>OX371006.1:1865000-2372500 GCA_947308005.1 Yponomeuta malinellus | reverse complement strand
TTAGAAATAGAAAATGCAGAGCTTTTCTTTACGTTTAGAGAAAATAAACTATGACAGGTTAAGGGCGCGCCTCCTGCTAAAAATGTGTAACATTTAAAAAGTATTTTCGTTAAGGGAAGACAACAGAAAAAGAGATTTAATATTTTTGAGTCAGCTGGAACCAGCATTAAAAATAAAAGAACTCTACTTTAGATTTTTTAGGCAAATGAGTGTTTGGTGCGATATTTCGCACGCCGTTATTGAAGCTCACATAAATTACGTATGTATGTTGACAGCTGTATAAATTCAAGTTATACAGGGTGTTAAAACTGGCGCACAACCCGAAAGCTACTGGAGCATACTTTATACATACAACTTTGCTGGGAAATCAATATTTTTTGTGTAATTGATCTTACGTCTTAGATCGTAAATGTAAAGCAACGCTTCTACGGTTGTTAAACAAGCGTAAATCTTAAAGTTCGAATACGTCACAAACTTTTAAAGTATTCAAATCTCAAAATTCGAATGCGTTCTAATTCGAAATTCGAGCGTTGACAAATTCGTTTTCCAAAAAGGGTTTGAAAGGATTCTTTCCTTGGAAAGAATGCAAATATATTAAAAAATACAACCGCGACTTTGAACTAGGGTAGCCATAATTAAAAATTGATTGATTGACACCAATATTTCCTGGGCCGTTTATATCCCAGGATAATTTCTTCTAGGAAAAATCTTGGTAATGATACAGATAGAATTTCGGGAAGTGCGTTAGTAAATTAACGTCCGATTTAGAAACCTAATGTAATAAATTTATTGTAATTATCTTAAAAGAAAGTATTTGTGTATAAATAATTATAATGAATGTATAATAGTTACGTAGCGACGTAATTCGGCTAGACGTAATAGACCATTGCCTTTATAGGTAAATATTTCAGGACGCCCCCGATTTGAAATTCGACAAATCGTTATTATTCCCAACTTTGTAATAAAAGCTTCCATAATTTAAATGAAAATGAAAATAATTGTTTATTTATTACCGGTTCAGGATTACAGAAACCATAAGTTTATTACACTACGAGTAATTAATTATTACACGCAGTGGGCTATTTTTAAACTAAGAAAATGCGTATTGCCCTGCATGCATCACAAAAAGAATAGTACATTACTGCAGCGGCCAGCAAGAGGCATTGATGGACGAACGTGGAAATACGTAAGTCCATCAATGCCTAGTAGTGGCTAAGGCTTGTATATGATTTTTCTCAAATAATGCGCGGAAATTAAAACTAAGTAGTTAATAATGCTCAAATTTCCAAGCATGTTTGAGAAAAAATATTTATTTCTCAAACATGCTTGGAATTTGAGCATTATTTCGACAACCTTCTTGGAGATAAACCGAAATTGCTGTACTGGCCAATTAGACGCGAGCAGCGGCCGGAAAAAGTTCTATGAAAATTCATAACTGTCGTATTTTGCGGCCAAATAAATTACATACTAAACTCTTATCTGTCGTGTTATTTAAAAATGGAACGATCTTTTACTCCGAACAATGACAACCAAGGAGGTAACTTATCAGAGGTTTTATTTAGGTTTCGAACTGGCTTGCCATAGAAAGCTGGATAATTATATCTATTGAAAAAAAAGAACACTAACGCAGCAAAAATTATTGTTGTTCGTTTGTGGTTCGTCTGATTTTGAAAGTTTATTGAATTTAACAGAATGAGTTCAAGTGATGAAAATGACTGTTACGAACTTATTTTAACGCAACCTGAAATTCAAGAGGCGGCAAGAGCTGTAATAGAAAACTTGTTACCGCCAAAATCGAAAGAAAAATATATTTTACAAATAAAAAGTTCTGCCTTAGTACTACTTAGTTTTAATTTCCGCGCATTATTTGAGAAAAATCATATACAAGCCTTGGCCGCAACTAGGCATTGATGGACTCACGTATGTGTGCCTTGGCTTCGCCTCGGCCCACATTTCCACGTTCGTCCATCAATGCCTCTTTTGCTGGCCGCTGCAGTAATGTACTATATTTTATCGATAAAATGATTTCTCAATTAATCCTGAATGAAGTCCAGAACGAGTCTGACGCTTTACAAAAGTAAAAGTCGGTCTGATTTTTTTTTTAATATTGTTTATTTACTTCCTTATTAGTTTCAGTTGTATAAATATACAATTCTTGATTAGTTTTGGATGCATAAGAATACACTTATGTAGCGGGGACTCTAGCTTTTGGACGTAATGAATTAATATGAATTTCTAACTGGTGCAAGCAAAAATTTTCATAAAAATTAAATTATGCATTGTTTCATAAATTAAAAAAAATATCTAGTTATTATGATTATTTCCGCGTGATTTTATTTTTATTATATTAACATAGCTACTTATATTTAGAATTAAATGATGAATTATTTTCATATGAGCTGTTCCTACCGTAGCAAAAAAATAAATTAAAAAAGTATTCACAATGTTCTCAAAACTTAATTATTTAATTTATTCTTAGTCGTAACTGACACAACTATGTATGTTTACGTGCAATAATGTACTTTGTAGTATCAATGCAATAAGGTGCGTATTGGAATGTATATGGTGTTGACTGTTTGGAGTGATGTCCAATGTGATGACTACCTATAATCTTTAAACTGAACCTACCTTAAGGGCCCCATATACGGTACGATTGATCTTTACGATCCGTCGTTTCAGACCGATCGAAACGTCGAATTGATTTACTTCATCGAAGACAATGTCGGAAGTGGCAACAAAAGCCCATGCTGATTGAATATCGTAACGATGAATCAACAGTGTTTGTGGCTGCGATAACCAGCGTTTTAGTTAGTTTATTGGAATAGTTATATTCTTTTTGTTGCACTAACCCGTGCTATAGGTACAGCGATATCATTCCGATGTAGAAGCCTATCTGCAAAGTAGGTTACTCGGGGCTGCAAGTGATGTAGATTGCATCCGCCAGATGTCGCTGCCTGTTCGTAATACAGAGAAGTTTGTAAAGAGGCTCGAAATTTTACTGATGCCTGCACATGCCCATTAGCTCAGTTGGGAGAGCGCTGGCACGGTTGGCCAGAGGTTCAAGTCCCGGCATAGGTGAAATTTTTAGCCTCTAAAGCGTTTTTCTCTATTGAAATTATTAAAATAATTGTCGTAAGAAAGGGTCTCTTCGATTCAGATAGAAAATAACGTGGAATAAAGAAAATGCAAAAAAACTTATTTAAAAAAAAATGCATGTTCAGTGTTTTTAGTTTGTGCAGCCGAAAGTTACTCCCACATGGGTAAGGAAAAGAGGTATGTTTTCCATTTTATAGGGCACTTATTGGATTATTTGAGTTTGTTTACGACTTTGTCGTTCCGTTTCAAACAAGTAAGTGATCGATACAACGACCAGTCGTTTCGTCTGTGAGCTTTGAGCGATCCAACGACGCACCGTTCCGTATATGGGGCCCTTTAGCAAATCGTATAAAGCTATCCGCCAAGAACTTCAAACAACTAATTCGCGTTGTAAAATAATTTACACTCGATGTGAAATAAAATACAAAGTTAAGTTTGTCAAATTCGTTACCGACTTGTTACTTCCAGTTTTTACTGAAATCAGGCTGTCCAGAAATGTATACAAAACAACGAGCTGCGTAATCTTACAATTTTCTATGGAAACCTGATTTATAATTAAATGTGTTTTTTTCTGTTTGAACCGTAGAAAATTGTAAGACCCATTTGCGTGGCTCGTAGTTTTGTACTTATACATTTCTGGATTGTTTAATTTTTTTAATAAATCGAAAACTTGGAATTTTGAGGTAACTTTACAAAGTTACTTGTAACATTACCTCCAACTGTATTTTAGATTAGATTAGAACACTTTATTGTGCACACCAAAAAACAAAATACAAAAGGCTTACATGTCTAAGTTTTGCATTATACAATTGTATAATGCAAAACTTCTGTTTTCTTTTTTTTAAGATTTCTCCCTAATATAGGATTAGTCTGCTATTTTATGGAATCAGGCGTTACTTTGAGGAAATCCATATTAGCATTGAGATGTGAAAATTACTTTGCTAAATTCCGCTAAAATCTCACAAGCGAGGGAGGGCGGTGCATTAACTAATCGCGTGATGCTTGTGGGATTTTGGCGGAATTTAGCAAAGTTAAAACCTATTTAGCAAAGTAATTCTAATTTTAATGCTAGTCTACTATTTATATTAATTTTATTATATTTATGGTTGATCATGTAAAACAATGTGAATTAATTGTTTGAAGTGGGGATGTAGCTGGCGTTATACGGCCTCTTAAGAGCGCGCTGTAGAAGCATCAAAATTCTATACAAACGTAGTTTTGTTATAATTTCCAAAATACGGGCCAGGTTGGAATGTATTTTTGTAAAATGATAACAATTGCATCTATAGCAGTTTTCAAATAGTTGTAGAGTTACAAATTATTGAAAAAATAAATGGTAAAAAAGAGTGTCTACGACAAAAATCTGCAGTAAGCACAAGACTCGTATTTTTTTCATATTTGCGAAGTATAAATTATTTACAGACCTGTTTACTATTATGTGTAGTATATATTTACACAGTTTTATTTCATCAGATCCGTGTTATTGGAAATAGAGCTAAAAAGGCAAACAAATCGCTGAAATAAGAAATATAAAAAAAAGTCGTTACATACGTTTGAATGATCTTTTGACGCTTCAGTGCTTTCTTAATTATCGTCATTGGCGCCAACGGTTGACAATTGGTTTAAGATTATACTGTGTTCTATAGAGTAATAAGAGTTATTATAAACATTAAACAAACTGATACTTACCTATTTAAATAAAAAAATGTTTTATTTCACTATCTTCCTTGAATTTTGTAATTTAGGGAACATGGCAAGTAAATAAGGACGCACGATGGTTATCTATGTATTTAAAATTTATTTTTTGTTACTTATATACAAATTACAACATTCACTATAATAATAATAGTTCGTCCTATATTTACATTATGTAATAGTACACTTTAGAAGCGTATGTTTCATTTATTTTTATTCAAGTCAATTAATTAATAGTACATTCAGGAAACTTTTGGAATAGTGAGTACGAACGATAAATTACCAACCAACAACGTTACTCCATGCAAACGGGAGCCGAAAACGGAAAAAAAAGCGCAAATTGTCGGTCTTTCACATCACTAATTAAATACACAACCGGTTTAGAAAAAATGGAATAGTACATTAGAAAAGTGGGACCTGTAAGGACTTCATCATGTAGTCGTGATGATGACCATTAGTTTTAACCGATTTTCGATTCCCATTTTTAAATTACTTTTAAATATATATTTTTTTAAATTCTATACATTAGTTATTGAGAATTCCACGTAACTACAAATATCTACGGTCGATAAAGATTCCAAAAAGAAAGCAACAAGACAACGATATTAAAATCATTTAGAAAACTTAAAAAGTAACGAAATAAATAATGTATTGTATGTACTTAAAATGAACAAAATGTTTTTACTTATTAGTAACACAGACTTGAAGAGCTTCTATTGTCTGGTATACTGAAATTGGCAAGAAGAAAACAAAATCTTGTGTATCTGAATGCTGTCGCTTTTTGTATGGTTTCATGGCTAGTACCTATTTTTTTTTTTAAACTTTCATAGTTGTACATGTCTATGTACATTGCATTGTGTCTACAATGCAACTCCACATAATACAAACATATTTTTTACTATTTCAGTTGTTATCAGGGAAGGGATTCAGAATTCTGAGATGGAAATAATGCTTATAATATTTCTTTATAATTAATTCAAAGGTCTGTTTGATGGGCTGCGCCTAGTGTGGGAGTCGCCATTCACCATAATTACTGTAATCTTTTCTTATAAATAAACATATTTTTATATATGTTTTTTAATATTATTTTCCAATTTGCCAATTTCAAGTTGCCAAGTTAAACAATTTTATAATTTTACTTGACTACACATTATCAGTGACTTTAGCTAGTTACAACTAACGTAGATTTTTGAAAAAAATAAATCACAGTGTACTGTACTAAAGTAACTAATTAAAACTAATTATAATTAGTAATCATACTTTTTGAGGGGGCCCAAATCTGTCCAAAATTTGAATTATTCACAATTTTATTCAAAACTGCTGTACCAAACAATATTCATTCGAAGCGATTATACAACATTTTCACGGAAAAAAAATGCTTGTTTGCCACCTGTGTTGCGCATTACTCATATTTTAACAATACCATTTAATGATATTTCCTTTGCTTAGATGAGAATTCTGAAATCTGGAGAATCTGGCCAAAGTGAGAATTTATTCATAATTTCATTTAAAACTGCTGTACAAGAAAAAATATGATGAGAATCGAGTTCGAACATCTCCGTAAAAAAAAAAAACTTTCAATTCAATTATTTTTTTTAATTCAAAGTAACACAGAAACTGACTTTTCGAACGTTATAAGTAAAAGTAGGTGCCCGTTTCAATTTTGACAGCTGAATCAATATATTTTTCGTGATATTTTGATTGTTCCAATAATTATATTACCTTTGCCAAAAGTGCAGTAGTATCTTCAACCAATCAGCTTTTTAAACACAATTTAAAAATAATTGGTTCATTTAAGAGATCCGAATAGTATTTTAGCTTATTTTCTACTCTCATTTTAACCAGTAACAATTATAACATGATGAGACCAAGAATGATCCTTAGATGAGACACATTCGTATATTCTGGAAATACTGTGAGACTAAAATTTGTGATGTAACACTGTTGTGATGTAACACTTTCACTGTAAAAATTCTAAGAAGCAACTAATATTATTAAAAAAAAACCTTTGTAATAAAAAATAACTTTACAATTCAATCGCCCGTAAAAGCAAATTAAATCCATCGTACCGCTTAACTTTTCTAACTACTATTTAAATATTACAATAATACAGTCCAATTTTCATTGCACTCATTTGGAACTAAGACGGCGACCGCCTGTCGCGTCGAGAAAGTCATAAATATCACAAACTAAATAGCATTTAATCATTATGTAATATTAATATATAATTTTTCTTATTATGCACTTCCCATTCTGTTCTCTTTTATTTTGACACTTATTTTTAGGATATGATTTTAATAGAAGAGCATCTAGGTACATCTGACTTGACACATGAAAATACAGTAATAAACAGTACAGTGCGTACCCCATTTTATCTACACTGAGCGCAGATATGCTGCTAAGAGAAAGAGAGAGTTACACAGATCTTACGTCTCATTCTTATTGCCAAACACTGTACACTTGACTGGTATCATCTCTAGACGACACTACAACTTATATCACTAGTGCTGAAGTAATTCTATGGTAGAATTAGAGTAAACTCCCATTCAGATGGTACAACTTTCTTTCCCGATCAAAACATAGAATAATATTCAGTTTATTGGCAAATAAATTGTCAACTTCACTTAGTTGATAAGACATTTTACTAATAACTTTTACATTTAGGTAACTGCTTATTTAAATAAAAGGAAACTTGTCAAATCAAAATGGGCTAACAACAAATACTTTTTAACATACTTTAGGAGCTTATTTCACAAACCGTGAATATATACAACCGACCCTTCAGCTAGCTTTACAGACATCGAATCACGCTTTACAGATTCACACATTTTGTTATGCAGTCTATCGTTTGGTTACATTTCTAACTTTGATTACAACCTTAACTTTAACTCGACTTCCCATGTATCAATCTGACCAATTTTTATCAAAATCTTTACTAATCTGTTGTTCGACACCAGGCTGATTATTACGTAACTGTCCACTGTATTCGGTTATCCATTTTCACGTTTCCGATGTGTCAAAACATATTTGATAGTTTGGAGTGTATTGAATTGGCCGGGTGTTCATTGGATTGTTCTTTACGAGTGCGAGTCATGGACCATAAAAGTCTCGGAAAAAGACTCGCGGCTTTGGCGATGTGGTGCTACCGACGAATGCTTCGGATCAGCTGGACTGAAAAAGTGACCAACGTCGAAGTCCGTAGAGGGGTGCACAAGAAGGTGGATCTTGTTTGCACCATCAAGCAGCGGCAAGTGGCCTAATTAGGCCATGTGCTACGAAGCAAGAGATACCAATTGCTGCAGACTAAGTATTATGATGGGCGAGGTGGAAGCAAAGAACAGGCCGGGCAGAAAAAATTGTCATGGTTGTGCAATATCAAAGAGTGGACTAGTGTTAAAACCGCGGAGCAGAGACCGTTCTAAAGAGCTGACTGACAACCTCCAGGATGGAGAGGCACTTTAAGAAGAGAAGGAATTTGACGATTCCACACAGATCCGATACAGTGGAGAAGTTACGTGGTGGCGCCCCTGGGCCCTATTACATAGAAACACATTTCCTAGTTTATTATGGTAATTTGATATACTTTGCAAAGTTAATTAACCCACAGATTAACAAGCAGGAAGACTGGTACGCAATTTACATCGAATTGTCGTAATAAACTACGAATTGTGGGTTTATGAAACACTTTACTGACAAATTTAAATCATCATAAATAATCTAACCTGATATTAATCCATTCTCAGATGTCCATGTACTCAAATATTATATTTAAAGGTGTTTATCGAATACAAAAGTCGAGTTAGGCTACCGCCGACAATTAGTTCATAAAATAGGCACCGAAGTATTGCAAGAGATAATAATAACATCGAAAAGCCCAGGGAATTTTTCATTAAACTTGCAACCAAGTTCAACAGAGAAGATTCGCTTGCAATTTTAATGAAAATATCCCGTTAATATTAAATAACAGTCTTCTGAGTTTTACAAAAAAGAAAACAAATGTACAAGACAACATACATGTATGTACTTAGTTTCTAGTCACACTTATTGTTAGAGTAGGACATAAAAACGGTGTATTCTACCGTAGATGCTCTTTTCGAAGGTGGGCTTCTACGAATCGCAATTCCGTATAAGTTAAGCTTTGCTGACTTGCGTGCTTCCTAAACTCAGATACTGTTTATGATATGGGAATCAGCAAAATAATTAATTCCATGCTGTATTTTGAACAATGTCACATAGTGATGCTCTAACGTAAACAGGAATATTATTTTTTCCTAAACAGTACCGTGGCTACAAAAGCGCACAAGTCGCGCGGCCAAGAACATAGACTTAAGTTTCGATATAAAGAGTCAGTTAACATCGTCCCCTAGACTTGTTGTAGGATGTCCATGAGCTCACACGAACGGGGCCTGTCTTTCTGTCGGACGGATATGTTCATTGCACTGCACACACTTGGGGTTTTCGGGACTTTTGCTTGGGTGAAAGAACTACCTACGCGGATCGGCACCATATTTTGAAGCTACACGATTTGTCGTGATAACATGGTGCAGACTTTAAAGGAGGACTCGTGGTCACGATTTATTTATGTAGTTTTAATTGGCTTTCAATGGAACTATAGGAAATATATTCTTAGATTCAGTAATTTCTGTCACCCATAGACATTAAAGGCATTTTCCGCTGAGAGCACTCACTCGACTGACTAAGCCGCTCAGTGATTTTTTTTTTAACGGTCCTAACCGCGGTTAGACCCGTTAAATGTAGAAACACTGTACGGGTGCAACGGGAGTCCAATTTATAGACCCGTTAAGCGTAGAACCTCTTAACGGATTCAATAGCGACTAGACCCGTTAGCATTGGCGTATCTAAGGTTATTTCCCCTTCGAGGAGGGCTTGATCTTTAAAAGCATGGCCTGCCAATGCTACATGCCCAATATTCTAGGGTAGGCAGCCTAGTGCCCATTCTGGGGTGGCACCTAGGCTCCCCTCTACCTACGCCAATGCCCGTTAGATATGGGGCATAATCAGTTGTGGAGTTTCAGCAGGAGACGCCGGCGTCCCTGGACCCCGCCAGACGCCGGGGCTCCGAGGGGCTCAGGGAGGGCGCGCGGGGGGCTGGGGCCCGCGCTGCGGCCGCAGTCAGTCGCCCGTCGCAGTCACCGTCGTCCAGCTCCACGGGCTGTTGTAGCCCTTTTGGCTGGAACGGAGAGAGAGCGGTGGTTAGTTTTGATTTGTGACAGTTTTGCTTCTATATTAAGTAGGCGCACCAAGTAACGATACCAATCGACTCCATACTAGGTATTTGCTGTCTCAAAAGTCAGGTTTCCGACAGAATTTTGTGCGCATAATTAGGTCTCTGGGCTTATTCCTTTTTGTTTCACGAACTGTTATTGAACTAACGCGAAACATGAGAACCACTTCTTAAATATCGATAATTAAACCACTTCCAATACCTTAGCAAAAGTTTAAAAAAGTATTATTATTATACTTTATTGCACACACAAGAATAGAGTACAGGAAAGGTAACAAAAGAAAGTGCATGTACAAAGGCGAGCTTATCTCTGTAAGAGATTTCTTCCAGCAAACCTTGGGGAGTCGGAGCGGAGGTGTGAAACGGGTCTACGCACGTGCACATGATATAATATACTACATACATATTTACACAAATAACAAAATAATATTAATATAAATACCTACCCAAAAATACAATAATATGACAATAATGAAAAGAATCAACTACATAAACAATGAAAGGAAAATACGTACTTACTTAAAATACATACCTAATGACAACCTACTTATCAGGGAGTTAAGATTGCTCTTTCAACCGTTTTTCCGGTAAATAACCCTTTATAATAATAAAAATTGTTCTTTATGCGAATAAAAAACAATATTATTTTAGCAGAGGCAATGTCGCTTATTGGGAAAACATATCGAACATGCACTCATAATATAAGTAGGTAGGTAGGTATATGTATTTTGTTTAGAATCTAGGAATTCTAAACATAGATACTTTTAGTGAGATCGCTCGCTCGTAATTCTGTTTCATCGTTTGTTTTGACTAGCGAAAGCGAACCTGATAGCCACGACGTTTGAATTGAGACGTTTTCAGAGAAGTAATAAAGCTGTTTCTCTTGGTTCAGAAATAAGTTTTCTGCGTTCGTAGCTTGAATTCGTTATGGAGGTTTATAGTACCTACCTAATTGCGTATCGTGAATGGAGCTTAAAAATTGTGCTACGCCGTTGCTAATGAGGAGTCTCAATTTGGTTACTGAATCGTAGGGACTGAAGGATATAAAACATACGGTCTTATTTAACACGATTCCTTTAAACACTCCAATAATGCCGTATAAGTTAGGCTTTGGTAGAAATTTTACAATGGAAAGACGTACATAAGCAGCCTATATATTTCCCACCGTAGGGCACAGGCCTTCTCCTAGGGAGACAGTATGGGCTTAATCACCACGCGTGCCCATCGCGTTTTGGCGATTTTAAGCGATACATTATGTGAATAGCTCAGACACTCAGGTTTCCTCACGACGTTTTTCTTCACAGTTAGCGAGTGGTATTGGAAAGACGTAATTACAGATTATTGAAACTGTCTCTGGGTAGTGTTTTAGAGGAATCGTATGTTTATAAATAAGACCGATAGTTTCAAAAGTTAACTGTGGATTAGCACTTAATTTGTAGAGTTCAAGTGACTGGATGCTATAAGTTGTTTAGACTGAGGTAGACCTGACCTTTTCACAATGTCTGAATTCTGGGCTTTTGATCAAAGTTAGGTAAATTGCTAATACAACAGACTTTACATTGTTTAAGATTGTCTACGTCATTTTTATTATCTTTGTTTAGCGACTGTCCTCCTTTCTTCAGGATGAGACACACCAACGCGGTGGCGGTGGCGGTTCATACGTACATCATTTAAGGAGGACACACACCAACGCGGTGGCGGTGGCAGTGGCGGTGGTGGCGGTTCAGACATAAATCATTTACGGCAGTAGTATTTTGTATGGACAGGCACCGCCACTGCATTGGTGTGTTTTATCCCTTCTTTTGCGCCAGCATTTTCTGCCCAGCTCCTATAGTGTAGACGCCAACTTAGCCAGCTTAAGTTACAATTGGAGCGCGTTTATTTATTTATTAATTTAGCCAAAATACGCCTTCAATTTCCGATGCGGTCTAAAGTTCAATTACTCTTACGATGACAATTCAATGTACATTGCATGGCTGAGTAACCCACAGACTAACAAGTAACAAGACTAATTTGTACTAAACGGCTACACAGTGTACATTGAACTGTCATTATAATTTTATTGTAGTTTCATGAAACGCGCCTGTGTACCTATGTCAAAATAGCGATTTTTTCATAAACACTCGGGGCTTAAATAATTGAACAATCTCTCAGGTCTGCTCTACGTAAGTGTAAAAGCCTCTCTTGGATGATTGACTCGCCGATTGCCGCAGAAAAAACAACAAACATCTCGCATAAATGTTTGCCTAAACGCGACTAGGAATGTGAATTAGCGTTTGCGTTCAAACGCGTTCAGAGTTGGTAAAACAGAAATGTCAACAAGCTTTACATTGGTGAATTGAAACTGTTACTTAAGTATACATGATTATTTGTAAAATGCGAAATTTCTGAATCTGGTCGGTTAGAGTCATTTATAGCAAATTTTGTTCCCCACGACTTTCAATTATGTTTTTTCAACTTTCCTCAAAAAAACTACCTTTTTTCTCCTTTTTAGTGATACTGTTTTATGGATAATGCTCAAAACTGTATGTGTTAAAAATATAATGGACATGTTTATGTAGAACAATAATTTATTGAAGGCTGCGACTTTAAGATGTAAATAATAAAATAATAAACATTACACTGACTGAATTCATTGTTATTGTATTTACATCGCGTTGAAAAAATTTATAAAATCATTAAAAGATCATAAATAAAAATGATGCAAGAACCAACAAACAAGAACCCTTATTTAAAGAGTGCAGGCCTCCTCTATCTCTTTCCACTTCTCTCTATCTTTGGCTACTGTCATCCAATTTTCTCCTGGGAGTCTGGTAATGTCGTCGCTCCAGCGAGCATATGGTCTGCCTGGCTTGCGCTTGCCTGTCGGCCCGGGACATCGAGTAGCCGTCACAATCCATCTACTATCTTCCAGTCTCGCAACATGACCAGCCCATTTCTTTAATGTCAGAGCTTACTGTAGAGCGTCTATGAAATTTGTTTTTTCTCTTATTTTGAATGGCGTACTTTCTGTATTTTTCTTATTTTCATAACGTTTCTTTCCAAGGCTCTTTGACAAGAACGGATTTTATCGTGGACCTTGTTAGTAAATCTCCACGTTTGGCATATGAGTCCATAATTTTCTTCTTTAAGTTTAGTGTAAGGTTACTTTTCAAAACTTCTTTTAAGGACTAAAACCTCGTCGTTATTTTTATGGTCAAATGATATTTGTTTCCCAAGGTAGATGTATTTGTCGACATTTTCCAGTAGTTGTTCGTCTATTTTGATGCAAATTATGTCTATATTGATTTAAAGACATACCTAATACAAAACCTACTATTTCGAAAAATCTCATAGAACAAGTACCTAGTATTAAAATCAAATGAATTTCGACACTTGTACCTATTACAGATTTTACAATAGAGCGAAACCAAAAAAAGGTTATTTCATTTATAGGGACCCCCCAGAAGAAAGCGGTAGCAGTTCTAGACCGTTTTCATGTCAATGGCATAGAGTTAAACATCAAAATTGTAGAGACGGGCGTAGATGCAAAGATAAAAGCATTCTTCTGTCACTCAGAATTCTGTCGAACATTGCGTGCGGAGACGAAATGTGTTTTTTCATAAATTATTCATATTTTAACAATGTTGCCGCGGCAAAAACTGGGCTGTGGAAAAAAATAAGAAATAGTGCAAAAGTCGGTCAAGTTTGCGTGCCGAGGCGTGCGTCGTATCTTTGTAGGAGTAAGTAACATAATTATGTATGTTTCCAACAACTCATTCATAAAATCTTGTAAGGAACGTAGAGCTTGAATCCTCCGTTGCTTTCTCTAGGACGTGCTTCAGGAGATCCCTATAGAATTTAAGGGGGTTGATCCTACTCATCAACGGGTATCATGCCCGGCAGACGACTTGAACAAAAAACATGGCAAACTCGTCCCGCGCAATGGGGAGGAAAACATCACGAGGAAACCGGCGGCCTAGTTGACAATATGTTTCATAATCATCATCAGCCATTTGACGTCCACTGCAGGACATAGGCCTCCCTCATGGTTTTCTAACCATGAAGGGGTTTTGCCATAATCGCCACGCTTGGCAGGCGGGTTGGCGATCGCAGTATGTGGTTGGAATCTCAGGAAGATGCTGCTGCCCGTCTCCTGGTAATTTATTTCCTTAGTTAACTTGTGAAGCCTACCGTGATAGTTTTCCTTTTAAGTTTATTATATACGTAGCACGTCTTGAATTTTTTACGTTTCTAGAATCAACCGTTTGGTCAGGAGAGCCCCCTCCCCCGCACAGAGAGACGGATGGATAGACAGACGGACGGACAGATAGACGGACGGACATGGTGAAACTATAACAGCCGCAGCAGCAATTTGCCAGTCCGTGGTCTCCATTCGTACTTTTCTATTCGATTACGAATAAGTAGTATGAATTACATTTTCTAAGGGATTCCGTGCCCGAAGGGTACCAAACGGGACCCTATTGCTATGACTTCACTGTCCGTCTGCCTGTCGGTCCATCTGTCTGTCTGTCATCAGGCTGTATCTCATGAACCGTGATTGCTAGGCAGTCAACATTTTCACAGATGATGTATTTCTGTTGCCGCTATAACAACAAATACTAAAAACAGAATAAAATAAATATTTAAGGGCGGCTCCCTTACAACAAACGTAATTTTTTTGCCGTTTTTTGCTCGATATTAATAACGGCAATAGGTAGACGCTTGAACTGTTCTTTATTAGTTTCAAAAATAAATAATTAAATTAAAATAAAATTAATATTTAAGGGGGGGCTCCCACACAACTAACGTGAATTTTTGCCGTTTTTAGGGTTCCGTATTTCTTGATCTTTGTGTCCAATGTTGTATAGATAGTGGTACGGAACCCTTTGTGCGCGAGTCCGACTAGCACTTGGAAGGTTTTTATTTAAGATAAAATAAGAATATTCTTTATTGTACACACCAGAAAACAATTACAGAAACAACCTAATACCCAGTCAAGGACAATTAATTAATGATCAAACCACAGTTGGACGTTGACTTTATTGAATAGTGAGAAATGTAGGCACTGACACAGTTCAGACAAAGTTATAGCTCTCTAACAACGACAGTCGGCAACACGTTATCGATCAGCCACTTAAAACTAAAACGATTGTAGACCAACACACAAAAAAGTATAGGTACCTACCTAATAAGTAATTTACTCGCAATTAGGGTCCATCATTTTAAGTGGTTCAACCTAGTTTAGCTACACTTAAGGCTGTGCACATGGGATATTTTACATCAACAAGATCCCTGAACACTTTAAAACCCTCCTATTACGTAACTGGCCACTCCATTGGATTCGCTATTTTGACGATTCCAAAGTGTCAGAATGACAGTTCGGAGACGGTTACATCGGCAACTCCAAACAGTGGAGAACACAGAACAGAGAAAATAAGTGGAGAACTTACGTAGAAGTGCCCCAGAAACGCGGTTTCAAAAATGTAAAGCACACTTTGTGCAGAAAGGGCCACTATAACATTAAAGTTTAATTAGATGACTGAGGCCAACTCGCACCACTTCTTAAATGTCACTAAGTCGCCATTTAAATCGACTTTTGTATGAAGAATTTTAGTTGAATGCTGTTTAAGCCACTTTTAATACAGTGGTGCAAGTCGGCCTAAGATGTCTGGAAATAAAGCCAATCATTGCATTGCATTCTATGATTTTAGAATATTTCAATTATTAATTAAGGATCATAAAAGACTAAGTTTGGAGTATTTCTCTAAAACGATTTAGCTCCTGAACATAAAGACAGTACCGACTGCCGCCCTGGAAGCCATGTTGAACTATAGACCCCTACACTTACACGTTCAACAAGAAGCAGCCAGCGCTGCCCAATGGCTCCGGACAACCAGACCATGGAAACAAAATAGCTATTTTGCTCACACACAAACCTTATCAGCCGCTGTTTCGGACCGACCTATACTTTCGACAAGAAATACAAGGTAGGTACCTACAACTACAAGAGGAGTCAGCCGACTACTCCGGTATGAACAAAGTCAGAGTGTATACGGGCGGCCCCAAAACCGAAACAGGAACGGGCGCAGGAGCCTTCTCCAACGAACTAAACCTAAAAATGTCTACAACCCTTGGCACCCAAGTTTTCAGGCAGATTGCATTTGCACTTCAAGTTTTCAGGCAGCGATCTGCCTTTTTCATTTTGGTATAATAAGAGCAGTCGTGCTGTTGAATACAAGAAATGTGCAAGACTATGCAATACGCATAATCTCGGACAGCGCCTCAGTCTTACAAGCACTTAACAGCAATCTCACAAACAACAGCCTGTATCACGTAGGTTACGACTAGGCAGGGACCAGGGTCTGCCAGTAGCCACGATCCTGAGACGGATCTTTTTTACTTCATCAACATTAATTAGTCGTTGCATGCACGCGCGCCGATTTCTAGTACTTTTCAACTTTTTTTATATTAGTAATAAATTTAACACAAGAAGAATAAATTATAAAAAGAGCCTTGTGAGAAGGCTCTAATTTCAAGAGTCGGTGTTACCGTGGGAGGTGGAACATTTTTGTGGTTTTATAATAAAGTGTTCTCTATTTATCTAGAAATAGGTATGAACCGGCAAGCTTGCAGCGAAGGTTGCAGCGAAAGTTCTTTGGCGAAAGTGCAGGACTGTGGTAAATGGCAAACGTTCTCCGCGATACATGCGTGAGTTTGTGTTTCCAATAAAAACTGTGTACGCATATAAACGTACTACTTAGGCACGCATTCTATTTTAAGGTCAGTGCCCTATTAAATACATAAACATTTTTTACCTAGACATCAGCACCCGACTGCGAAAGGAGGTTATTGTATGCAATGACGGGTTGAAAGACCCCCAAAGTACTTGGGAGCCTATCCTTTCACCCAGTACAAGAAATCGCAGTTAGAATGACTCTGCATTTTAACCCATTATAGCCTCGTAACGCCAAATAAATATGAAATATCGAAACATTACGGACACTGTACAAAGGTAGCATATCGTTTTGGGCTCTCAACAGAAGCCGTAATACGGTAATTGACACGATCAACAATAAATTATTTCACATGCTCGATTAAAATGGGTATTTGACAAAATATCAAATGAGTTACTTTTAAAACGGAATTTTGTATGAAAATACTTGCTTATGACGTCACATTTCAGAGCACTCTTTATATGTTTAATCTATTTAAAAATTGTAATAACTAGTAATTGACTAAAAGAGATACATTTTCCGACATATTTTGTAATTTTTGTTTTAATCGAGCATATGAAATAATTTATTGTTGATCGTGTCAAATACCGTATTGAGGAAATTATCGACTCTACCTCTATTTCGTCGGCTTAATGCAAGAACTCATTAACCGACATATTCACTATTGGGAGAAAAAGGACTTTTTAGTTCGTGTTAGTTAATGGTTGTGTTTCCTCCTCCTTATTCCCTTTAACATCGTTAAAATAATGCCTGATACTAAAACACCACTATTGTATCATTGTTCAATACATCTCTATGTCCATACCTTTCAAAAAAGCGGTTAGTGAGCTTTTGCAGTTAATGACTTCTTGCAATAAGCCGACGGTTTGCTCTTTTTCTGTTACGTATATAAATAAGTTGTTACGTCCTCCAAAGCCGCCAGCAGGTCAATCTAGGCTGTTAAATTTTTATGCAAAATAGGTCTTGAAAAAATCTTAGGCATTTGCTTCTACGTAATGAGATGATTTATACAGCGTCCAGTGGCAGCTTCACTCACACTAGATGGGTGAAGGGACCACTCGGACGCTGCAGTACCTGCCTGGGACATGGTTTTTTTATATAGAGTAGGCTTGCCCAGCACCTATACCATCCTGACAGCTTAGTCGACCTAGCCCACAGGAAAAACAAGTCAATACGTGCGGAGCCAAACTAGCCGCGGGTTTCCTCGCGGTGTTTTTCTTCTCCGTTGACGTTAGCTCTTAACGCATGATTTCAGTTCACGTAACTAAAGATTGATCGTTGACTGTACCGTACCTACTTCCACCTCTGCAGCTATTCAGGACGATGAAAGACACTACCTGTCAGATTTGACAGTTTTTTTCTTTTGAAGTCTTGAAGGGAGGGCCATATGTAGCTATTTTTGTTGAGTATTTTTTTAGTTCGAGTTTCGTAACCTTGTTTTTGAGGCCGGCGTTAATTCTACGTAACAATTCGTAAGATAACCTACACTTGCTAAACGTAAATAGAAACAATATTATGCTAGTAAGTCTTAAATTATAGAGGGTTTAATAAAATCTACATATACATTCGAAGATCGGGGGTTGTACCCGTCAAGACAAGAAACTTTTACTGTGGAGAAAAGGTTGAAAAAAATATGTAGGTACTGTTCTATACATTTCAATGCCACAGGTGTCTATTTTATTATTTATTTATAATGTATTAAACACACACATTTCGTTCTTACTTTATAGTACAGAATGCTAACTGTAATAGTTCTAGTTAAACCTGAGATTTCCGCACTTAGCCTCGTAGTTGGGCCTAGCAAGCGCTGAGGTATAAATACCTCAGATACGCAGGTTTCCTTACGATGTTTTCCTTCACTGTTAGCCTGTGCTAATGCTACCACAAATTCAAAAATGTACGTAACTTAGAGATAAGGTCAATGGTACATGCAGGGATTCGAACTCAAGGCCTCCCGAATGTGATGTCGGCG
Source organism: Yponomeuta malinellus (assembly GCA_947308005.1). Taxonomy (NCBI): domain Eukaryota; kingdom Metazoa; phylum Arthropoda; class Insecta; order Lepidoptera; family Yponomeutidae; genus Yponomeuta; species Yponomeuta malinellus. The sequence goes on along the minus strand of OX371006.1, from coordinate 2,353,776 downwards.
TTCTACCGGGCGTGCTAACTTTAGTACAGATAACCTGATTTTTTTGTCGCGATTTTGAAGTTTTCGCCATAGTGTGCTATGTTCGGATCTGTGACATTTATAACTCAAATCATCTGGACATCCAACTTTATTATACAATCATCATCATCATCATCATTATCATCATCATCATCATTATCATCATCATCAGCCATTTGACGCCCATTGCAGGACATAGGCCTCACTCTAACCATGAGGGGTTTTGCCATAATCGCCACGCTTGGCATGCGTGTTGGCGATCGCAGCATGCGGTTGGAATCTCAGGAAGACGCTGCAATACAATACAGTTATACAATACAATTCAGTAATTGTTACGGGCGACACTTTGCAACGTATTATGAAGGTCGATGAATCACTGTCGACTTTACCTACTAAACTTCAGTTAAAACATCGCGTCTGCATGTTATTTGTAAATATTTACGTCTCTGTTCCATCCTATCTTCGGGGCGATGGCATTTCACGCCGCGTCATAATGAAGTTATGGAGCGGGCAGCTCTACATTAAAAGCCGGTTTCACATTGGACGACAACCGTGACGACACGACATCATCGGGCCGGTAGTTTCATACATTTACTAAGGCCGTTGGTGAACGTTGCGTGAAATTTGTATGAACACTAGTCCGACGATGCCGTGTCGTTATGGCTATCGTCCAATGTGAAGCCGGCTAGTAGGGTTACCACACACGCGTAGTTATGCAGCATACGATTATTTTTGCTAACACCGTATGTGGGTACTTTAAAAGTGACGAATAAAATAGTTCCGTAATTTGGTGTCGCCGAAGAAAGCAAACGCAATAAAAGTAAAAGTGACAAGGCACAAAAACTCAATTACATAACATAAGCAGCCTATATACGTCCCACTGTAGGACACAGGCGTGCCCACCGCGGATTGGCGATTTCAAGCGCTGAGGTATATGAATAGCTCAGACACTCAAGTTACTTCACGATGTTCTCCTTCACCGTTAGCGAGTGATACAACTTAATTAAACTCAAAATATTAAAGGTGTGCGTTATCACTTGCCATTATTAGGACCTAGTGTTCTAGTGATTGTGTTGTGTGGAAGTTTATTTTATTACTTGACTTATTTTAAACTTTTGCATACATATTGGAAGTGGTTTAATCTATCGATACTGAAGAACCGATTTTTAGGTTTTACGTTAGTTCAAAACATAACATAACATAAACTCACGCCTGTATCCCAGAGGGGTAGGCAGAGACCAAGGACTGCCACTTGCTACGATCCTGACAGATCACTTTCGCTTCCTCAACATGTCGGGCCGGTAAGGGACAACCCAGACGGACATACTTCGACCAAATGTATTACAAAAGGGCAAGATAAAAAGTACCCGAAACCGGCGTGAGTGCATGCAACGACTAATGAATAAACACGTTTTATCGCTCCATCGAGTCCTAGTAACTAGTGCGTGCTAGTCACATAGAAGTATTAAGCCGTGGCATTTGCCCAGTGGCACAATCATTCATTCACTTTACTTGAACAGAATTGCTTTGAGCCGGGGGAACTGATCTTTGATCTTTAAGAACTTCTGGAGAAGCTTGTGGAATTTTTATTAATGAAGAACTTATTGTGATATAGAATATATTCGAACATAATAACGGTGTTATGTAATATAAAAAAAAACACGATTACTCTTAAACTCCTCACTCCCGTTAAAATATTCTGTCGAAAACGGCCAACTTGAACTGCAATTAACTTTATGCAGTATCTACCTAGTTAATTATTTATTTTATTTTACTTTATTAGGAACAACAACAGCGTAAACTGATTATATCTACTTATTACCTAATAACTAAAAATAAGGCCAGTAACGGTGTTGTCTACAGCCTACCAATTAATTAATAAACGAATTTGTACGGAAAGCTCGCTGGAAAATGCTTTTAGAAACGGTTGATAGCCTAATATTTAATGCAGGGCAGAATATTAAAATATTAAAATCTTAATATTAAAATGTGACTGGTAACTAAAAAACAGACTACCGAACTAAGTTGCGCGCTATAACTTGTATTATGTCGTACCCGTCAAGTTTATCGCGGAGCACGTTACTGTAAGCAAGTACCCACTTATAAGGAGTACCTACATATTATAGTGCATAGTTAGTTGTGGTATTCTCAATAAAACATGATACACCACCATTTCATTAGTTTGCCAAACTGCTAATGCAGTTTATCGGTTAATAATACATAATGGCCCAACTAACTTTTTTCCTCTCATAAAAACCTACGTCCGTCGTAATCCCTAAAGAAAACTGGCTGAGGTAGAGTCGAAATAAATCCCAGGTCTTGCCCATTTCTTTTCCGCCCCAACGATTAACCCAGAAGGCTTTCCCGTTTACTGACTAATTCTTTCCTCCAAGTAATCCATTCTTGTCAAAGGCAGGGACGTGCTAAGGATACGTTAGCAGCCACACTCTAGGACCCCGTCGTAAACTCCAGCATGGAACACTATTAGAACGATTCGTCTAGTTTCTCGAAATGACTAGTGCGTCAAAGTTAGACGCTTCATTGAAACGAAAAGCGTGATTTAGTTCATTTCCTTTAAAGTAGTACATAATTCTTCTTAGTGCTTCATCCTAATATTTTAAATGTGAAAGTAATTCTTTGTCTTTGTGTGGTACCTACTTTTCATGCCTCAACCGCTGAGTAGATTTCAATAAAATTTGACCAGGAGATAAAAAAATCGAACAAAGCCGCGGGCACAGCTGGTATTGGACCTTTGAATGTTAAAATAAGATAAAAATATTCTTAATTGTACACCAGAGCAAGAGATGAGAGATTTTGGATAATAATGTGACGCAATCACGCTCATGGGCTTAATCAACACGCGTGCCCACGGCGGATTGGCGATTGAGAAACATGAAAAATATTTTATTGACAGCGAACTATTATAATGCCGAGCTGGTCGAGAAAAGTAGTCTATTGTTCGTTCTAGATCAGGCCTTCCGATTCTAATATCGATAATAACACAGCTAGTTAATGGAGCGGTACTAATGGCTTTTAGGACGGTATTAGGTGTCTCTGGAACATAAGCAGGACCGTATTAAGAGGCTCGACTTGGGGGGGAGGGGGGTCAAATAGGGCTAGGGGGTCCTGAATCTTTTAATGAACTAGTATTTCGCTTAAGTATATCCCTTAGTACGGCAATGCACAAAAGACTGAAATGCAGGCAAAACAACAAAACTTTACCCATGGCTTGCTGACACTGGAAAACAAGGCAGTAGCCATGCTCACTGAAAATCCACTTCCAATCCAGGTGACATTTCCAAACTGGCTTAAAGTGCTGAGGTAGTTCAGAAACGTGAGTGCAATGAGTGAGTGATGTGCTGGAGGCTGACATTAAGGGCCTATTATTTTTTACTGTACCATGTGCCATGAGGACAATCTTAGCGCATGTTAGGACTGTCTTAAATATACATAATAAGCAGCAGTATATAGCGCATCGGTAGATGCTGCACCGACAAGAGTCCAATTCTTAAATACAATGATGAACGATAAATGAAAACATCGCGAGGAAATCCCAATGTCCGAGGTTTTCACAACTTCATATACCTAAGAGCCCCAAATAGCCCCAAATGACCAATCACGCGCAGTGGTCGGAGGCTGCTTATAATGAACGCATGCAACTATCTGTTTAGTTCGGTAAAATGTTTCATATAATACCCTCGGCACTACCCTGAGTACGTGCCTGTCCTTAGCTTCCATTAGTGTCGGATTTCCTTTTAGTTTACTAATCCTTTATAGCTACGCTTGCTTAGCGAATTGACTTCTACTAGTCTCGAGTAGGTACTTACAGTCAAGTCAACGATACCTTTTAAGAGATTCGAAACGTGACCTTTTAAGAGATTTTCGCGCTACGGCCCTCGCGATACGTGCTACTGCGCGTGGCGTTCCTGTGGCTGACGGTACATTTCTATCTGCAAAGTATTTCCAGTTTTGTTTTGAGTATGTAGCACTTGTACCTAGTAGGTTACTTACAACGAACGGAGTACAAAAGCTTAGCAATTATTGTACAGCTCTGACAGAAATGTAGCGTGGAAGGAAGTAAAGTCAGACGGTCGCCTATATGTGTAAATCTGTCTCACACTCAGTAGCGCAACTGTACCATCTGAGGCCCGCGGCAAGTTCATTGTATCGGGCCCCTCCCATTAAAAATAAAAAATATATATAATGAGATCTTTAGTTCTAGTATATATGTCCCAATTTTAATTGATTTGAAGTACTCATATACAAACATTCTAATTGTTACAAATTTTTGTTAAAAATGTTAAGTTATTTTTGAGCGCGACCTCATAGTTCGGGGGCCCCCTCGGGGGCCCGGGGCATTTTGCAAGCCCTATAGTTACGCCACTGCTCACACTGTATGTTTTTTATATTCTTTTTTGTTGCACTAACCTGTGCTGAGGAAAATTTTTTAAAAGCCTTTTTAGTGGCTAACAATTCCACCCATGCCGGGACTTGAACCCGCGACCTCTGGCTAACCGTGCCAGCGCTCTCCCGACTGAGGAACACTGACGATTACACTTTACCCGCAATGCTCATTCAATTTACTTAACATTAAGTCGAAAGTGGTTGATATCGGATTTAGAGAATCGTATGCTGTAGGTAAATTCCACTACAGATCTGGCTAGCCTCCTGGTAGCGCGTATTGAGTGTAAATAAATGCTATTATTGATCAAATATGATAAATACAACACAGTAAAGACTACACACTGCAGTCCATCGAAAGAGGTTGTCTGGAAGATATTACTTTTAGGTATCGGACCGCATAGCAATTATTTTGATATTTTTGGAGCACAATAAATTGGTATGTAATCTGCTGTAAGAACTTTACATTATAAAATTCATCTCTCTTATAAAAATTAGAAGTGACTGTCAAAATATAATGCAACATTAATGAGTTGCACAAATAGACCACAGTGGATCTCTTATTCAAAGTGAACGTAACATATTTATAGCTGCCAAAGGTTTAAAGGTCTGAATGTATTAGATTAGGCTCGGTGCAAACACTGGGTATTCTATTTCCGAAATAACACTTTGTGAAATAATGATGCTTTTAGAGCAAAAACTTTTATAAGCACTATACATTAAACTTTATTCCGAAATCACCCGCAGTCAGAGACGAGCAACCAACGACGCGAACCCCGTCTCTGCTCACCATGATTAAGGTCTTCGAATAAGAGCGAGACCCGTCTGACTCTTTCGACAAAAATTGAAATGAATTTATTTGTAACCAAAATTAAATTTGTCACGGACAGAAAATGCATAATAGGAAGTGTGGCAGCGAGGCAGCTGCCATTTCGCAGTCGAAATGGCAGCGAGGTTCAGGTGCCAAAAATATTGTGACCTGCCAATGGAATAGCATTTCGTTTCATTCAGGTTTGGTCTGGGATCTTTTTTTAATACCGTCTTGAACATTGATATTTTATTGATAGGGGTTGATATTTCTTCAATGGATTGGTTGAATGAATGACCTAGGACGAGAAAACAACTTGATGGACATGATTGCTCCCCGTATTTTACGGTGGAACAAAGTTGATGATACATTTTAGACACACGCATTTAAATTCTTCCGTAAGTAAGACACCCGCAAAAACAGATAATTATAACAATTTGGCAGTGAAGTAAATAATAAGCTACTCTTTTTCTCTAGGTAATTAATGTCATTTTCTTTCAACACTGTTGCTTAGTTCGGAACAGACAGCCGTGTTTATACCGCCCTGCAATCGGCAAAGACTCCATCCGTACTTAGTTAGGCAGGCCCTCGACGGAGGCCTGGGGTCAAGTGCCAATTGAATGAATTGCCATTGCCATGTGAACGCTGCACTGCAGCTAATATCCCAGATGTCGGGACGTATATCTTGGATGGTTTGGTTTGGACGGTTTCACGTTGACGATAGTCGATAACGGCAACTGCACGGTATTTTTTGTAGGTATACAACGGCCGGCTAACGCATTAGGAAATGTATGAAAGTAGATATCGTGTCTTTACGGTTATCGAGTCCGTCCTTTGACCCACTTATAATAATCGGGACAGTAAAATAATTTGAGACAGCATTAGCACAAGGCGACGCGACGTCCGTTAAAATCAGGACAGTGACATTAACAATCTGAGACGGCGCGAAGGTGACTTCCGTTAATTATGTGAGGCGTAGGGTTCCATACCCAAAGGGTGCCAGCGAGTCCCTATTATGTGAGGCGTAGGGTTCCATACCCAAAGGGTGCCAGCGAGTCCCTATTATGTGAGGCGTAGGGTTCCATACCCAAAGGGTGCCAGCGAGTCCCTATTATGTGAGGCGTAGGGTTCCATACCCAAAGGGTGCCAGCGAGTCCCTATTATGTGAGGCGTAGGGTTCCATACCCAAAGGGTGCCAGCGAGTCCCTATTATGTGAGGCGTAGGGTTCCATACCCAAAGGGTGCCAGCGAGTCCCTATTATGTGAGGCGTAGGGTTCCATACCCAAAGGGTGCCAGCGAGTCCCTATTAGGTATAGTCGGAAACACATCGACCTTTACAAAAGTGCATTTTACTTAGTTACGTTGCACTTTGCAACTAAAATGTTAAGGTTGATGTGCAAACTTTATCTCTCGCGAACCGTGGTAGTCTGCCTCAAATTGTCGGTCCAGACTGCTGGCAGCGGCAGGATGAGGATGCTCAAGGACAGAAGGAAGTGGCGTGCCTTGGGAGAGGCCTATGGCCAGCAGTGTACGGATACGGGCTGATTGATGGATTGAGTAAAAGAAAAAAATATTATATTTTATTGTCGAATTCGCAACACTGTGCAAAACCATCAAAGTTAAAAATCATGCCGAGGAAGGATTTTTCAATTTTATAATCGACTTCTCTGGTTTCAAATGTGTACTGTAGGTACGCCAATGCATTTTTCGATTAGTAAGATTTCGGTAGACTCCCCCTAGATTTAGCACACTTGGGCCGACTTGCGCCACTTCTTAAATGTCACTTAAGTCGCCATTTAAATCCACTTTTGTATGAAGAATTTTAGTTTAATGCGGTTTAACCTACATTAAAGAAACGGTGCAAGTCGGCCTTAAATAACGAACGGCCCCTTTGACGATTTAAAGTGGGACTTTTACCTCGTATACGAATACGAAAGAAATACAGCGAATGTTGGAAAGCCGGTAAGGGAAATCCCAGCCGGGCTTACGTAAGTACGTAGACTAAATAGAGGATATGTTTATTTATTTAATTTATTGCTTTACCCAACGGATACGTAAAATTGGATCGTGGCAGGTGGCAGCGCCTTGGGCCTGTTTCATAAAACTATACAATTCATAGTTTATTATGACAATTCGATGTACATTGCGTAGCTGAGTCTTCCTACTTCCTACGTGTTTGTGGGTTGGTCGACTTTGGAATGTACATCGAAGTATCATAGTAAACCATGTATTGTAATTCTATGAAACAGGGTCTATAGTCTCTGCCTTGCCCGCCCCTCCAGGTTACAGGGCGTATGATAAAAGTATTTAGATTTTTGGTAATGTATATAATTTTAATTATAATAACTAACTTTAACTCTACTTGCAGATTGCGTCTCAATTCTCAATACATATATTGATCGGTTCAGGAATTCTTTGACGAATTCTTATCGAGGGGGTTATATTTAATTTTACACAGGAATGTCGGGTATTTCAATAAGTTTGAAGGGTTTCCGGATCCTAATGGTGGAGAAATTCTTTATACGGAAACGAAAAGAGGAGGAACCCTTTTAGTTTTACAATAGGCCTTAATAAAGTTCCATTCCAAAATTTAGAAGTACTCAGATAGGTAGCTAGATCGGTACTTGTTCCACATTTTCCACATTTTGACGACCTCGTGGCGCAGCGGTAGTGCATCTGCATACCATGCGAGAGGTCCCGGGTTCGAATCCCGGCTGGGGAAAAAAAAAACCCCAGGTCTTGGATGTTTACATATTATGTTTGTGATGTCGCTGTTTCTGGTTCCCACGACACAGGGTATCCTAGTGTGGGGCCAGAAGCAATGTATGTGCCTGTATGTAAATGTTTATGTTTACATTGTAATTTCAATTTTTTTTTGTCCCTATCCATCAAGCTACACGAATTATTTTGTTATTAAGTATATATGTAAGTACTTCGTAGATAAGACAACGTACTTTGAAATGTCAATTTGAATTCGACAATCTGAATTCCGAAAGTACAAAAACCTCATCTGTTATTAAAATTGAAGACAGTTCTTCCGTATCGAAAAATTGAACCACTTCCAACGAGCAAAAGTTTAAAATTGAGAACTTTAAACTTTGGTTGGAAGTTATTGGATGATCGATGCTAAGAAAAAGGTTTTTAGGATTTGCGTCATTTTAATAACAAGTTGCGAGTACAGTCGACAGAAGATAAACTCTAGGGTACCCCTAGTTGCAAAGTCGTCCGTACTCAACCGAATATCTATAGTCATCATCAACCCATTATGTCCCCACCGAGGGGCACGGGTCTCTTCCCTGATGAAGGTATAGGCCATACTCCACCACGGGGGCCAAGTCCGGATTGGTGGAGGCTTGTAGACTAGTGGCTCGTCTACTGTCAGAAGTTGTCAAGCCGCCCTAAGGCCTCTGACTTGGCTTAACGACTGCCATCTATCGACGGCAGCCGGCACCAACAGCTTAACGTGCCTTGCGAAGCACGGAACCGCTCGGAAAAATGCCACTAGCGTTAGGCATAGACGGCGACCCATCCACGCACAGAACGCGCCCAGTGTTGCTTAACCTTCGTGATCGTTTAAGATCACTCAGGCAGCCGGGGCTACGAGCGATTCTATAGGTCACAAGTGTAAAGTTTACTGTGCTATCAACTGTACGTACAGAGCACACTTAAGTCACATTTACAACCTGCTACAAAAAAAAAACTATTTTAAGAAATACTCTGACTGTACCTACAATACCTTACTTTCACATTCTCTCTGTGAAAAACAGAAAAAAAACTGCGGACAAAAAACCGCACGAACTTTTTCCGGGGGACAAAATGTGGGCCGGTAACTCTTTGTGAAGTGTCGGGGAGGAGAAGCCAAAAGTTCATAAAATTTAACAATCCTGCTTTGAAATGTTGCTCAATGCTGCTTTTTCTGATAGTCCAGAACACTATACCTACTGTATGAAAAAACTTTTTGGAAGTTACTTTTTGTTAGCAGGTAACGCGACAATGCTTTAAAGTGATTTTGGTAGTTCACTGCAAAGCAAATTAGGCTAAGGTAGAATATAGACTGATAGATAGAATATTTTTTATTGAACACAGAAATTACACTAACAGAAATTTAATAAATCTAAGTACAACTGGCGGCCTTATTACTAAAAAGTATAGAAAAGATAAAGATAAAAAAGTTTTTATTGCGTCATCAAAAAAAGAAAAAGCTTAAAACAAAGTAAAGCGTAACTAGTGATGACATAAAATAAGGCAAAATGTATAGGAAGTTCGTTTTAACGAAAGCGCTTCAAATATAAAATACACCGTATTAACAATGTTATTTATAAAAACACAGTTAAACTAAAATGCTCCTCAAACGCAGTATAAAGAGTGCTTTAAGGAATAATGTTATTTGTTTTTATAAATAAGACTGTATTTACAGTACTATTAAGTAAAAAGTATCCGAAACCGGCATGCAACGACTAATGAAAGTTGAGGAAGCGAAAGTGATCTGTCAGGATCGTGGCAAGTGGCAGTCCCTGGTCTTTGCCTACCCCTCTGGGATACAGGCGTTAGTTTATGTATGTATGTATGTTACAGTATTGCAGCGATTTCGCTACAAAAATTCACTTCTATCGTAAACAAACAGTCATCAGCAAAAAAAAACAAAATGTCACCTACTCGTATCTACTTATAAAAAAAAAAGTAATAAACACCTCCCAAATATGACACGTAGGGTGGTCCCTCCCTACCCAACCCCAAACTGTGGCGCCACCCTAAGCCCCACCCTCTCCCTACCATGTGATCGCGCCCGTTTACATAACGCTCGAATTTGCGAGCGAAGTGGAGCGGAGGGAGCATTCGTGTAAAGACTACTCGTGAGACCAATGGCGATTGATTAGATTAGACATGAAGAGAAGTTGTAATTTTGATTTCTGAGTAGGTCCCGTATAAAAAGTTGTGGATGGGGGTTGCCCTTAAGCTCTACGGGACTTTACTGAAGCACACTTTCAAAATTAATATTTATAATTTTTTTACGGTTTTATTTTTTTGCTCTATTATAAAAACTGTAAGTATCAGACTTGGTTTTATTAAAATGCAGTCCCTATAGTATAACAAAAAATAAATAAAAACCGGTCAAGTGCATGTAGGAGTGAAGGATTCCGTAAAAGTAGGGGTTTTAAGCCGCGGTTGCGTAAAAGAAAGGGTTTTTGCGCTTTAAAAGTTAAGGTTCGGAAAAACATACATACATAAACTCACGCCTGTATCCCAGAGGGGTAGGCAGAGACCAGGGACTGCCATTTCGAAAACAGACCTCTAACTCTAAAAATGTTTTTCCTGCACTCATGATATTTTTAAATGCCTAATCCAATGATACCTTACACTATGGTGTTATTAGTTATTATAAATTAGGGTGAAAATTCCATCCCTAATTTAGGTTTTGTCAGCGTGTTTAATATGAATAGCTACGCCAAACTTCAGCTTACTAGTACTTGTCGTCGTGCTAAGCCGTGGACAGACACACAGACAGACAGACAGACAGACAGACGGACATGGCGAAACTATAAGGTTTTCTTGTTGACTACTAAAAACACGCAGTGTGTCGAGTCCTGATCTGAATGAAACAAAAAAAAAATTGCATTTTTGTTTTTCAGCAACAAATAATCTTTACTTGTATTTTTTTTCTTTACATTTAATTTTCGCTAAATATGTAATACAAATATGTGGTGCTACAGATTTTCACGGTGTTAGATTGACTATCAACACCGGGGGGTAGGTACTGCAGAGGGTGAGAACACGTCACTCGCGCGAGTACGGCAAGGCTCATCGCTTGGTCAAGGCATGGAAATTTTTCGAATTGTATTTGGGGACGGTACTGCATCGAGTGCGGACAGAGTGTAAACGGTGGATTACTACACCATTGTTTTGTCGCGATAGCTCGAGGTACATTGACGTGACTGCACGGATTAGATTGACGTGCGTGTGGATGAAAAGGCGCAATGGATAATGTGACAAGTGAGATGTATCAATTTGATAGACTGGTTCTGTTGCTATTGATTTGGGCTTGGTTCCCGAAAATATGAAAATAGTGATGGAATGGTATCGCGTGGTCGATTTAAATGTACAAGGGCGTTCATTTTTCTCAACGTAAAACTTACGGAACTCGTAAAATCACAAACAGTATTGAAACAGTCAACAAAACTTTTTCAAAAGCGAAGAAAAGTTGTTGTAAATGACCAACTCCAACCAACACGGAACTGCGCATTTTTGAGGCATCCAAAAATTACAAAAAACAAGTATCATAGACAAGTATCCGTATATCTATAACAAAGGCAGCCTATATACGTCCCACTGTAGGCCTTCTCTCAGGGAGAATGCCCACCGCGGATTGGCGATTTCAAGCGCTGAGGTATGTGAATAGCTCATACACTCAGGTTTCTTCACTATGTTTTCCTTCACAGTTAGCGAGTGGTATTGCTACTATAACTTCACAAAAGTAAGTGAAAGTGAAATGAAAAACATTTATTTCCATTGTAACACAAAATAAAACAAATTTACGGAGAGACGTACCCAATACAATCACGCCGAATACATAACTTAGAAAACAAAGTCATAGGTACATGCCCGCACTGGGAATCGAACCTGGGTCTCTCGCTTCCGAGTCCAATGTTCTACCCACTAGGCTACCACCTATAAGCTGTCTATGATAGTTGTTTGTCTGTTGTTGATCCGTCGCCATTGGTGGCTTTTAATAAGACTAATTGACTGATATTTCAGACGGAAGAATCGATACCATACCATATAATGTACCTATTTACGCATTCATGTCATGAACTCACGCCTGTTTTCGGAGGGGTAGGCAGCGACTAAGGTTTGCCAGTTGTGATAATCCTGATAAACATCTTTCGCTTCATTATTAACTTAACACCGGATAATAATAATAATAGTTATTTATTTCAGGCATAAGCAGTTCGCAGTTTGCGGTTGGAATCTCAGGAAGACGCCGCTGCCCGTCTCCTGGTAGTTGGTTTCCTTAGTCGCCTTCTACGACATCCACGGAGAAATGGAAATGGAGTGACGCTATTCTTAATCCGGCGTCACACGGTGTACCGCTTACGAAAGTTTTATCTTTCGCTTCATCAAATTTCTTCAATCGCTGCATGACTGATCGCTAGTTTCATATTGACAAAACGTCAGCCATATTGTTTTCCGCCTTATTATCGCGTTTATTATCAATTAGCCGAACCAAAGTAAAAAAAAAAAATTACAAAACATAAAAACCCGACTTTACAAAAAGTAATGAATCAAATTCATTGACTTTTGTACGTCAGCGAGCAGGACTTCTAAGGAGATTTCTAGAGTAGATTAGAAGCTCTATCTTCTAATACCCACCATTGAAAACAATGGCCAGTAAACAACTACATATTTTTACAAAGAGTTTATTTGCATGCAAAGTGTAATGTACTGAAAACATCGAGATCTAAAACAAGCGTAGCGCTCACTCTCACAGGATCCATACGTAAGTAATAAATAATTTCCTAGCAAAGTTCTATGGATAAAATAGTTTGTCTCGGGTCGGTCTTCAGTATTTTAACACCATGATAAGCGAATCTGGACGAAAGGACTGGTAAGGGACGTCCCAGGCAGACTTTAACAAAAAATGTATTAGCAAAGGGCAAGATAAAAATTACCCGAAACCAACCTCCGTGCATGCAACGACCAATGAATGCTCATGAAGCGAAAGAGGTCTATCGGCAAACGTGGTCTCTGCCTACCCCCTCCGGGATACAGGCGCGAGTTTATGTGTTGTACAAGTACACACGCGCGACAAACAAAACCCTCCTTTGATTTCGCAGCCGTAGTCGGTTAAATACAACGCAGCGCAGATCTAAAACAATATTTACCGTCAAAATACATCCCGCGAATTGCGCGACCTTCCCGAACTCTAGGTCAGAGGTTGCGTCAGGCCACAATCGCACTTACGTCAGACGGAAGAGGGTCGGCAGTCGCGCGTCACCGCTCAACCCGCAGAGATAGATGTAACAGCGTATATCTTGTGCGATCGATATGACAGCACTTCCTGGGATAGTCGCTATGTGTGTGTATGTAGAGCTGTTACAGATGTGGGTGTACAGTACATACGTACATAATGTATCTGCGTTAGGTTGTACTTGTACAACTGATGGCGAATTTCATGACGTGGAAAGTAGATAAGAAAAAGTTGGCTGAAGCCGTCTTGTACGAAGTTACGGAGATGAAGGCTGCATACTAAGGTTTTGCGTCGCAATGTGCGAGTTGGCGGTATATTGTACGAAATTATCGTTTAGATAAGGTGACCGGAAGTTTTGAGAATTGTGTGACGAAGGGGCACTGTGTAATTTAACGTTATTAGAGTTCTTGTAGGTAAGTCTGGTCTGTTGGTTAGCATTAGGAAATTAGTTTTACTTTTTCATTTACATTTTTAGAATTAATTGAATTAATTAAAATAAGTGCAATATAATTTTCTAACCTACATAGTAAAATCAATTATTAGCTGCATGTAAAAATTATTAAGAACCTATTGTTTACTGTAATTGTATTGTTGTGGATTTCTGTTAAATAAATAAAAGGAAATGTGTGGAAAGCCGTGTGGCTCCGGCCTAGAATGAGCCACCCCATTACTTCCCGTGGGTCGTACGAGGCGACTAAAAAACGAAAACCAGGGAACGGGCAGCAGCGTTGACCTGTCCTGTGATACCAGACCACCAAACACTGCGATCTCAAGTCCACCTGCCAAGCGTGGAGATTACGGCAAAACCGCCCATACAGGGAGAGACCCATGTCCTGCAGTGGACTGCTATGGGTTGATGATGATGAAATAAAATAAAATATAACACACACTATCCCGGTGGGGTTTGCCACTTGCCACGGTCCTAACAAACCTCTCTCGCGCGCCGGTTTTGAGTACTTTTATCTTGTTTTCATATTATGTGGTTGAAATAAGATTTAGTAATCAATGAACAGCCCCCAAATAGAAATGGGGCCCGCCTCGTTGCTCTAGCGGTAAAGCGTTTGAATACCAAGACGTAGTTCCACGTTTGTGATGCCCTTGCCTGGTTACCATAGCACAGGGTATCCTAGTTTGGGACCAGGACAAGTGATTGTGTTTTGTGGAAGTTATTATTATTATACATACTCGTAGATTATAGACGTACACACATAAACTCACGCCTGTACCCCAGAGGGGTAGGCAGAGACCAGGGACTGCCAGTTGCCACGATCCTGACAAGACAGTCACGGGTTAATGATCACAACGGAGGGCAAACTATTATTTCGGCCACTGTACCGTTAGGTACACTTCGTAAGATGTTTGTTGATTTTATCCCCCCCCCCCTGCCTCGCGCCATCCCCTCCTGCACTCCCGTGTGATGCTTCAGGATATTTCTACCTTATTGTATGTTTTGTCAACATCTCCCTTGTTACAAAAACATCTCGATGTTTATCGGCTGTTAGCTGAAGCTTGCAAAAGGCTCGAAAAACTAACGAAACATCATTATACAGAGAGAGCGTAGGCAGTGATGTAGCAGCCATCAGCTTGAGAAATAATTGAGTTAAGTCGTACGAAAAATAGCAAAGTATTTTTACGACCCTCATTACTAATTTGCAAAGGGCAAGATGAAAGTACTCAGTGCATGCAGCGACTAATGAATGTTATGAAGCGAAAAAAGTCTGTCGGGATCGTGGCAAGTGGCAAACCCTGTCTCCGCCTACCCCCCCGGGATGTAGGCCTGAGTTTATGTACTGCATGTCATTACTAATTTCACTCTGGAAATGGAAAAATACTCCGAAATGGAGATCGGCAGGTCATGTTTGTCGCAGAGAGGACGAAAGATGGAGTCGCAAACTACTGGAGTGGCAACCGAGGACCGGTCATAGAAGTGTGTGCCGACCCGCAGCCTGGTGGCGTGACGACATCGAAATGGCAGTAGGGAAGACTTGGAGAAAAACAACCGCAAAGCGGAGGCGACTGGCGCTTGCATGAAGAGGCCCTTGTCCAACAGTGATTATCGACGGGTTGAAGATGATTACAATATTCAATTTGAAAACGCTTCAACAGCGTGTAGATCGCTATAAACATTACAAAATGGGGGTTCTACTAGTCAATAAGAACAACCATAGACATACCCTATAATAATTATATGAGAACAACTTTTAATACGAGGAAGTTGTTTTTCAGTATCCATTGTTAAACCTCTTCCAATAAGTAAAAGTTGAATTTGTATTTTCTTATTCAATTTATAACATAACATAAACTCACGCCTGTATCCCAGAGGGGTAGGCAGAGACCAGGGACTGCCACTTGCTACGATCCTGACAGATCAATTTATATGACATAAATACTATTCACTGGTTTTTAAGATATAGGTTTCAAATTGTAAGTACCAGGGCTGGCTGTGATTTCATTACTTTTGATGTATGCAATAAAGGTTTTGAGTTAGAATTTGATACGTTATAACATAAAACAACATAACACTATTAGTTTTTTTTTTAATTTTTCTTATAAAATTGCGTCAAGTTTCAAGATTGTATCATCATCATCATCATCATCAGCCCCTTGACGTCCACTGCAGGACACAGGCCTCCCTTATGGTTTTCATAACCATGAGGGGTCTTGCCATAATCGCCACGCTTGGCAGGCGGGTTGGCGATCGCAGTATGGGGTTGGAATCTCAGGAAGACGCTGCTGCCCGTCTCCTGGTAATGTATTTCCTTAGTCACCTTCTACGTCATCCACCGGAGGAAATGGAGTGACGCTATTCTTAATCCGGCGCCATACGAATGCCCAACAAATAACTTGAGCAAACGACTTTGACTTCAGATGGACATATTTGGGGTGTCATTGGCGGTGGACGCGGGATGTAACTTAGTAAGTACTTTTCGGACTATAGTGTATACAGGGTGGCTCATTTAGATCGGTCACCCACAGTTTCTCGTACACTAACACGCTGTTAATCTTCTGTTAACAGCTGTCAATTGAACAAAGTGCATAAAAAAACCACTGACAGCTGTTAACAGTAGATTAACAGCTTGTTAGTGTACCAGAAACCGGGGGTCAGTATGGGGTAGTCTGAAACTATAACAAATACGAAGATCTGTTCTTAGAAACTATGTCATCGATTTTTGTAACAAGAAAAACTGCATACATACTTTAAAAAAAAAACTCGGGAAACGAACCCGGACGTTTTGAAAAATAAAACTAACACTATTTCTATTTAGATATCGATTGTGTAGGTCTTAAGCAATAAATGTTACTATGAAACATGATGTCTAAAATGAATGAAATGCATTGTTTTCACATTCTTTAATTTATTTTAGCAAGTTTTTTTCAATACAATATTCAATACGTTTAGGTGCTAGAATGAACTTCGACAAACTGACCGATGTAAATGAGCCACTCTGTACATTATTGCTAGCTAACCCGAAAACGTTGTTTTGCCATATTAATTAGCCTACGACCTATTCTCCGACCTCCACACAAAATAAAAAACCGGCCAAGTGCGAGCGGGACTCGTGCACGAAGGGTTTCGTACCATTATCTATACAACATTAGACAAAGATCACATTTGAGAACAGCGCCATCTATAGAAACCAAGGGTTCCTTGCGCACGAAGGGTCCCTTCGTGCGCCAGTCCGAATCCCACATGGGTGGTTTTTACCTCTCTTTGTGTTTTCCTTTAAATATGTTTCGTATTTGTGAATGTTGGTGCAATAAATGTTTCTTTTTCTTTCTACTTCACATATTTCTTGATGGGTTATGTAACCTGAGGTGCTTATCCTAGGATTGCATACGGTTAAGGGATCGATACGAAGCCTTCTGCTTAGGGAACGCACAGGTCAACCCGCAAATATCCTCGTAACAAATGACCTGTCCTGTCTCTTCCCGGCTCCCAAACTAAGGTTCGGGCCAATCTCCCCTCACAAACTAAACTCTCGTTACAAACATTTATGTTCCTGCCACCCAACGCCGACGTGCTTAGGTAGCATGCCTGAGCCTTATTTAGTCAAGATAAGATAAGAATATTCTTTATTGCAAACAAGAAACTAAAACACAGAAATAAAAGGTTCTTTTTACAAATTATTTTCCTTTTGTTCGTAATAATTTTTTGTTACTATTTTATTGTCATTTTTATCGATATTGAAATACTGTTGCCATTAATTTTATTGCGTTTTTCTATATACTTTAATAATTTTATAGTTATTATTAATTTGAATGTCATTATTATAAGTTCAATTTCACATCTACCTAATTAATATTACTAATCAACTATGACTATATCTATACCTACAGTGAAACGCAGATAACGCAGCTAGATCAATTACAACAATTACGATCAGAAACGACAAATTTTGGTTATACCTTATATTTATTCCTTTACTCTTAGGGCTTACAAACACGCGGGGAAATATGATTCTGGGGCGCAGTGATATATTTCGGATTTTATGTTTAAACTGGGTTTATTTCGCATGGTGGCGTCGGGAGTTAGTCCGCACCGTCCACAGGGACGGGTTAGGCAGAAATCCGGACCAACTGTCCCTCGGGAGGAGGGTATTCGATACAATTCACCTGCTAGGACGGAGTGGTTTGTTTGGCCTATTGTTGAGGGGATACATGGGCTGATTTGATTTGAAGGAGTAGGTAGGTAGGTACAACACGCTTCTCACGGGAGGAGTATTGTCGAGAGAGACATTCCAAGAGTTACTACTACTGTAACAATATTATTTTGCATCTGTCTGCAGGGTGATTTTGAAATCGTTAGCTAGGTATATGTTGAAGGAATGGTCTTTTCATTATGATGAACAGTATTATAAACGGTTTAACATTATACGCATTAACATTATCCGACCTTTGGTTCGAAACTGTAAATCCAAATTCAAAGTTGTAGGAAGGTAACGACAATTTATTTTTTCTATTATGTAAAACGCATCGGTCTACCATGCGAGAGGTCCCGGGTTCGAATCCCGGCTGGGGACAAAATAAAACCTCAGGTCTTGGATGTTTACATGACTGTTTGTGATGTCGTTGTTTCTGGTTACCACGACACAGGGTATCCTAGTGTGGGGCCAGAAGTAATGTATGTGCCTGTATGTAAATGTTTATATTTATGTTTAAGAGTCTATCGTCCGATATACATAAATGTGATAGAACAATTGAGTTGGCTGGCATCGAGAATAGGACAATCGAACCAGAGATTTTCTTTATTTTATAAAAATATTGTTTATTTCAGGAATAAAAATATATATATATATACTTACAATTCGCGCCATTTTTTTAAACTAGAAGCATATTATGTTTCTAAATCATGTTGAGAATGTCGTCCCCTTAAAGAAACGTCGAGCGAATTCAAAGTCACCTGTATTCCGTAGTTGAGGAGCAAACTTGACCGTCTATTCACTTGTTAATCCAGTCCTTCCAAAGGATGTCTGGAAGAGATAATATTTTATTACTTGTAGTAAAGAGTTACGATCTTAATAAATATAAACATGACTCCTCTGAAACACTCACGAACTGGAGTTTAAAAAGTGTAATTATATACAGTCGTAGTATCAAGTAGAGGCATACATTTTATTTGTAAAAGCGTGATTCCTCTAAAACACTCGTCAGAGGCAGTTCAAATAAGCCGTGGGGAAAATTTGAAGGCCAATTTATTGGCGACTGTACCAGCATGAAACTGGCGGAAGAAACTCAATTGAATCAACATTACACGGGTGTGAGTAATATTATTAATAATATATTAACAAAATATTCTCTTTCCGGTATTATTAAACCGGTTGTTTGGAAGAAATTACTTTTATTAATAAGGGCGGCAATTGTACTGCACTATATTGTTGTTGAAGTCTTATTATGTAATTTCTAGTGTACATGCAATAAATAATATTCTATCTATCTATCGAAACTGAAATAAAAGTGAAGAAACTGATAATAACAAAAAACTTAAGATTACCCAAACAACATATTTTAGTGATCTCACGAGCTGTAGGTACCTACGAGTTAGCTGCATTTGCGCACAGTAATTAAATCTATTCCGCTTACTAGCAATGTAAAGTATTGAAAAAAATAGCCGAGCTAAAATACGCCGGTGTCTATTTTAAGTTAAGCAACGAATTAACCGGGCTTAACTGTAAACGGCGCGCTGTTACATTGTAACTGTAACATGGCCACTTTCATACCACGTGCCCTACATTAGGCTTCATGCACACTAACTCTTTAGAGTTAACAGTAGTTTGCACTATAAGGGAAGAAATGAGTCCTAAGACGTATTGAATTTTGTACAATAAATCTTATTTTATCTTATCTTACATATTGTACGTATCAGTTAGGCACTAACAAATACATATATACGAATTTACACAACATGGATCACAGAAGTAACCAAACTAGTATGAACCTTTTTACTTGAAAAAAGATTACAATGTGGTGAACGGCTTAACATTGTCTTTACATGCTTGAATTAATTATTCATTATTAAAAGGAGATAAATATTTTTTGTCCGCTTATTTAAACCGTGAAGGTTTTATTACGTTGGAAATATGGAAGGTGAAGGGAGAAACAATGACGGAACAAATACAATCGAGCGGGTGGGCGGAAGGGCGGTTTAGGGACGCCCACGGCGGACATACCAAATAGGGATGGCATGGCCAAAAGCACCCGAAACCGGTGGGAGTTCATGAATTTTCCTGAGGTGAATGGATTCTAAGGATCGTGGCAAGTGGCAAGTTCCGTGGCAAGTGGCAAGTTCCATGGCAAGCTAAGGAACTTAGGCGTGAATTTATCTGTCTTCTAGTTCTAATTACTCTACAATTTTTTAGCTACTTTGTGGTAATGCTTTTGTCTTACTTATTGCCGCATTCAATTGAGATTGTGACGCAATGATTAAAGAAAGAAATAAATAAATAAATAATCATTGCGTCACAATGTTATCATCAATCATCACAATTACGATATTTAAATATCGTCGTCAACAGTAGATGCTTGTGTTTGTGCGTGTGTTAACTTACATTGTTTTTTCCATTTTCCCAACTACATCACCTCCATCTATATTATTGTATTGACCATTATCAATTAACCGAAAGCAGCATAGCTAGAGTAGGTACCTAATATAGGTACCTGGGCCCTTTTCATGAAAAATGCGACATTATCGGAAGGGTCGTAAACGTCGCGCTCGAGCCCGACAATTCACTCGAATCTAGCGACAAATACGGTTCTTTTTTGAATAGCTATTACTATTCAACTATGGAAACTATTCAAAAAAAGAACCGTATTTGTCGCTAGATTCAAGTGAATTCTCGGGCTCAAGCGTGACGGCGACGACGTTGACGACCCCTCCGATAACGTCGCAGCTTCATAATAAGGGCCCTGCTTACTTAGTTTCGGTTTGAAAATCTGTGTTAAGGGTGCTGACCTGAACCTATTTATGTTTGGAACATTTTAGGAATAAGAATCGTAAAATGTAAATTCATTCCTACATTTATTACACTTCATTAAACTATTTCTGTTTTAGTATGTGGTTAGGTAGCAGAGTTCTGCAGCTTAGCGTCGTCACTTTAATAGCTTACTTTATTGGTGAAGTGTCCCCTCAATACAACTTACTCTGTGTTTCTAAGTTGTATTGAGGCGATATTATTATTATTATTTTAATCTCTTATTACCTAGTACATAAAAGCGACTATCTCAGTTGTTGCATTTTGTTAGATGTTAGACAAGCTCGCCTTTGTACATGTTATTTCTTATGTAATGCCTGTTAAATGTTTCATGTGAAAGTATAATTGGTTGTGCCTGGGCGATGTTTTTAGACGAATTAGGCATGCCCCCTAAAATAATGACCCATGCGACTGTACAGTCAACAGCCGGTCAACCTTGATATCATTATTGCAAAGTCACCCTTAACGAGTATAACGACACGTAGTAGAGTGCGTATAAAGCTTGATTTGCTGTCGACTGTACAAACAAAAAAAAGCTATAAAACTCGCCCTACACCAAACCAATAAATCTTTATCTATGTAGAGGTAAATGCAGAGGTTTTACAAACACAAACTTAACCTAACCTACTGAATTCCTCACTTAAAGTTTAACTCTATGATGAATGTTGGTAGGCGACAGGAGAGGGGAGCGGGCGGGCGGGGCGGGGCTGAGGTCAACGACCGCGCTGTGGCGGAGGTAGATTTCCATTGCACCCTGGGAGTTTGATGCTATTTATTTGATGGGTTAGCTTTTTTTATTTTTAACAACATAACACAGTACAGGTGATGCAGTACCTACAGTTAAACTCGCCAAAGTTTTACAAGAAACTGCTCGTTTGTTGCGTTCGTGTCTATCTTCCTCTTGTAAATGCAAGTACCTTTATACCTTTCCATCACAAGGTCGTCTGAAAGCCATTGCTGTTAGCAATAAGGCCTCACTTTTTCATTATAACTTTCATATTTTATTTTGTGTACTTTTTCATTATAACTTTCATATTTTATGTCGCTTGTTGGAGAGCAATCGCTTGTTGGTAACGGAGCAGTAGAACGCCGGCTTCGCATTCGGGAGGTCGTGGGTTCGAATCCCGGCATGTACCAATGACTTTGTTTTCTAAGTTACGTTCTTGTGCAGTTATAGTAGCAATACCACTTGCTAGCCGTGAAGAAAATCATCGTGAGGAAACTTGAGTGCCTGAGGTGTTCTACAGTTACACACCTCAGAGCTTGAAAATGCCAATTGGCAATGGGCACGTGTGGTGGTTAAGCCCGCACTTTCTCTCTCTCTCTCTCTCTGAGAAGGCCTGTGCCCTAAAAAGGGACAAAAACACCAAAAGAAAGAAAAACTTATTTGATATAGACTTTCGTACTAGGGCGCATAATGTCGCTAAGACTGTGTACAGCTTTTATACTATGATGTAACATCATAATTCAAAATGTTATGTCTTTTTCCTAGTTCCCATAGCACAGGCTTAGGCAGTTTGGAAACTACAGTAAGTAATTAATCTTGTAAGAATTATTATTAAGATATTTGTTCTGTCTACTTCGAACAAATGGGGGATATATTAGCGAAGGGCAAGATAAAAAGTACCTGAACCGGCGTGCGTTCCTGCAATGAAGCTGAAGCGAAAAAAATTTAAGATTGTAGCTAGTAGCAGACCCCAGACTCTGAATACCTCTCCGGGATATAGGCGTGTGTTTATTAAGTTATTGTATTCATTAAAGGTAATACTTACTTAGTTTTTAATATTTACTAGAAAAATATTCCGAGAGAGCCTCTGCTTCCTAAAAGAGGAATGAGGCCTTGTAGCTTAGGGTAAAGAAGTATGTAATGATATTTGTAAATATTGTCATTTTGACAAAGAAATAAACGCGCGGGCGCAGCGGGCGCGCGCTGGGAACCGCCACGATCGTACAAGGACCTTTCGCGTTATGCAAGTAACATTTCGTTACCTCCAATATTGAGAATGCATCACGAATGCATCTATGCGACTCGCCGAGTTCTTATTGGGCTCCAAGATAATATATAGATAGAGAGAGAAGAAGAGAATTACAAAATTGGCGTTCTCATCGCTTAGAGCGATCTCTTCCAGACAACAATACACTCCGTATTGCAGGAAGAATTTAGTCGGTAGATCGATATACGTGAATAAGATAATCGAAAATATATTGGTCAGTGAATAACAAGCAACGAAAGATTGCAAGAATATGAAGTACTTATAATGACACTAACTGACACGGCAAACGTTATTTTCCAATATTAATTAGCCTGCGACCTTTCAGGGCCTCGATTCTGTTAGTGCATTGTAGTATAATGACAGGTACACTGTCGGGTCACGTGACGTGTTTTTTCGTACCATTGACGCCTAGAAGGTTTGATGGGTGTGCCCGCGTAGACTTAAAGCAGCCATGAAATGAAAACCGCCATGTTCATGCAGTTGTCATTTTACTACAACGCATTAACAGAATCTAGGCCCAGACCTACCAAATATACACAAAAAAAAAATCATAAAAATCGGTGAAATCGTTTCGGAGGAGTTCGATAGCAAACACTGTGACAAGAGATTTGACATATACTTAAATAATAATACACATAAATACCTACGAAACAAATACATAGAAAATAGTTTTCAGTTTAAGCAGTGTGAAGTACTGGGATTTTCCAATGCCTTAAAACTCAGAATTCCTAAAATTCAAGGTTTTAATTTGCTTTCCTCACTTTCACGGGCAGGTCATTCCATAAATGGACTGCCTGAACCAGGTTTTATGTATCCTATATACGTCCCACTGCAGGGCACAGGCCTTCTCTCAGAGAGAGAGAGAGAGAGAGAGAGAGAGAGAGAGAGAGAGAGAGAGTATGGGCTTAATCACCACGCGTGCCCACCGCGGATTGGCTATTTCAAGCGCTAAGATAATAATATGAGATAAATTTTATATTGCTTTATTTATGGAGACTAATAAAAACAGGCTGTAACCCACATACATCCAAACATGGCGGGCTCTACTAGTCAACAACATTACTATGGGAAAACAGGAAATAGCGAAAAATATGTCAGTTGTACCATACGTTCCACACTCCAGTGAGAATAGAATCCATTGGGAATCGATCGTTACCGTTCCAGATTAATGAGACTCATTGCACCCCTGCCCTGTTAAGCCGGGTACTCATCTGCGAGCCGCAACTGTAACAGAGCAGATACGGTAGCCAGGCTCTAGTGTGAACGCGTGGCAGGAGCCGAGTACTCGCAGGAGGTACGCGAACCACTTACACACTATCTTTTTTTCTCACACCTAGGTTAATGTAATGTATTGTGTTGCACACTTAAATACTGAATTATGTAAGAACAGTGCCCTCGGTCTTTGAGAAGTGGAAGCCAGGAGATCCATAGCACGGGGTAAACCTATTTTGGACTTCTGTCTCCTACTGCATAATGGAACTCGTTAATTTTTAAGAGATTCACAAATTTTTAAGTGCATTATGTACTAGAGAAAATACAGTATATTTGTATTTATATTGTATTTTTGATACAGAGCATACAACAGTTACAGTCACGGCTCGCGGATGAGTACTAAACGTCAATCAATCATCATCATCATCATCAGCCATTTGACGCCATAGGCAGGACTGCAGGACATAGGCCTCCCTCATGGTTTTCATAACCATGAGGTGTTTTGCCATAATCGCCACGCTTGGGTTGGTCAATCAATCAACCCGGTCGTGCTTGTCCACTGCTGGACATAGGCCTCCCCCAAGGCACGCCACTTCCTTCTGTCCTCGGCCGTCACCAGCCACTGCGCCGCTCGGCCACTGCCAGCAATCTGCCTCATCGTCGGTCTAGCGAGCTGGGCGTTTGCCAGCTCGTGGTCTCCACTCGCGAACCTTTGTGCCCCGTCAAACATACGTTGACAATAAATAAAATTTCTGTTACAACAATCTCAGTCAAGCTCTCCCTACACTCTGAACTGTTACTGTTCTTCTCACAAAATAAGTAGGTATGTAATTGCATATTTTGAGCCGAGCTTTATTATGACAATTCGATGTACACTGTTCAGCAGTCTTCGTTCCAATCAACTTTGCAATGTACATAGAATTGTCATAGTAAAACATAAATTGTACTTCTATGAAACAGGCTCCTGACCTCACTTGGCCACTCGTATTTGGTCAAAGCATCCTTTGCCGGGTTTTCTGATGAATCTTTAGCACTGACTTTATAAAACCTGCAATGTATAAACGCCTGGGGCCTGTTCCATGGAACTACAATTCATGGTTTACTATGACAATTCGATGTACATTGCAAAGTCGATTAACCCACAGACAGTTAAAAGACTGCTACGCAATGTGCATCGAATCGTCTTAGTAAACTACGAATTGTAGTTGTATTAAACTCGGCCCTGGAGTTGTGAAGCGTGGCAAACCGCAGACGGGAATCAAACCTCCACAATGCCACAACTGAGAGTCTGCGATCTTACCTAGCCACCTTCACAGCTTAGTTACTTCATTAGTACTAATATGTGCGAAGTAAATGGACGTGTTGGAACGCTAGGTCCCCTGCTGAGGCGGACAGTCGGGCGGAAAAGCGTTTACAGAAACATTTCGAATGATTCCACGTCAGCTGCATTCCATGCGGTACCGCATAATATGTCGAGTTGCCATGTTTCTATCGTTTATAAATTCTTCTGTATTGTCTATGTTTACTGTGTGCTGTTACTTTGTGACTTAAGGCTGCTCTTACGTGGAGCATGCTGTCTCGCTCGCAACATTTAACATTTTTTATATATTGTAACAATGTTAGTAAACTTTTGATAAACGTGGTCTCAAGGTTTATGTGTAATGAAATTAAAATATAATTTTTAAATACAATCTTGTTTTTCTCTAAGTAGTTTTTAATAAAGAAATGTTCTTTCCAAAATTAAAATCAATAACTTAGTAAAGGATAAGAAACATATGCTTTGAATGAATTGTATCAGCTATCAATCTCTCAGACCCATTTTATTATAATCACTAAAATTATTAAATTGTGCGAGCGAGACAGCGTGCAACACGTAAGAACAGCCTTATTATGTGATGCTTTTTATATGTGTGTTTAGTGTAAATAACAAATTAGTGTAAATAACTATTAAGCGTAGTAAAATACTATGCAAATAAAAATAATGTCAGGTAGGTACCAAATGTCTGTTTGAGAAGAACATGAAAGTATCTTGTTTTCACAATTTCAGGGAAGGTTTTTTCAGAAAAAAAAAATCGGAGCATGAGTTTCCGCTAAAAATATTGACTCCTAATAAAAAAGTTTTCTTTCATTTCACAGCAAGCAATAATCCTAAACACTAGTTATTTGTAAAGCCGCTTGTCCACTGCCCTCGCCGACGTTAACGAGAAACAGAAATTGTCCGCGATAAGATCAGAAGAAAATCGGCGTCGATCTAAGTAAATATATCTGTGTGATTTCCATAACAGATATATTATATGTAAAGAAAATGCATTTCCTTTAAGTTTAGTACACGGTTTTCACAAACACGCCCTGTGCTTTCATATTAGAATAATCTCTAGTTTAGTGAAGTGGTCCTCGTAAACACCTTCTGCCTGTCATTGTTTGTAGATAAAAAACAAAAGATTGTGATTGTGATGATGAACGTAATATCTTGCAGAAAAATAATGGAATAATTGAAGGGGGACAATAAACTTTAAATGTCGTTTCTTTGGTTACAGGTTAGTGTGTTTTTAGTGTGTAATTTAATAGTACCTATGTACCTTGTAATAACGAAAAATAAATCTTTGGTTACAGAGCAACACTAATTGTTTATTGATCCGAAAATATAAGAAAGAAACTTATATAGACATATCCGTTATAGATATACCTATATATATCTCATGGACAGTTTAACACTGGGCATTTTTTACGATATCTTTCTCATACAAAGACCGGCCTGCCGTAGTAAATGTATAAGTATGAAGCTACCATAATGGGAAACATAGCATAGGACGCCCACCAGCTGGATGAGGATAGCCGAGGACAGAAAGAATGGGCTTGCCTTAGGGGAAGCCTATGTCCGGCAGTAGACGAGTGAAGGCTGATTGACTGAATGATGAAGCTAGATGTCGTCTCGTTACGGTTATCGCTTGTGCGTTGTGTTCTCGCCAGTACAGTACTAGTAAGGCTACGCTCGCCCGGCAACAGCCTTGGGTCGTGCGTTGTACTGGAGGCCTATACAGAACTTGATGTTGCGATCTCGATAAGGCTCTACCATGGGTTCGTTGACCTATTTACGACTGTAGAGTCTCTGAAAACTGACACGAAAAATTCTATCACTAACCTGTATCGTAATAAGAAAAACAATGCAACCTAAATACGTCCCACTGTAGGGTACAGGCCTTCTTTCAGAGAAAGTATGGGCTTAATTACCGGGTGTGCCTATTGTGGATTGGCAATCTCAAGCGTTGAGGTATGTAACCACATCAAACATACAGGTTTCCTTTGTCTCAGTCCAAAATTGTTTAACGTGGTATCTTCTAAATTGGCACGGTGAGCCAGAGGTCGCGGGTTCAAGTCAGGGCATGGGTGGAATTTTTAGCCTCTAAATAGGTTTTTAAATTGTCCTCAGCACGGGTAAGTGCAACAAAAAGAATATTAGCTACTAAATAGCAAAGAAATATCAGATTTTCTTACAAGAAATAATATTAGTTATTGTTTATAGACAGAGTAACTACCACACAGTCGGGGAAACGATTGCTAAACTGTTTTACTATGTACTTATTATAATAAAGGATTTCAAAAGTTACGTTACTAAAAAAAAATATTGTTTAAATTAAACTAAACTAGTTTTCAAAAATTGTTAGGCTGGCTGGAAGAAATTTCTTTTGAAATAAGTCCGCCTTTGCACATTCTTATCACAAGCCTGTTATTTAAGTTTTACTTTGGTTAACGTTTTTTATTATGCAATAAAATGTAACAAACAAACAAATAAATATAGCTTCAATTGGTGATTTATGAATGAATGTATATTCAGGCGATTAGTAAACCCCACCGGCTTTCGCAACGTCTGGTAATGCGTAACGTCCAGATCGTGAAAGGCCACCTGGAATCGCCACCAGACTCTTTAAATGTCTTTATACGTAGTAGGTACCTAGCAGACGTCTGCGCCGAAACGATTTACTTCGGCGGTGGCATGACGACAAAAAGCAGTCGGTGTAATCAGCGTGTAACGTTTTTTTTTTTGGAGAATTTGGGAAAAAAAATGCTTGCGCACAGATCTATCCATAGATCAAATTATATTAAACAACGTGTTACTAACAAGGCAAGACTTGACAAGGCAATAAAAATGTTCTATTTTTCAGTATCGATAAATTCAACCACTTTCGGAAATCAAAAAATATTTCAACGTAAGGAGTTTATATTCTGTTGAATGTCACTGTACATTGTATATGTTAACGGCAGCCTTTCAAAAAGTAAAAGTTCAAAATTCGTAATGTTCTTGCTGTGAAATTGTTCGAAAAATAGAAAAGAGTAACGCGCCGCCGGCCTGAAAACCGACAGGCATGGCGGCGCACGGCGCACAGGTCTAGTACCTAGTGCTATGTTACTACGGACGCTAGACGTAAAAGGGTAGGGTGGGGAGAAAAACTAAGTGTAAGTAGGTACCTACCTATGTACAGATCTATCGAAAATATCACAGTGGAGTTTCTTTGACTTTGCTTTTCAACTACTGATGTACTGTGGCTGGGAATATTGCCAATATGCTAGGATATGAATGTAACATAATTATACATTTAACGGGCCTGGTCTTGACTATTTAGTAGAAAATATTAATGTACCGTGCCCGGGAATATTGCCATTTCATCAAATGTGCAACAAAATACTATGAATGTAAGACTATGAATGTAAAAGTGCTCGCCACGCTAACTGGGGCCGCACACGTAGTAAAAATAGCGCCAGCGCGCATTTGTTGCATATTTGATATTTTGGCAATATTCCCATCAATATTTTCAACTACAGCGGACTTTCGTGAATTTTCATAGTTTTCATACAGCGATATCGTTTCGCTTTTGCTGTATAATCACAACACTTCGTGGACTTAGTTATGTTACTTGCCATTTTGCAACGAAAATGTAAAGGCTGGTCTGCTATTGAGTTTACCACAATACCACGCAAATAAAAAGAATATCAGGTCATCATTATCAACATCACATCATCATACCTACATCACATAACGGTAAATAATTATTAATTATATTATATTTTTGAAGTTTGTCGTCACGAAACTTAGGACCCCTCCCACCCCTTGTCACACAATGTCACATTTCGTCGACACCTCCCCCCCGCCCCCTTACGTGTGACGTACTTTATGAATGGTCCTAGGTAGTTGAACAACTTTTTAAAAAGTATTTTTCTTTATTTTTTTTCCAAAGTGGCCAATAAACGTAATAATATCGCAAAAAAAACTTAAGGAAAAAGGTATGTTCCCGCCAAAATGATCGTAAAAAAGAATAACGCTTCCACTTTTAGTGGCGAGGCATTAAAAGGAAATGCGTTTCCATCGGGAATGGCCGCCATTAGGCTTGGTCCCCGCTGAGCACTTCATTTTGATCTCTCCGCCACTTAAATCGTGGCGGAATCGAATGTCTTATTGAGAATGTAACAAAAGTGTCTTGTCCTACCTGAAAGAGTTAGTGGGTCTTTGATTTTATCCACGTGAAAACCTCAAACGTTTTGATTAAAATTCAACAGGTATTTTAAGCGTTAAAGGGAGATCGAAGTGGAGTTTTCAAAAATGCTTCTTATGTTTTAGCAAACTCGACACGTGAGTTATAAATTACAAGTAATTAATAGTGACAGTCAGTAACACGGACGAGTTTGGTAAAATTAATGAATGAATTTATTAATTGATTGCTCTTTAAGTATTGATATATTTCTTGGAAATGACATTTAAGCCAATTTAAATTATGGTCAGTAGAAATATGGTCGTTTGGGAACTTAACTATGGTTAGAGCTCTCGGCCTTACTCAGCTGGGAATGGACTTACAAGATGGCCGCTCTCATGATTGCGCACATTTTTATGTAATCATCAACAATTCAAAGCTCTTTCTGATGACTTTTCGAGAAAGCGTGGGTAGGTACCTACATACAGGCTCATTCCTGATGTTCTGTTTTTTGTTTAAAGTTATTTTGGTTAGGCTCGGATTGTCTTGTGTAGAAATAGGCAGGACACCTGACGAGACGGGAAGACAGTAGCTGGACCAGGGCAATAACAGAGTGGTGGCATAGAACAGGATGAAGGTCAGCATCCCGATGGTCGGACGATATCCTTGAGTCGGCGGAAGGTCCGTGGATGCGGATGGCAAAGGAAAGTGAGAGATTGGATTTGCCTATACCTACCCAGCAGTGGGCAGCTTTGGGCTGATGATGGTGATGATATGGGTTGTCTGAATACAAAGCGTGCGTAGAGCGGAGGTGGCGTGTTGGCAGAGACCGTGCCTCAAATGCTTGAGGTCGTGGATTCCAATCCTGGCTTGTACCAATTGATTTGTTTTGTAAATTAGAAGAAAAAGAAGAAAAACATTTATTTAACGCCACATAGACACACATAATTATGCACCTCGGCTCCGGACTTACGTGTTCAATGAACACGTAAGTCCGGAGCCAATAGCAGTTCAAGGCAGTATTCTCGAAGTTGTTAAGGAGTATGTTTACCTTGGGCAAACCATGCAGTTAGGTAAAAACAACTTCGAGAAAGAGGCCAATAGAAGAATACAGCTGGGCTGGGCAGCGTATGAGAAACTACGTCGAGTCTTCACATCGCCAATCCCACAGAGTCTCAAGACGAAAGTCTTCAATCAGTGCGTCCTACCCGTCATGACATATGGTGCCGAAACGTGGACACCCACGGTGGGGCTGGTCCACAAATTTAAAGTCGCTCAGCGTGCTATGGAAAGGGCTATGCTCGGGGTTTCTCTGAAAGATCGAATTCGAAACGAGGTGATCCGACAGAAAACCAAAGTCACCGACATAGCCCACCGAATTAGCATGCTGAAGTGGCAGTGGGCCGGCCATATCATCCGAAGAACTGATAACCGATGGGGTAGACGAGTTCTTGAGTGGAGACCGCGGATCGGTAAACCTAGTGTGGGACGTCCTCAGACTCGGTGGAGCGATGATCTTCGCAGGGCGGCTGGCAAGAGCTGGATGAGAGTAGCCGAGGACCGTACTCAGTGGCGTGCAATAGGAGAGGCCTATGTCCAGCAGTGGACAATCGTAGGCTGATGATGATGATTATGCAGAAAAAGTAAATGCAGTAAATAAGGCAGATATAGGACAAAAGCAAAAGAAATGTGAAGCTAATAGTGAGAAAAAACAAAGGCTAAGGGTACAGTGGATGTACTCGGTATGTCGATGCAGCAGAAAAAAGGCCTCATGCTCAGTATTAGCTGAGGGTTTGCACCCACAACAAACGTACATTCACTATCTGTGAAGGAAAGCATTGTGAGGAAACACGAGCGTGTGGGCCCTTAAGGCATCCCTTTCGCTCGCACATTCTCACATTTCTGATATAATTATAATAATAAATATAAAATTGTTTCTCTATGAAACATAAGTATCTATATGACAATTAAAAAATGTCTAATGTAATATATAAAAATCTCGTGTCACAGTCTTTGTCAGCGAACTCCTCCGAAATGGCTTCACCGATTTTTATGAATTTTTTTGTGTATATTTGGTAGGTTTGATAATAGGTCGCGGGCTAATCCCCCCCGGGGATACAGGCGTGAGTTTATGAAATGTATATGAATACTAATATAATGTGGAATCGAGCCAGGCGCTGGACGTAACCGCAGCCTTAATCCGCTAAAGATAAGCTTTGAACAATCCTTTGTGTACAGAGGGAACTTAAACAAGCACCATAAATTGAAGCTCCCACGCATAATACAGTAATTATAATTATAATAAGACAAATAATGGGGACCCATTAAGTGCAATCAACTCGGGATGGTCGATGCGTTTCTTTGTACAAGTGTGAATGCCTTTTGACTGCTTCGTCGGTCTGCCAGATACCAAACCAAACCACCAATGCAGAGGTCATGGTTCGATTGCCACTGGAGACTACCGTTCTCGATTTGTACAAATGTCCTCAGTGGTATGAGTCGTACGTCACAGGGCCCTATTTCATAGAACTACAATGGACAACATTCATAGTTAATTTTTTTTTAGTTTCTGTTACAGATTTGAGTTATGCATATATAGACTTGATCCAAAACAATCAAGTCTAAATATGCATAACTCATTTATTTACATATTGCAAATCAAAAGATAAATTTTGAAAGATCGTGCGAAAACGCTCATAGCGAGGTTGTGACGTCACTCTTTAAAATTCCTCTGTGGATGTAATAGTTCCTGACAGTCCTGACAGAAAAAATTTTGTTGATAGTTTTTTTTTTCATTTCAGTAAGTTTTAAGTTTCCCGACCGTACTTGAGAAATGTCAAAAATTTTAGAGAGTGACGTCACTTTGCGCTGTTTAGTTTTTCTAATTACGTTCCAATTTACGTAACTTAAAATTGAAATATTTCGTACAGAAATAATAAATTTGGAATAAATCCCTCAGTAATACACTTTTCATTGCTATCATTATTGAATTGTTGACATAATTTCTCATAATAGGTTTGGTGCATGTTCCCCATTGGTGGTTTACTATGACAGTTCGTTGTACATTGCTTAGTCGATTAACTCACAGAGTAGTAAGTCTGCTACGCTATGTACATTGAATTGTCATAATCGATTGTGAATGGTAGTTTTGAGTGCACTCAGGTGTCCCAAAAATAAACACAGTGAGGGATACTTTTTTTCAAAATTGGTTACTAGTTGGTTCCAGTAACCAATAGTACAAATATCTTGGTTTTGAAAAAAAAATGTCCCTTACTGTGTTTCTTTTTGGGACAGCCGAATTGTTCTGTACAACAAAATCTACGCAGTGAAAAACATTGGAACTCTCTTCAGGGCGTTTCACTTACGTCACCAACAGTCTTTTGTGCTCGTACGTAACCAAACCACAACTCGAGTGTCAACTCAAACAAATTACGAAGAATAGTAACTACCACAGTAACAATTACCATTCCCTCTTTCCAATTGGGCTTAGCACCCAGTTAACGAGTCTTAATGCAAGTTGATAGAGTTCAGTTTGCCGCTTGAAGATGCGCATGCATGGCTGCACCCCTGCATTCCTTTGGCAATTACATGCTGCGTACACGTACAGTCACTGGCGTAAGTGGAAAGTCATTGCGGTAACGCCTAGGCGTTCAAACATCTGTAAGCTGACTGAATGCTGATGAAGCGAAAGAGGTCTGTCTCTCTTTCTCCTGCGGCAACCTTTCCGTCACAAGGTTGTCTGGGAGAAATTGCTGTTAGCAATAAGGCCGCCCATTGTACTTTTTCATTGTAACTTTCATATTTTATGTCTTGTTTCTTGTGTGCAATAAAAAATGTCCTTATCTTATCTTTGTCAGGGTCGTAGCAAGTGGCATAACGTAGTCACCCCTCCGAAATGCAGCCTATACTCCGTTCCACGAGTCGAACTCCTAGGGTACAAAATACTCTCATCTCATTGGCAATGCGCGCAGCTAGAGATAAGCGAAACAATAAGCGAAGACGGTCTGCTTCATAGGGTAGGTTTAATGCAGTGGCTATTGAAGGTCACGCGCATTAACCAATGGACGATTTTCTTTGGGAGCTCGTTCGTGGAATGGAGTGTAAGTTTATGACTCTTGATAGCTAGTAATTTTTGGAACTCAAACTTTCGTAAGCATTACACGTTATTATTCTTTTTAGTATTATTATATAGTAATTTTGTCGAAAAAGTTCGCAGTAGTATTTACGAAAGTTTTAGCTCGAGAACGATACGTTGTATATAGGGCTTAGACTTCGAATATTAATTTTGTTCGGATATTCGCCTGTTTTACTATTCGAATATTTTGGACTTTTAGTAAACGGAATTTTCGAGTAAGTAAGAATCACGACTTAGCTAATAAAATTTCACTGCAGAGATCAGTAATTCAGTTCGCTAACTTTTTAAGGGGCGTATTTACTTATGTACCCGACTGTCCGCACTGACGTATCCTTGAGAAGTATGTTGTGGGGGACCCACTTACTAAGTGGGTTGACAGGTTTAAACTGGGATGTTTGTCGAGTTAAAAATACACATCTGACTGTTTTTATCATCTGGGCCGGTCCATCTTGATCGATGTAGCTACGTAACTCGTTGAGCGAATACTTGCTATAGTTCAACGAGCGGTGCATTGTACGTGACTGTACATTATGGAAAGAAAAGAATGAAAATTCCGCGAATTCGCATCAAGCAATCCGCGAATTGTTTTATATTAAGAACGGCAAAGATGTGGAACGCGTTGCCGTCGTCTGTTTTTCCAGAGACATATAACCTGGCATTCCGTGGGGTGCCGGATTAAGAATAACGTCACTCCATTTCCTTCCGTGGATGTTGTAGAAGGCGACAAAGGAAATCCATTACCAGGAGACGGGCAGCAGCGTCTTCCTATGATTCCAACCGCATACTACGATCGCCAACCCGCCTGCCAAGTGGCGATTATAGCGAAACCCCTCATGGTTATGAAACCACGAAGGAGGCCTATGTCCTGCAGTGGGCGTCAAACGGCTGATGATCTTTAAAACTAGAGTCAACCGGCAGTCGATCTCCTTCGCGAGAGGTGCCTATTTAATTTGCGCGGGTATGACTTTGTAATGCTATTGGTTAGTAGACTACGAAATAGCGTCACATAACAGCCATTATAATTCCAGGCCCCCGAATAATTTAAGGTAGATCTTGTATTCCTTAGTTCTTGCAGCATAGAAGACTTAATTTAATTTGGTTAACTAAATAACAATTTGGCAAACTGTGACCATTTTATTGTGTACGAACCATTCATCTGAATGTTCTGAGGGTGGATTTCACAAACATTGACGAAAACCATCTGTAGTTCATGTTAAGCCATAGGTACTATACTGTATTGTAGTTTTTGTCGAGTCGTGCCAACTTTGTTGACCGTTTATTTTTTCAGTTCCGGTGTCTTGCACATTTTGCGCCGAGATATAATAAGCCCGCCTGATAAGTGTTTTGAAAGGTTATATTTTAAATTGAAAATATGGCAATACCATTTAAACATCTCAGAGCTCTAAATTACTCGTATCATCACAAAAAGGTGGCGTAACAAAAAAAAAATGAAGAAACCAGCCAAGTGCGTGTCGGGCCACGTGCAGTGTAGGTTTCCGTAGAAAGAGGGGTTTTTTCTCTGCTTTACAGTACTAACAGCTTCAAAAAAGTAATTATCAATGGATTGACGACCTCGTGGCGCAGCGGTAGTGCATCTGCATACCATGCGAGAGGTCCCGGGTTCGAATCCCGGCTGGGTACAAAAAAACACCCCAGGTCTTGGATGTTTACATGTTTGTGATGTCGTTGTTTCTGGTTCCCACAACACAGGGTATCCTAGTGTGGGGCCAGACGCAACGTATGTGCCTGTATGTAAATGTTTATGTTTATTTTGTACGAAGTTTTCCTTTTATACGTTGGTCGCCTATTACTCGTTAACTTGTAAAGCCTACTTAGCCGTGATAGTTTTTCTTTTATGCGCTACTTTCTAAACATTTTTCAAGTTTCTACAATCAACCGTTTAGCCGGGAGAGGTAGAGGGGAGGGGAAAGCCCACTATGACAAAAAATTGCGCTTTAAAGCTTATTTATTTCGCAAGAGGAAATCTAACTCAACAAATAGCCTTCGTAAACCCCCAATATTTTTAAACGACCAATCCAACGAGCGTAAAATACTAAGACACATTTTCGGAGCTGTGATGGAAAATGAGAGATGGCGAACGCGTTATAACCACGAGCTGTACCAAATGTACGATGAGCCAAACGTAATTAAGACCATAAGGATCGGGCGCCTGCGATGGGCAGGGCACGTGATACGAATGGACGAGGCCAGAGTACCCAAACGCCTTCTAGAAGGCCGACCGGAAGGCCGCAGAAGTCGAGGCAGGCCCAAGCTTAGATGGTTGGACGGCGTCGAACAAGATATCAAGATCTTGGGAGTGACAAGTTGGAGAAGGAAAGCCTCTAACAGATCGGACTGGAGAGCTTTGCTTGACCAGGGTAAGGCCCACCCACGGCTGTAATGCCTCAGATGATGATGAATCCAACGATACCCCACACTATGTGTAGGCGAGAAAAAACCATTGCATCCCTTATTTACTTGTAGGGGAGGGACCCCAAAAAAAATTCTTGACATTTTGTTCTACCGTTTCGTCGGCGTAATAAATACGTACGTATATCTATGCCAAATTTCCACTCTCTAGTATCCATCTTTCTTGTCTAAATTGAATAACAAAAACAATTGAAAGTCGATATTCAAATGTTTCACATTTTTTAAAAAAAGAACATCATAGAAACCATTTGAAAAAAGTTTCATTCGAAAACCTGAAACCATGAAGATTCTATGTCAATTCAAAGAACCTATTGCAATAAAACGGCAATTTCATACTTTAACCCCCAATACTTATCGTCTCTGTGCTAAGCCGCGCACAGACAGACGGACGGACAGGTAGACAGACACGGGTTTCTTGTTGACCGCAGAACCCTAAATAGTGGTTAAGTACACTGTAGAGTTCTTTTTGCATAGCGTTGTTGTTGGTTGGCACCACGAACCCGAGTAGTCTTCGAAATTTAAATTGCCAAACACTCGCGTACTTCCTCAATATATCTCCTCCGTCTAATCATAGTTTTCCCTGCACGATCCCGGCGAATCTATAGGAGTTCGCCGATACAATGAACGCCGAACAATATGTGTCTCCTTTTACCGTTTCTATTGTGTACTATTTGTCACCAAATAGGGAGACAATGGGAGTGTTTTCGGTTCTATTTGGAGACAGGGAATTCGCGCAAATATACTTACCTACTCATTCTTGTAAAGACGGTCTTTTGTTACCTATTTCACTGACGTTGTTTTTAGTAGAACACAACTAACTAGCACAGGACAATGACTTACATTCGATTAGTACCGGTTACGAGATGAGATTACATGTTACGTCCCTGTGCGTCTACCCTGCTCTTGCTAGTGCAATAGAATGGGATCCAGTATCTCGCCGTTCACAACAGATTAATGATTTTTGGATCTGCAGAAAAAAAAACGCTTCAAATAGTTGAGCACAGACAAAAGTAGATGAACCTTTACATTTTAGCTGTAAAGTCGCACGTAACGGAACCGAGTAGAGTGCACGCCTGTAAAAGTTGATTTGATGCGACTGTACCGCACGTAATATGCCGTTGACGTAACAAGTTATGAAGTTAGGTGGACCATTTTCAATAAATAGTAAGGCTTATAACGTGTTTTAAACTTACACTTTTAATGTGGTTTATTAGTTATTATTAAGTATCTAATTATTTAAACTACCACTAATTAAGTTAAACGTAGTATTTACAATAATTTCTACATAAAAAAAATGTTTTATGTAATATTAAAAAAATGTATCATGTAGCCTATATACGTCCCACTGCAGGGCACAGGCCTTCTTTCAGAGAGAGAGAGAGAGAGAAAACTTATAGGTACATAGAATTTATTTAAAATACATTCCAACGAAGGATAATTTTAAACAAAAAAGTCATTGGCTAGAGTGACAGCCGAGTTTCCTACGAAAATGGAGAAGGTTCAAAGTATAACCATAAATTATATAAAGCATAAAAGCGTCTGCACAGAAAAAAACGGTCTATTAACCTGAAAATTTTAGAACTGGGTTAGGTACGTTAGATAACAATAGCAGTCCAAGCTACGGTGGATGAGATGAGAGTTAATGAGCGAAAGATAAACGGTGAGCGTGGCTTATCGGGTCAATTTGGGGTTTCACGAACTCAAACGTTGATAAGATCTGATCCCCACGTAATACTTAGGTTGGAACAAAAGATGAAAGGCTTCCGTCACCATTGAGGTTAGAAAAAACGCATCTGAGTGCCAACAATAATAGTAGATTATGTACTAAGGGAATAAAACCATGTATTATGTCATGGGCGGCATATTGAACCCTGAGCGGAGCGAAGGACTCCGAGTTAACTCGCGAGCGCAGCGAGGGAGTTAAATTTTAACTCCTGAGCGAAGCGAGGGAGTTATGTAGAGTCCTGAGTGAAGCGAGGGGTTCATACCGCCCGAGACTAAGACATGTTTTATTCCAGAGGTGAATACTCTACTTTTCACACCATCTGGGAGACAATAAAAAGACAGGGCTGCATAAGTTGAAAATATGTATTAAAACCTGAAATTAAATATAAAGTCCACACTCTTTTACGGCTTAGCAACTTAAATTGAATATAACTTTTAAATTCGTATTTGCAATTCGCGCCTTTTTTTCTTTTTTTTGTTGGTGTTTCGCGCGGTCACAGGACACAGTATTTCAGAAAAAAAAGAAAAAAAAGAGGTGAGTTTCGAACAACAATTCGAATTTCGAATTGCAATGCGGGGCTTCTCCATAGTTTTCATGCGAATTTTGACATTCTAAATTCAAATCACTTTATTCCCTAGGGAAATTCTTCATTATTATTGCCCTCGAGAGACAAGGCCATGCTTTACGATGATATTTGACGGTACGTAATAAGGCATTGTCGAGCAGGAGGTGTGAAAAAAATTGTATATTGTTACCCTAGGAGTGAAAGTACTACTCTATTAGTAACCCTCGACCTATTGGCGCCCGCGCAAACCTCGCCTCGGGACTGGATAAGTCTTTCACCCGAGGTAAACACTGTGCTTTTCATTACGAATATAAGGAAAGTAAAAGTAAAAACATGAATTAGCTAAAATGTTAACACATCTCTGCTATAAGGAAGTACAAACAAAACTCTGCAACTCGAAAAAACAAATGAAAGTCGGATTGCCCCTTTCCCGCATTTTTTCCTGTCGCTGGCTAGTTGAAATTTGAAATGCTGGAACATGGTTCAACAGAAATTG
Organism: Yponomeuta malinellus; assembly: GCA_947308005.1. NCBI lineage: Eukaryota > Metazoa > Arthropoda > Insecta > Lepidoptera > Yponomeutidae > Yponomeuta > Yponomeuta malinellus. Next base: position 2,315,090 of record OX371006.1, on the reverse strand, counting down.
GAAAATAGAACTAGTTTTTTTTTAACTAATTTGACAGCTGTCATGAAAACTCAGAACACAATCTGTGGTTGAAAACGATTTTCCCTAGGGTTGAAAAGTATTACTTTCAACCCGCTTCTCAGGCAACTTCAGAGCTACTCTCTGACTATGAGTAACGAAAAATCTTCTTTTAATGTTAGTTTTTGCAAAAGATAGAAATTTCAAAAATAGTCCTGCTTGGAACCAACCGCCTAAAACTTAGGACAGGACAAACGCGAGAGAAGGGCGAAATGACAAACCTGTTATTTCTAAAACGCACAATTCCTCAAACCTGTCGGTTAAAGGTTTTCATTTATAGCAACTTTCTTTCTATGATATTGAAAAATTTTTTGCTCAATATTCCATTTAAAAAAAAAGTACCCGGTCTTTCTGCTGCCTTGGTTAAATAGTTACCTATGACTATTATTAAGATTTTATTTCATTTTTTGAATCCAGCCTAAAACTTATCTCTAGATTTTCTCTGTCAAACCTACCGTGCCTATAATGTTGCGGCCTACTGTGACGAACTCTGCTGCATTTTTATTTCATTTTTTTTTCGTCACCAGTAGAATAACACCCCGTAAAGTGGTGAATTAGAAGAACTTCACGGATTACAAAAAGACAGTCCTACCTTCTACGCGTCAGTGGATTCAAACAAATACAGGGTGTAACAAAGTTCCGATACCCATCCTTAGTTGGCGATGATAGCATAGAGGGGAAAAGGCGTACACCCAGCAGTGGACAGCGTTGAACATCAGCTTTATCATCAGATACATCAGGGAGGACGTACTTATACTTGTCAATAAGAATAAATGTTACTGAGTAAAAAGTATCAACTGTAATTATGTATTAATTTACGAGTTGACAATTTGACATCATGGTAAAAGTTTGACTGCCTCGTTGGTCTAACGGTTCACACGCTTGACTATCAAAACAGAGGTCGTGGGTCTGATTCCCCCGGCGGCGCTGTACTTGATATGTATAAGTGGACTCAGTCTGCATGTATTTCCATGTTTGTGATGCCCTTGCCTTGGCACTGGGTAGGTATTCTAGTTTGGGATCAGGACAAGTGACAGAGTTATGAGGAATTTATTATTACTAAGCTGACCGTATTAACGAGTAGGCCCCATTTTTTCGGTTAGAAATGAGGATTCCGTTACACCCTGCATACCGTTGATTCCCAAGCCAACAAAAAAGTTAGTTCAGATCTATCTCCATGAAGATGTAGTTTTTTTCTTTCCTTTTCCTGATGCTTGCCATCATCTGCCGGGTGTTGACCTTTTGCGATTAAGGTTTGCTCGTCAAGGCGTTTTTTTTTACCCGTAGTCGTTGTCTGCGCTTGTCGCAGATAACACTTTTTTTCCGTATAGTTTCTTGGGCAAGCACAGAGAAACGACGGGTCTACGTCTGTTATGTTTAAGGCATCGAGCTTTACTATTAAGAGCAGACGAGAAGTTGCCTAAGCCTGAAGGGTCCTCAACAATAGTGATAAAGGTCCTGGCCTTTTCATTTTGCATTGCATTGAATGTTGAATTGAAACATTTCAACTGGGTGAGTTTTTTTCTAGATTTTGCTTATTAAATCTGTCAGGATCGTGGTAAGTGACAGTCTCTGGTCTCTGCCTACCCCTCTAGGATACAGGCGTGAGTTTATGAATGTATGTAAGTATTCTTTCACCTGATTGTGCAATAAAGTGTTCTCTTTCTCTATCTATAGAAGTATATAAATAAGTAGGTATAAATAACTTTCCCTTTCTTTCCTTTTTCTAAATTAAGGATACGCCCAGTAGGATTCATAAATCAATAGATATGAATCGAACTTTTTATTGTGCAAAACAAACCTATTCTACTTTTATTTAACTTTTTACTTTCTCTTTTTTTATTTTTCATACAAATTGATCACGTCAAGTTTTAGGGTTGTATGAAAAATTAAATATAATGCTAAAATAGCTATTAGCTTTTTTGCGAGGAAAAAACTAACTACGCTTTTTAAGAACATGGTTGCCTATTATTACCTAACGCCTTTATCGTTATAGCAAAAAGCAGTTTAGTATGTTGCTCGTTTATTTTATTTTCATTGAAAGTTATGAAATTAATAGGCGGGAAATTATTATTTTTACGATTTTTACCTTTTTGTAGCTAAATTGGGCTATCATTATACAATTTTACATGACTCCCGACTATAAAAACAGTATTATCTTCATTGTTCTTGATAAGTGAATGAGAATAATTCAGCTTACACGGCCAAACTTAGATATGGAAGGCTTTTAATGTATTTTGTACAATAAAGAGTTCTAATCTCATCTAGCCTGATTTGCTGCTGCGCCTGGAAAAATGGGTTATAGGTCCATAACACTGCATTTTGGGTAAGGTTATATTATTACCTTAATTGTAATAATATACGCCTTAGACCACTTAGACTAACCGAAGGACATGGACCGCTCGAAAAGGGTACAACAAATACGTAATTGCCTCAATTTACATAAAGCCCCATTTTGTGTTAAAAATGCTAGCTATGAAAAGAGTTAAACCATTACATTTCACGATATTGATGGTGATAAAAGCAATTACAAAATGTTTATTCTGATCACAACTGATTGAAATAATCCACCTTGTAGTAAATTAATTTAACAACTGAAATTGCAGTACCTATTTCTTTCCAATCCAAATTGATTGGAACGAATTGTTTTTATCAGTTCACACGAGTTTTTTTTTCAGTACTCTCATGAATCGATAGCTAATAACTTTTAACCAATTAAATGTTTTTCAAACAATTCCAATTTCTATTTGTTTATTTCCTCTGGGCTGAAACGCATTAGCAGTATCTTAGTCTACGGTATAATGCCCGCATTTATACATTGGGCAATGGGCATTGTCCTAACAAAATGAAGTTCTCTTTTTATTTTATTTTTTCGACAAAAAAAGAAAATTTTGAGGGTCTGGGTGAATAATTCGATTTGGGCTGCTTTGATTAATTTTTAAAGCGAAAAAAAAACTAACTAAAAAAATTACTATGGCTCCGCTGTCCGTCCGCCCGTCCGTCTGTCACCAGGCTGTATCTCAGTGATAGTTAGACAGTTGAAATTTTCACAGATGATGTATTTTTGTTGCCGCTATAACAGCAAATACTAAACACAGAATTAAATTAATATTTAAGGGGGGCTCCCATACAACAAACGTGATTTTTTTGCCGTTTTTTGCTTGATATTAATAACGGCAACAGGTAGACGTTTGAAATATTCAAATGTTGTATAGATAACGGTATGGAACCCTTCGTGCGCGAGTCCGACTCGCACTTGGCCGGTTTTTTTACGGAATACCGAGATGTCAAAGATATCTGGGCATTTTTATTCAAATATATTAGATCAACTTTCATTCACGAGTGAAACGAACGTTAGAAGGTCGATTTAGTCACACACCTATTAAAAAAAATACAAGAAATCGGTGAATTTTATTAATTTATAAGTGTAGCATTATATTTGCTGACCTTATACCTTTAAAATGAAGTATCATTTGTAACTATTGTCAATATTTAGGACAATGCCCATTCTTTAAACACACAATGTCGCTTAGTTTGTCATTAAAACTACCTATTTTAAAGCTATTTATTAAGTTATAGTTGGTTACCTATAGCGACGGAAAATATTTTCTAGCCCGATGTCATCTATTTTTATCACACGGGGCGTAACATTTTTTTTCACAGTGCGACGTAGCATCACTCAAGTTAGAGCCAATATCTCTAAAGCGATTTCCCTTCTTAAACTGCTAACTAAGCATAATGTGGCTTCTACTAGAGGAATTTAGCCGCGGAAAGTCAGTCTCGATGCATGATGGCCGACGGATCAGTTGATCGCAAATAGAAAGCGCATGGCTTGACACTGATTTTCCTTTGCCAGCATGCTGTTCGAAAGCGCGCTGGACAAACGAGATGTATTGTTTGTCGCTATCGCTAAGGTATGCTATGTAAAGCGCAGCGTGCTACCAATAGAGGCTCAGCCAGTGCAAATCTAAGTGATTTTATCAGTCCGTTGCAAAGTGAAATGCTCTGTACACGGTAGACAATAATGTCTATTTAAAAAATTAATAACTATAAAATGTCATGAGTAAAATAGCATAGGAGTTAAAGGTAATGTTCCTGTGTTCTGAACTGTGAAAACTCGGCTTAGTGTTAACAACAGCTGAACAACACTTGTGTGTTTATAACCCCCTGTTTCACGTATTACAAGCACGCCCCATCACTCGTATACCACGGAGAAAACCTTGTCTGCATTGACATAAAGACGAAAATGTCTCGACTCAATGGATTCAGTGGTGGAGCAGACTCTACAACAAAAATCATCTGACAACTGTTAACAGTAGATTAACTGTTGTTTACACTAACAGGATTGTTAGTGTAAACAACTTATAGGTACTATACATTGACCTCTTGACAGATCGCCACAGTTTGGAATGCCTGCATTGTAGCAAAATGTTGAATAACCCCAACGTGAAATTATTTATACGCAGTAGAAGTTCCACGTGTCATAATTTACACCTGGACATACCAGTTTAATAAAAAATTGTCTTGTTATAATTTCTTGCTTTCTAATTTCATTGATAAGCTGCAACTGCTAAAAATCTAATACTGAAGTCTCTGATTGATCACAGAAAGGAGTCAACAAGAATATTCTTTAACTCGGTCAATTAGAGAAAGGGATTGGCCATGGCGGCGATTATACTAGCCCCTCGCTCGCACAAGCACAACTGAAAATTCAAACCCTTTTGTGCAATTACCTAATCGAGTTGTAGAAATAGAGAGAGTGTGAGCCTAATATCCACGCGTACCTACTGAGGACTGGTGATTACAAGCGCTGAGGTATGTGGATACTACACTCAGGTTTCCTCACAGCACTTTCCTTTACAAGCGAGTGGTATCGCAACTTCAAATTCAAATTGTACGTAATTTAGAAAACAAATTCTTTGGTACATGCCGGCATCGATATAATGCTACTTACTGCACTATGTAAACGATGAACAAGTGAACTTTTCTAATTCTCTACACGTGAATCGTTTTGCGAACGGTCATTAGGGTTACATCACCCTACCTGATAAACCCAAAAGTCGGTAAACTGGTGTCCCAAGGGAGGGCCCATTTCGAGAACAGCCCATGAATGGAGGAGCGGAGGCGCAGCGACAGTGACCTTGCGGCCTCGTCGACTGGGCCAGGCTAATGCACTGCGAGCGATAAGTAGAGGCACATAGAAGGTTAGCCGAACCCAAGCGGGTTCGAGACATTGGAATTTGTATACACGGTCTAGCCATTCGCAATCGTGGACTTGATTGGCGGACCTGATCGCGGACCACCTGACTGAATAGATGGCTGCTAAGACGCTCAAATTCCACCAGGTGGCCCATGCAGCGATCGACAGAGATAATTCTACTTTACGCCTATCCCCGTCATAGATGCCACGATCCTAAGCATAGAGGGACCGTCTGATAAGATTGGACCATACTGTTGGTAAGAGTTTAGAACTTAGAAGGGTTAGAACATCTACTGGAAACACTTGCGTTTGTGACCGCATGGACCGCTATAATTAGGAAGCTAGGATCCTTTCAGGATGTCTGCAGTGACATCAGAACTGCCTGGAAAGAGGTTGGTTGCAAGTCTCGCAGCCTTTCTACACTTACCTCCAATGGCCCAACAGAAGCTAAGTGCATAAATCTCAGGACTAACTAATTAGGAATCGAAACTAAATTTCGAAACGTTTGTCATATATCACTCTCAAGTCATATATCACTATCACTATCCTTTATTGGTTGCCGGACATCGGCCAGTTCAGAAGTCAAGCTTAGAAATTTGGCACGTAGTTAGTATATTTCCTGGATAGGATAGGGTACTCTTTATCCAAAATCGAAGGCAACGCTAATAAGTCAATTGTGGCATAAATTTAATGTGAAAATGTGAAATGTTCTGTGGAAATCCAGAAGTAGCCCTTCCCAGTAGGCCGATGCTCGTGAGTCTTCAGAGGGACTATACAGATGCAAAGGGGTAGGACCGTGACGAGTAAGTATTGATATGCTGAAAATTATGAGAATAGAAGACCAATATTATAATGAACTGGACTGATGCCGGTACTCTGTAGTCAACAAAGACAGAGGGTAGTCAGAGCTTCGAAAAAAGAGATCAAAAGAGATGGACACCGTTGTCTTGTCTTGCGACTATTAAATTATCAGTCGTTATGACATTCCCTATAACCTCTGTCGCTTTCGCTAAGCAAAACGTATCCTATTTGGATTTAGACTTAAAAATTATTTAATCACTTACAGAAACTGATCACTTGCGAAGATTTTACTTACCTGAAAAAGAAAAAAAACAACGCATTAATTATGGGCAGCTACTACAACTTCACAGTTGGTTTATGTTAAGCAATGAAAAAATTAACCAGTATTTGATTAAAAGAATCTTCTTATAATCTCTTTTCAGTTACTTCGGATCGATGATTTTGCGGGTATTCGTTTCCGCAATTCCACAACTGTGGAATTACCGCATCCCTAGTTATCAATAAAGATCTATTCCAGATGCGGCTGTGGTACAAGTCATGGCAAGAAATTAGGCAGATACATTATTGGTACTTTCGCAGTGCAGAATACTTTCAAACAGCAACTGTACTGTACGTTCGCTGGTTGACTAATGGATAGGAAGGAATCAATTCTTTCATAAAAATAAAGAAGATTTAGCTTGGTTTCGCTCTGCATTTGCAAGTGACAAGATCTAAAATGAACGTTGTTAATTGCGCCATATCTTAAATATTCCTGCTGAAAATTTGGTTATTACATAAGAAATATAAAAATGCCGTGTCTTTAAGCTAAGTATCTCTTCGGAAACCTTGAAGCTGCATCCCTATACCTAATTCAATCCAAAAAATTTGCTCATGTTTGTCTTCTGCTTCCCCAATGCACGCCACTGCATCCGCTGCACTGCATTTCTTCGATTTGACCCAACCTTTTGGCTCTTCCTATGTTGTGCCCTCCACTCCCAGCCCCCCTGCCACCCGGGACCTCCTCCGTGGTCCTCCACGCAAATTATTGACCCGCCCCCTTCGCCCCCCGCGGCGGTTCCTTCCGCCGCGCACGAGTGAAATGAAAACTGGAGGAATTTGTGGAGTATTCGTTTGTTTGGAAGACGAAAGTTGTTACTGTTGTTAGATTTTAGAGCTGACACTAGTGGTCTACAGTTTCTCGCTATAAAAATTCAATCGCTATAAAAAAGACAGGTACATAAGGAACCCTGTCTTTTAAAACTAGACAAGAACTTATCGGCGAAGCCGACAAACAACATCAAACTTGGACTAGTTTTCAGATTTATGCTTTGGTGAGATAAGTACGATTTCAGACAGAAGTGAAACAAAGTATAACTGTAACTGGCCTCAGTCTGGGGGTGTATTTCCATGATTTTGATGTCCTTGCCTGGTTACTATAACACAGGGTATCCTAGTTTGGGACCAGAAAAGTAATTGTCCTGTGTGAAAGTTATTATTATTATTCGGTAACAAGACTAGAAAGGTGAGTTGCTTCTTCGAATGGGCGTAAAACTGGGAAATGTTTATTACGAATAGGCGAACACAAAGTGCATTGACCCATAAAATCACCGAAACCAATTGAAAACCAGATGCGAAGAAATGCTGTACAAAGCTTTGGCACAAAGCGCAGCGTCTCCTTGGTCACATCAATAGGTTGCGGGCGGATTTCGCAAAAACAAAGTTGTGTTTTCAGAAAATGAAGGTTTTTTTTTAACTAGAGCAGTGATAGAGAGCAAAAAAATAAAAGAAAATGTTTTTATTTTTGATTAAAAAAAACTGTAAAACATGGCAATGTAGCCTTGACAATTATAATAGGTACGCTACGCAGTAAATCCTCTACAAAGACTTGAAAACCCCGTTTTTAGAAACTTCATAGAATTTAAGTCCCGCAAATGTTAATTGCTCATTAAGACATCTGACGTCCAACGTGTGGCGCGTTTAAGTTGGCGCCCGTACTCGGCGCTATGTGAATTCACACTTTTTCTTTCTGAAGCTGCCTAGGTACCTACATAAGATCGTTTAACAGCCAGGGGCCTAATTGTCTATCTTGTGAATCTATCGCGATCCCTTGCAATTTGACGTTTGAACGGTGCTGACGAAATTCAGACTGCATTTATTTGACACGAGCTGTCATTGAAAGTGATAGGGATAGGTTAAATGTAGTCTGAAGTTCGTCAGCACCCTTTTAATTTGACGTTTGAAAGGGATCGCGATAGATTCAAAAGATGGACAATGAAGCCCTCGTTTTGTGTAACATAATATTAATAGCTGTTACTTCCGTATGTCGGAAGAAGGATGACGATTGAAACATGGGAAAGATCAGATTTAGGAGCAACTACACCAAATAAAATGGCATGATCTAAAACTGAGATGCGTACAAGATAATTTGATTGACCTCCGAGGTTCCTCAGAGGAGTAATAAAGAAAATTTTATCGTCAACATCAATGGCCTTCTAGAGTTCATTATTTTTTTCTTGTCATCTGTTTTGTTCACAGAACAATAAAAAGTTTTTTTCTGTTCCGTGGTTTTGTTGTTACAATAAATGTACATATTATAGAGAAGATATAATTGCACACCAGAAATGTATTTTCTTTATTCAGCATTCAAACATTTACTGGTGGGTTGAAAGTCCAAAAGTTCAAGAGAAAGGACACCAAGGAGTTTGTCGGATGCCGTGAAATACTGGTCCATGCCAGAAAATCGTTTGCTGCGGAAACGTTCGACACATGAACGCGATCGTCAGGAATGTGAAAATGACGAAGGAGAAGAAGTATATAATACCTAGTCCTACCATGGTCGATGCCATATTATATCAGGTTTTCGGTAGCAGTGCACTTCACGTGCACTCAGGAAGCTTGTGACGACAAGTGATACCGCGTTGTCAGTGATGCAAAGACTTTGGGCTTTGTTTGCATTTGATTTTAGCAACAATTTGCCACCGATGCGCTAAGAAAAATCAGGCTAACCTCAGACAGTTCTTCGTCGAACCGAATTGATGTTATGCGGCCCTAATTGCCCTCTATTGACTCCATTAGACCCCAAATAGCCTTCTATTTTGAAGTACGCGGTCTCGCGTGCGGCACGTTCCGTGGCGCCTGTTTTGAATCCCCGATCGCGAGCAACAGCTGATTGGCGACGTTGCCGCCCCGTGCACCGTAGATGTAGAAGTCAGTGTGTATAGAGACTAAGCAACGCTGCTGCCCTGACTCCACGCCTGGGGTGAGCGCTGGGTCGCGGGGAATGGGTAGCTGGATTTGGGAAAAGAAATAAATAGGAAGGAAAGGACGGAACATGGTCGTGGTATACGTAAATACGTATACCTTAATGTCGGTCGGTTTATCATCATCATCATCAGCCATTTGACGCTCACTGCAGGACATAGGCCTCCTTGGTGGTTTTCATAACCATGAGGGGTTTTGCCATAATCGCCACGCTTGGCAGGCGGGTTGGCGATCGCAGTATGCGGTTGAAATCTCAGGAAGACGCTGCTGCTCGCCTCCTGGTAATTGAATTCCTTAGTCGCCTTTTACGACATCCACGGAAGGAAATGGTGTAACGCTATTCTTAATCCGGCGCCACACGGAACATGCGTATTTGGTCATTTACATGCGCAAACGGTATTCGCATTGTCGTTGCTTAGTCTCTATTCGTGTGTATAGAGACTAAGCAACGCTGCTGCCCTGACTCCACGCCTGGGGTGAGCGCTGGGTCGCGGGGAATGGGTAGCTGGATTTGGGAAAAGAAATAAATAGGAAGGAAAGGACGGAACATGGTCGTGGTATACGTAAATACGTATACCTTAATGTCGGTCGGTTTATCATCATCATCATCAGCCATTTGACGCTCACTGCAGGACATAGGCCTCCTTGGTGGTTTTCATAACCATGAGGGGTTTTGCCATAATCGCCACGCTTGGCAGGCGGGTTGGCGATCGCAGTATGCGGTTGAAATCTCAGGAAGACGCTGCTGCTCGCCTCCTGGTAATTGAATTCCTTAGTCGCCTTTTACGACATCCACGGAAGGAAATGGTGTAACGCTATTCTTAATCCGGCGCCACACGGAACATGCGTATTTGGTCATTTACATGCGCAAACGGTATTCGCATTCTTGTTTGCGAACATTTGTGGGCCTGAACAGTTTGGAATATGGCGAAAAAATTTGCATATTCATGTGCGAATGTGGTCAGTAGTGGTTTCGAGGATATGAACGCATGTGAGTGACAGGTGTAAAAAAAGCACAATTATGTCATGAGACAATCTCAATAGCAATCTAGTCTAGAAAATGAGAATTTATCAAGCATTAAAAACATCCTTGGATCTAAAACCCAAGTTGCATCAAGATTTGAGAGGTACAGGATGAAGGCACGGGCACTTGCAAATTTGTAGTAGCACTTGGCACTTGAAAAATTGTTGGCAAACAAACGGATTCAGGCTCAGCATGTGCTGCCCATAGTGCTTGAAGGCGTATTTCAGCGCTGATTTTCAGATGGTTCCCGTTTATCTGAGTACCTGGCGGTGTGTTTCTTTCTTCTTCTTCTTTTTTCAGTGCCTCTCCACTACTAAAGATTGGTCGTCAACTCTGCATATTCTTTTCTTCTCTTTGCCAAGCAATAAATCTTCGACACTGGCAACACTAGTCCAACAGATTCAAGGGGCCAGACGTCATAAGTTGTCGCGTTCGCTGCGCATGTGGACTCAATGTGTTTCTAGCTTGCATCCGCTGCATTGCATCCAGCGCTAACCTCGGCAGCGGGCCTGCGAACGCCACGTTGCCGCTACGTGTAGCCGGGAGAGCCGAGGCGATCGACCGCCGCCCCCCGCCACTCGGGACGCGAGGGAAAATGCTCCGTGCAGGCCTATCGTAGGCGGCACGAAACCAGTGGCTTTACCCTATTTTTGGCTTTACTAGAACCACAGAGGCCTGTGATTTAGATGCGTTTTAGACGATCTTTTTAGTTGGACCATTTCATTAGAGCAGTGCTATCAAATGGCACAACTAAAAAGGTCCCATTGTCCGAAAAGCATGGCAGAAGCACAATAAGAAGCCTAAAAACGTACCTACTATATGAGCTGTATCTATCTATCTAATCAGCCCATAAGCTGTCGCTGTTGGGCATAGGCCTCTTCTCCTTCACGCCAACCCATCCGGTCCTTTGCTAGTCTCGTCCAATGTTTCCCAGCCGCTTTCACAATGCTTGCTTGCATTTTGAAAAGTGGCGCTTTTAGACATTCCATCTGTTTTGAACGAACCTTTATTAGCACACACACCTTTACACCAACCATCTGAATTCAACTCTGTATGTACTTTTGTGATGAGAGTTGCCCAAGTAAAAATGTAAGGGTAGATCCAGCTGGCATCTGTACGTGCACCATAACATAAACTCACGCCTGCACCCCGGAAGGGGTACGCAGAGACCAGGGTCTGTACATACAAGTTGTAGAGAATTGGGCATGAAATGGAACAAAAATACTGGACCCCTATCGCGAGCTGTACGGCATGATCACATGAAGAATGATTTACGGATCTCTATTCCTATGAACGAAGGTATTAATTTCGGATGAATCATATAGGGGGCGGGAGGTAAACAACAACGCTTTTAGCGTAGTTTCTACACCAGTTTCGATTTTTTATCATAACATTTGTACAAATAGGAACCGAATCGTAGTGCTTTATCGCAAAGGCACAAAGTTGAATTTAGAATATTGAATTAAAATATCAATGCGAAGTGATTGCGTGTGCATTGAACTGGTACAAATACAAAATTTCGAAATATTCCTACTCTATAAACTCTATCCCGTCACTATGAACCACATTTACAGAACAATGTAATATGTGGAAAACTATGAAATCCTGTTGAACACAATCCCTAATTTATGGTACCTTACACAAACAGTAATTCTTAAAGGCGTGTCATCTGCTCGTGTTTTATCATGAAACATTGCACAAAACATTCTGTTTTCTATGCGCAAAACATTTTCGTTGTTAGGGCAAGAAAAATAAAAAGTTAATTTGGAGCATTGAAAACCGATTGTTTTGTGTAATGTTTCATGATAAAACACGAGCAGGAGACCCGGCTTAAGCTTTACAACAATTACTATACAACAATCAAGCAGTAGAAAAAGAGTTAAATTGAAACGGGAAGTGGATGGGACGGGGAGAGTGTATACCCCATACATGTTTTTTTTAGGGTTCCGTACCCAAAGAGTAAAAACGGGACCCTATTACTAAGATTTCGCTGTCTAACTGTCTGTCTGTCCGTCCGTCCGTCCGTCCGTCCGTCCGTCCGTCCGTCTGTCCGTCCGTCTGTCTGTCCGTCCGTCCGTCCGTCCGTCCGTCCGTCCGTATGTCTGTCTGTCACCAGGCTGTATCTCAAGAACCGTGATAGCTAGAGTTGAAATTTTCACAGATTATGTATTTCTGCTGCAAAACAACATAATAAAAATAACATAAACAAAATAACAAAAACAAAATAAAACAAATTATTTAAGGGGGGCTCCCATACAACAAACGTGATTTTTTGCTGTTTTTTTATCTTTGTGTCTAATGTTGTGTAGATAATGGTACGGAACCCTTCGTGCGCGAGTCCGACTCGCACTTGGCCGGTTTTATGACTGAATGTCTGAAACGTGTAAGATTTAATGAGGTATGTGTGCGTGTGGTAGTTTGAGTGCACTTGTGTGCCGGCTATGTGTGTGTGTGTGTGTGTGTGTGTGTGTGTGTGTGTGTGTGTGTGCAAGAGACGAAGCTTCATGCAGTTCTTAATGCACTACAAGGTATTAGCAGAACTTAGGTCTAGTTGTTCGATATTTCGTGTCGTCTCCGAGTCTCTATCGCTAAGTCAAGCGTCTGACAGACCGCCCGGAAATCCAGGCCGTCGTCGGCGTCGGGCGGGCGGTGGAGGGAAACGGGGTAAGCAACTGGGATTACGAGTTTACGACTTGCCTGTTAAACCAATCTGCAAGCGTATGTATTTTTTATTCTATAGAGAATTGTAACAGAAACAGAGAACTCTATAGCATTATATAGCATTTACGAATACGAATGCCTCGTTGGTGCAGGGGTTGACACGCTTGACTACCAAAATCGAGGTCGTGGGTTCGATTCCCACTGGAGGCCGCCGCCGCCGTACTGGATTTGTATGAATGGCTTCAGTCTTACCATAGGACAGGCTATCCTAGTTTGTGGCCAGGACAATCAAAGTTATTTAAAAAGATAAAATAAGTAAGTAAAAGTTCCCGAAACCGGCGTGCGTGCATGCAACGACTAATGAATGTTGAGGAAGCGAAAGTGATCTGTCAGGATCGTAGCAAGTGGCAGTCCCTGGTCTCTGCCTACCCCCTCTGGGATACAGGCGTGAGTTTATGTTATGTTATAAAATAAGCGTTCTTTCTCATCATCGATTTAAACATTCTAAAGACAGTGCTTCGATACAGTCGACAGCAGGTCAAGCTTTTTATTTCTGTTGCATAGGCACCCGTGAAGTAACCGAGTAGAGTGTATACGTGTAAAGGTTTGTGTGCAGTCGACTGCACCTATAGTAGAAGTGTGTCAAATATTAATTGGCCGGTAGTCTTCTCTATCTATGGATCGATTAACTGGGATTACTATGTAAGGATACATGCGTAAGTCAATAACTGGTTAAGTTTTAAGTCAATAATAAAAATGTTTACCAGTCGGGTTGTTGGTTATTTTTTGTTTCAGCTTTTTAATTATTATAAAAAAATGGGTATGCTTCCGATAAATGTGCGCTCAGGGTTTGCTAAATAATAGTATAACGGACATTTAAGATATATTTTTGTAATCCTTTACCAAGATTTAGATTAAGAAAATTTGATAATAAAATAAATAATTTTGGAAGCTACCTACTACTTTTTAGGAAAACAAAAATGCATTTGAAATGTCCGTAATTTTTTTATCCAGCAAAGCCTCAGGGCCTAATCAATAGTATGCACTTTGTTTTGCAATCACGAAAAATTGAAGATTGTGTGAGTGAGACAGCACTGCAAGCTTAAAAGCGTAGGAACCGCTGCTGTGGACTCTCCATTTGCCAGCCTTGTCATCCGTCCCCGTCCCCGTCCCCAGACCCGAAACGTACATTCCCTTTTATAGCCAACCCTTTCGGTCTGTTGATTTCGGAAGGTTAAACGAGGTTGCCGGTCCAGTTACGTAGTTGGAAACGTAGGTATTTCTAGGTTATACAATTTGCAAATTCTATTTTGATATATAGATAGAGATAGAGAACACTTTATTGCACAACCAGGTGAAAGATATTACAAATAGTATCTTATTATATATAAGTAGTGGTATACAAGTGGCGGTCTCATCGCTTAGAGCGCTAGTTGAAAGTTTTATTTATCACGGGGACATTACCAAGGGGACAGTCATTCTTAATTATAATGCTGATATTTATATCGCGATTTCCATGTCTTCCTCGTAGTACAAGTTGTAGGGCACATACGGGATATATACGTCCCACCGCAGGGCTGTGCCCAGCTGTGTCTTCTCTCATAGAAAGAGTAATAATAATAATAATAAATCTTTATTTACTATAGGTGAGACATGAAATTATGTATATATGTATGTAAACAATCTTAGGGGCTTAATTTCAGGCGCTGAGGTATGTGAACACCTCAGACACTCAGGTTTCCCCACGATGTTTGGTATTGATATTTTGTGTCACCCTGTATATACTGCTTATTAAATACTGTATTACTGTATCCATTCGTGTGATATTTTTAGGGTTCCGTACCCAAAGCGTAATTACTAAGATTCGACTGTCCGTCTGTCTGTCTGTCTGTCACCAGGATGTGTCTCGTGAACCGTGATAGCTAGAAAGTGGAAATTTCAAGTACAAAAAACAGAATAAAATAAATATTTAAGTGGGGCTCTCGTACAACAAACGTGATTTTTTTGCCGTTTTTGCTTGAAATTAATAACAGCAACAGCTAGGTACTTGAAATATTCACAGAATATTTAGTTGTATATTAACTTTAAAAATAAATACAAAATAAAATAAATATTTAAGGGGCGCTAACATACAACGTGATTTTTTTGCTCGATATTAATAACGGCTACAGGTAGACGCTTGAAATATTCAAATGTCATATAGATGCGCGAGTCCGACTCGCACTTGGCCGGTTTTTACATCCTGTTACTCCGAATCCCACGCGCACGGAGCCTCTGCATAAAAATGCAATCCCTTGTACTCGTATTATTTCACGGCGTCAAATGAGATTACATCTAAATGAGCGTGTTTCTGTCGAATGAATAGCAGGCACTGAGGTGGGGCTTAGGAGATTTTCTCCATCCAACTCGAACGAGGGCAGAGGCGTGCTCAGGTGATTTTCCAGGGGCTCAAACGGCTTACCAGAGGTAGCGACTCAAAATAAGAATAGATATTTCTTTTCGATTTCAGTGGTAAAGTTTAATCCGGGGAAGGATTCGTGTTCCTTTTTGTTTTTAATAGGCAAAATACAGCGAGTTGCTGAAGTAACGCAAATTCTGAAAAACGTTTCTTCAGTGTCGTTGGATAAACCTCTTTCATAAGAAACATATTTCCTTTCTACTTTTTAAAGATTGTATGAACAATAAAATTGAGAATTGTAAAGTTTTGCTTCTTGGTAAAAGTTATTTAATTATAACGGGTTTTGTGACTTGCATTATATTAACAATACGTTGTATATCGAAATTGAGCTCGAACGTCCCTTTCGAACTGCATACGTCCCTGCTCGAATCGACCACGGACGTACCGAGAAAAGCTTTCCTGCTAAGACGTCCGACTCTTTGAACAGTACGTAGGTATAATGTATAAGGCTTTGTACAGTGACCGACACTAGCGCGTGCTAGTAGAGGTAAATGCAAGTACATAGTATTATATACAGAGTGTTGGAAAAATGTATCAGCTGTTCCACACTCAATTTTGAAACCGGAGAGGGAACTCTTACATGCACTGTGGTTAATAGAACGATATTAATACGACAGTGGTTTATTTCACTCACACTATTGGTAGTCTACTAAACAATTGCATTCCAATGCAACCTAACTCAACGCCTCGCGCGTTTCGATCTTCTTTGCGAGAGATAACTATTTAATTTGGGTGGGACCGTGGGTTGTACTATTGGAATGACATTGTACTGCTATTACATAGTAGACTACGAAATAGAGGCAATTTATGCTATTGTCACAAATGTGTGTTTGCCTGGTTACCATAGCACAGGGTATCCTAGTTTGGGAACAGGTTAAGTGATTGTGTTGAGTGGAAGTTATTGTTATTATTATTAAGCACTGCTCTAGCGAATGTATCAATCAAATCAATCAATCAGTCCATACTCGTCCACTGAACTACGGAGCTGAAACGTGGGCGCTGATGGTAGGACTAGTCCACCGATTCAAAGTCGCTCAGCGTGCTCAGTCAGTCAATTTGATGGATCAAATCAGAAATGAGATATTCCGCCAAAGAACTAAGGTGATTGATATAGCCTATAAGATTAGCAAGTCGAAGTGGCAGTGAGCTGGTCACATCTGCCGAAGGACCGATGGTCAATGGTGTGCTCAGTTAGTCTATTTGATAGATCAAATCAGAAATTAGATATTTTCTCGAGGGCGAGTGGGGGGGATGTAGAGGAAGCGGGACGGAAGGGGAGGGGGGTAAAGTCTGGCGAATGTATGACAGATTTCGCCATTTCAGAGTTGGTCTCCTAATAAGAGTTGTTTGCATGATGAATAGAATAACACACTTAAGTTTCACCGGACCTTTCCGAAACACTCTGTATGCAATGGGTAGACTGGTTGGCTTAACAATGGAGAGGCGGAGGTTCTATTCCCATACATCTTTGTTTTATATTCTTTTTAGTTGTTAGCACAACGACCTCACATTAGTACGTGCACTCTGCTTTAAGTGTAGCTTAACTGCAACAAAACTGCAAAGGGTGGTCAGAAATGAAGGAAAATATCGTGAGAAAATTAGCGGACAAGGTTTACGTAATAACTAGGTACAGACTGCGTAATTTGACAATGTTTTTCAGGTGTTGATCTCTTGACCAAAAGTCCGCGCATCCAGAATAGTTTGTAATGAACACGTAAGAGTTTTTTTTTTCTTTGTTATCTTGATTAAAGTCTGAAGAATTTTAAGTCACATCCCGTGTCTCCAGAAGTCAAAGTCGTTTGTTCAAATCGTTTGTCGGTCATCATTATACACACATAAAATCACGCCTGTATCACGGAGGGGTAGGCAGGACCGGGGTCTGCCACATGCCAGGCTAGGTATAGTTTCATGTATATTACTGGTTTCTATTTCGGTCGTTTTGCCGAGCGCACAATCAACAGCATATCACCTTTACATAAGTGCACTCTAATCAGTTACGTTAAGGACTACTTTGCAACAAAAATGTAAAGTTTGCTCTCGACTGTACTTCCAGGGGGCATTTAATTTTAAAAATCCTGTTAGATTAATCCAGCGGAATTGTAGAGGGAAAGACAGGCGGATAGCTCGGAAATAAATAAGTGCCTCAATAACTGGAATTGTTGTTTGCGATGCTGGGAGTTTTCATGGAAACTGATCTCAGTAGGACGCAGTTTATTTAAACCTGTTGAAACATAAGCTATAGGTACATATTTTTTTATGTAGCCTACATAAGTGCCACTACAGGGCAGAGGCCTTCTCTCAGAGAGAGACTATGGGCTTAATTACCAAGCGTGCCCACTGCGGATTGGCAATTTCAAGCGCCGAGCTTGAACGCCTCAGACACTCAGGTTTCCTTACGATGTTTTCTTTCGCAGTTAGAAAGTGGTATTGCTTCTACAGCTTCACAAATGTACGTAACTTTGAAAACAACGTTATGCTGGGATTCGAAGCCACGACCGAATGTGAGGCTGGCGTTCTACCGCAGCGCTATCACTGCTCCTGATTACGTAAAGTAGGTACATAATATGTTCTTCAAATAATACATAAATGGGTAAATAAAAACCACTTTTAATATGGAGACAGGGAGGGACAATGATAACGGTGTTAACGCGTCACAAATGAAAAAAAAAATCATGTCTCCTTTCGCGGATCGTTTTTATAAAAAGTCGCTTGCAAACATCTCAATCAAGAAGAAGAAGAAGAATGTGTATAGTGAAGAAGACGAAAAATAAAAACCATACTACACACAAGAAACAAAAATCACAGAAAGACCAAAAACCTAGGATCGAGTATGGGATTGTTTTTAGCCGTGTTTAGCGGAACCGCTATCTAGTTTTAGATTTTTGGTCTCAGGTTCATCTCACGGAAGAAATTCTGTGGGTCGTAACAATTTACAAAATTTTAAGATTTGTGAGCCAACTTTTGCAAAAACTTGTAAAAGATACGATACATTTTTGTCATTGGTTGCGTTCCTCAAAAAATACCAAGGGAGCTCCGCAACGCTCAAATAGTTATTTTTAGGAGAACCTGGAACGCCATAAGCTTACTCGTACTAGCAAGCATACCAACATTGCAGCTAATTGACTGCAAGTCTTTTACACTATGATTTATTTAGATACACCACAGTCTACGTCTATGGCATTTTATTTATTTATTTTGACTGATGTGTATTTATATTTCTTTCTCTTGCTGTGCATATTATGTTACTTATCTGCTTATTTTGTTTCTGTGATGTGTCTTGTTGGTATAATAAATGTCTTCCTTCCTATTCTTCATGATGAGTGCTTGGCGTAAAAAAAACGCCATCTTGCAATAGGTACTGCAAGCGATAAAAAAAATTCATTGTGTTAGTCAAGATATTGCGACAAAATAGTTGTTTGGAATGTCTTCTCTAGCATCCAGTGTACAATACCTCAATGAAGTTAACCGACAGGAAATCAATACACCTTGATCTGGTTTAAAATAGCCTGACCTGAATTGTAACCAAATATCGCGAGAATAAATGGCACTTAAGTTAAAAATATTCTGTCCAGCTCCGTCTACAGACACTATGTCAAAGGTTAAAACCCTCAATCGACATTAAGTAGGTATCTATTTTGATAGTACATTTTAATAAATTAAAGAGAGAGATTCCGTGTGGCGCCGGATTAAGAATAGCATCACTCCATTTCCTTCCAAAGGCGACTAAGGAAATCAATTACCAGGAGACGGGCAGCAGAGTCTTCCTGAGATTCCAACCGCATCCTGCGATCGCTAACCCGTCTGCCAAGCGTGGCGATTATGGCAAAACCCCTCATGGTTATGAAAACCACGAGGGAGGCCTATGTCCTACAGTGGGCGTCAAATGGCTGATGATAATGATGATAAAAGAGAGAAAGATTATTAACTCATGATGACAGCTAAAAAAGTATGATCGCCTTATCAGGATTTTTCGATTTTTAAAACCCTGCAACAGATTTAAACACCCAGGCGCGCACAGAACTTAGCCTCCTTTTGCACATCCCGTGACATGCGTAACTACCCAAATGGAATCATAGTGGCTAGAAAAAAAAAAAATCTTTTTCTTAATCTGTCCTTTTAATATTTTTACAGCTAGGGGCACGTGGACTGCTCATAACGTTCTTGCTCGACCTGCAAGTGCCAAGCTACTAGCCAGCTAAAAAACGGTGGCCAGAAAAACGTCTCTCTCTCTCTTCATTTACTATGTTACTATGTTAGTCGCTGCCTTTGGGCCGTATTGGAGAAAAAGGCAGCGGAAAAAAAAACTCTACTCTGACCATCTTTTCTCAAATCATCTTAAACTTATACATCAAAGCCTATATGATATGATTCCGTGATAGCCACCAATAACTTTAAAAGCCAAAATAACACTTTTTACAAAAGTAGGAAAAACAGTAATCCTGCGGCCAGACACGCGAACAGCACCCGTTCACGAGCATAACGCAGGGGTCAGCCATCACCAGTCTCAACCATTTTAGTGACCCGGCCACTACGCCACCATTCGAATGACCATTGGCAAACCTGCAGATTGAGTTCTTGTCAGCTATAAAATGTGTGCTATAGTTATTAATGTGCAATCACGTCGTCAGTACAGTTTTTAAAACTAAATAAATCCATCCAACTACTAGGTTTTAAAACTTATTGCGTGGGTTGGAGCGAAATAGATATAGGACGAATCCTCAAGAGTGAAAGAGAAGTCCGACTTCTTAGTAAATGAGTGCATTAGTATATAAATTCGAAATTGGATTTTAAGTCTATTTACTTAAAGGTAAATGGATTCAAAACCCAATTTTGAGTCTATTTACTTTGATGCATCTTAGCTTGAACAACAATAGCGTGTTTTGGTTCCTAAATTTGGGCATCAAAATGCATAATTTCGAGCAGATGGAGTGAAAATATAATGATGTGTTTACGTTTTCTCTTTACCATTTATTTAAACTGCCCTTATCATTAAGACCGTCAGACTACCTTTATCAAAAGTATACTACATTTTTTTAAAATTATTATGTAGGTTGGAAAGTGCGAGCGAGACGGAATGACAGACATAACAACAGCTTTAGCCAAAAAAACTTTGTTAGGTATCGACAAAGTTGAATGGCAAAATGTATTCGTGAATAGTCTAGACGAGGCCAAAGGCTAAAACCACGTAGGTGTCTATCAGGTATGAATATTAAAATATTGTGAAGGTACATTCATGTAGATAGATAGATAGATAGAGAACACTTTATTGCACAACCAAGTGAAAGATATTACAAATAGTTTCTTATATCTAAGTAGTGGTATACAATTGGCGGTCTTATCGCTTAGAGCGATCTCTTCCAGACAACCTTTGGATGGAGAGGAATGCACCAAGAATACAGCCGGTAGATGGATGTACAGCGAGAGATTACAAGAATATAAGTACTTATAATTACATATTGTACCAATAATATACTTACATGAATACCTAAAAAAAAAATAGCTACTACATTAAATTTATATAAGCAGCAGTTTACATGTATATAATATACATGAATACCTACAAAATAAATACATAATTAAATATATATAAGCAACAGTTTACACAGTTCAAACAGTGAGGTAGTGAGATTTCACCAATGCCTTAAAACAAGACAAGGACTTTGCTTTTCTAACCTCCACGGGCAGGTTATTCCATAAATGGACTGTCTGAACCGTGAAGGAGGTGCCATAGAATTTGGTACTGTGGGATGGAGTTTTAAGGAGAAGGTTTTGCGATGAGCGAAGAGTCAGACTGTGGCCAGAATGGAGAAACTCGAAACGCTCTTTGAGATAAGATGGGGTAGCTGGATTGAACAGAATGCAATAGAGGAGAGAAAGAATATGTGTATTCCGGCGGAGTCGGATTGGGAGCCACTTGAGTTTAGTTCGATATTCAGAAATATGGTCAGAAATATGTAGGTAAGTACCTACGTAAACAACGGAAGTTTATGGCTGGGTTCTCCGACATTACTCCTAAATCAGGTGTTTTAAAATACATTTTACTCTCTAATGGTTAGTATTAAAAATATATGTTACTTTTCAATGTTCTGTCTAGAGCCGTCGGACATTAGTTTAATGATTTTTAAAACTTTATAGCATCAAAAAGAAATTGCGAATATGAGACTAAATTATCACTAGATATGGTTTTATTTGAGTGGTACTGTGTTTTGCATAATAAAAAATATACCAAAATTACTGTCACTTAGGGCCGATTCGACCAACTAGCTTTATACCAGGAGTAACTAATCTCATAACAAATTTACTCCCTCAATTTTAATCTCGGTATAATTTATTGCATTCTAGCGAGTTATCCCGGGATTAGTAGTTGGTAGAACGTGATATAGATTTACTCCAGAGTATTTCTCGACTTATTCCAAGATTACCACTTATACCAGGCATAAATAGTTTGGTCGAATCGGCCCTGAATGTGTTAGTGACGTCGGTCGTCAAAATTCTATTAATAGGATTTGTATTTGTGTAATTGCACAAATGCCTACTTTTCCCCCAACAATTCGCTCGCGCAGCGCAATAAATACAAATCCGTGCGCTCGGAGAACCCAGCTTTAAAGGCCATTGAATTTAAGGAAAATAATGTTTAAGAGAAGACAAGTCAAATATTTAGTTATTTAGAAATAATTAATGAAATCTTATCTACAAAACAAAATCCAATACACCGAAATAACTAGGATTAATCTAAAATCTAAAACTGAGGAAATATATAAATCTCAACTGCGTGAGGTCACATATGGAGTGCCGCAGGGCAGTGTGTTGCGCCCATTACTATTTATTGTGTATATTAACGATTTGCCGAAATCCACACTACATCCCGTATCATTATTTGCTGATGACAGCACAGTCACAATTCAAAGTAATGGTGAAAACGATTTTCAAATCGACATCAACAACGCACTAAACTCTATTGTGAAGTAAATTTTTCTAAAACAGTACGCATGTACTTTAGTCAAAGAATAGTGGATAAGGGCAAGTTAAACATACAATACGAAAACCAGGCTATTGAATAGGTAGAAACAACTAAATTCTTGGAGTTGATAATAGATAGGCAATTAAATTGGAAATCACAAATTAAACAACTTGTTACTTTAGCTCATCGGCATATCTACTCTACAAACTTGCGCCGATAATTAATACAGAAGCAGCTGTCATAACTCATAGCGTATCATGGTTTAGTCGCTTCTGTACTAAGATACGGGCTAATCTTTTGGGGTAATTCAACAGACAGAGAAATAGCTTTTAAAGCACAAAAAAGATGTATTAGGTCGATGTTTGGATTGAATCAAACCGACAGTTACGCGCCTTTCTTTAAAAAATACAAGATTCTCACACTTCCATGCATGTACATACTTGAAGTAGCTTCATTTGTTAAATCAAACCCAGAAATATTCAAACCAGTAATCTATAGCAGCTGTCGATTACAGAGAGATTCTACTAGAGTAGGCGTTCACAAAGCAAACACAGCGTTAATGCAAAAAAGTATATTCTGTATGGGGCCCTTAATTTTCAATAAAATAAATATAGACGTACGTGAACTTGACATGAATAGTTTTAAATTTAGGTTAAGAAATATCCTTATTGAGAAATGTTATTATAATATTAATGAATTTTTGACTGACAGATCTTGACCATCATGACAATAATATTACTAAGAGGACATAATTAATGCATATTAAGTTTTATTTTTAAGTTTGAATTGAACACAATTTTTACTAATTCTTGACATATCTTTAATGATAATTTGTGTTTGCGGTAAAGGTTTTCTCTTTTAATTTTTCGATATAGGTCTGTTTCCTTTCAAGGCGCCTTCTCGAAATTCGTGTGCCTATTAAGGCAAAACATGCATAGGACTCGTATGTAACAATTCTATATCTGCTTATTTTGTTTCTGTGATGTATCTTGTTGGTATAATACATGTCTTTCTTCTTCTTCTTAAATACAAAGAGGGGAGTTACTTATTCAAATATTACTTAATTCTAAGACAAATAACGTATATTAGGGTTCAACAATGAAACGACATAAGACTATGTAGGTAACTAAATTAATCAAAAATACCGCCCTGGGATATACCCGATCCAAAAGTTCCCAATAAGGGATGTATTAGCAAAGGGCACGATAAAGAGTACCCGAAACCGACGTGCGTGCATGCAACCACTAATAAATGTTAAGGAAGCGAAAGTGATCTGTCAGGATCGTGGTAAGTGGCAGTCCGTGCTTACCCCTCTGGGATACAGGCGTGAGTTTATGTATGTGTGTAATGTAAGTCAAATACACTAGTTTATGCTTCTTGTAAAAAAATGTGTAAAAGAAAGAATACGAGACCATTAAAAAACCGGCCAAGTGCGAGTCGGACTCGCGCACGAAGGGTTCCGTGCCATTATCTATACAACATTATACAAAGATCGAATTTGAGAACAGCGCCATCTATAGAAACCAAGAAGAAGCGTTTAACATTGACGTTTAACGACATGATATCGGCGCTGTGAAGGTTACATAGATGGCGGCTAGATGGCGAGCGCTGTCTTTAGACAACGTTTGTTGTATGGGAGCCCCATAAATATTTATTTTATACTATTTTTAGTACTTGTTGTTATAGCGGCAACAGAAATACATCATCTGTCAAAATTTCAACTGCCTAGCTATCACGGTTCATGAGATACAGCCTGGTGATAGACAGACAGACAGACGGACGCACAGTGAAGTCTTAGTAATAGGATTCCGTTTGGCACCCTCCGGGTACGGAACCCTAAAAAACAGAGAGAGGGACTGTTTTCAACGGAAAATTCTGAAAAAATCTTGATTTCCTCCTCAAGTTCGTAGTACGAGTAGCTACAGTAAAACTCGTTGGATTTTACCGCGGTCGCTTCACAGATTAGCTTGTTCTAAATTTTTATGACTTTTCCATAGTTGGGAGACAAAAATGTTTTTTTTTTTAAACAGGTGAATGAATTAAGAAAGATGCATATTTTTCTACGTTATTATGAGTCTAAAAAATATTCTTTATTTTTAAAAAATATTCCTTATATTTTATACAGCTTTAACAACAAATTCTGTCAAAAAAATATCGGAAGAAGTCACTGAAAATGTGACTCGTTAAGTTTCTTCTAGTTATTTATTATTTTTTAACTGTAAGTCACGAGTCAGTATTTTCATACATTGCGTTTCAAAAAGGTACTCGTTTGTCATCAGGTTGGAAAGTCGATAGCAATTTTAAAGACGACTTGATAATTGCTATCAGTAAACTTATAAGATTTATGTTTAAAATTATTAGTTACAGTTGGAAACCACTATTTTCATGTACTTACTTTTAAAGTACACTTTAGGGGGTATCCCGTCCCACTTTGCACAGAGGATATTACTATCCTAAAGTTAAAGTTCTGATTTGAAGTACTCTTGAACCTTCCCTCTTGAATTAGTCGTTGATCAAAAATAAACACACACTCTTTATTTGTACTGTGCACACTCTCTTTTTCGTCAAGCAAGAAACAATAACGATAACGGTCTTATTTATAAAAAAAACACGATTCCTTAAAACGCCGATTAAAATAGTCTGTGGTGGAGATTTTAGAAGCAAAAGTCGTAACCACAGATTAAATAAACCTCTCTTAGGTGTGCATTAGAGAAATCATGTTTTTATAAATAAGGCCGTAAATCTCCTAGCCACGTGCCTTGACGAAACATAACGAAGTAAAAAACTCAGCAAAATTGCTACCTGTTCATTCATTCTTCTTGGTTAGAAACAGCTTTTATTACCTAAAGGGTAGTGGTCACAATCGAACGGCCGCCGCATGATCCAACTAACCAGCTTCGACTTACAGAGACACTTTTGGTGGTCTACCTCTTAATACTGAGTAAAAGGTTCAAGAGATTACCAATAGAATGTCGTTAGATGAAAAAGGATGGCGCATATTAATTTTCGGAGCAGCGATTTATGGACTTTTTTTGTAACTGCAACCCAACAAATTATATGGCTGAAGAATCTTAGGAATTATGTCATTACAAAACGGGGAGGTTTGTGTTTGCGTTGGTATGGCAATGAATGATACAGTTTCGTAGGGGTCAAAGAAGACCTGACAAGGAAAAAAAATCAAAGACGGGATTCAAGGCTTTCGATCAGTCGATCACTCAGTCAATAAATCAACCCGTATTCGTCCACTGCTTGATTTATCTGGTTGTTAAACTGTGGGTAGAACAATGGACTGGGAAGCGAGATACCCAGGTTCGATTCCCAGTGCGGGCATGTATATGACTTTGTTTATTTTCAAAGTTGCGTACATCTGCATAGTAGCAATACCACACGCTAACGTGAAGGAAAACATCGTGAGGACACCCGCGGATTGGTTGGCTCCGCACGTATTGACTTGTCTTTCCTGGGGCTAGGCTGATTAAAGGCCAATCGATCTAGTTCTTAATAGTCTACTTTCTGCGGCAATTATAATATAATAATACAATGCTATTTACTCAGAACACAAAAAGATCTTTTTGTGTTCTGTGGTTATTTACATATATTTCCGTGCTAAGAATGACTGGTTTTACCTAAACTACTTACTTTCTTGTTACTTTAAGGCTGGGTTCTCCGACATTACCCCTAAATCAGGTGTTTTAAAATACATTTTCTTCTCTAATGGTTAGTATTTCAAATCTGAAAACATAATATTTTTAATAGGACTATCTAGAGCTATCTATCATTATTTTTATGACTTTTTAGCAAAAAAAAAATCGCGAACACGTGTCTAAATCATCACTAGATATTTATTTATCTATTTATTATTTATTTTATATACACAATAAGAACTTACAGTTAAAACCAAAACGCTCTTAATGTTACTTATTGGTTTGATTTGAGCTGTACTGGATTTCGGATACTAATAAATATACAAAAATGACTATTACTGAATTTTTTAGTAACGTCGGTCGTCAAAATTCTATTAATAGGATTTGTATTTCTTTAATTTCAAAAATGGCTACTTTTCCCCCAACTATTTGCTCGCGCAGCGCAATAATGCCTAAACAAATCCCTGCTCGGAGAACCCGGCTTTAAGTTACTGTTACCACTTATTGTACAATTGTTTGTTAACCCTCATAAAATAAAATATGTAAACGTGATTTAATAATCGTGCTTATGTGTTAAACTATAATAGGTACCAAAACCGGCCAAGTACGAGTCGGACTCGCGCACGAAGGGTTCCGTATCATTATCTATACAACATTCGAATATTTCTACCTGTCGCCATTATTAATATCCAGCAAAAACGGCAAAAAAATCACGTTTCTTTTTGTGTGGGAGCCGTCTTTAAATATTTATTTTATTCGGTTTTTGATATGAAAATTTTAACTGTCTAACTATTACGGTTCATGAGATACAGCGTCGTGACACGACGGACGGACGGAACGGACAGACAGCGGAGTCTTAGTAATAGGGTCCGTTACCCTAAAAATAAATAAATACCTGTATAAGAGAGAAAAAATATACTAATGAAATTGTGTTTTTGTAAATCACATTGTAAGTAGATAAATCGCCTACCCCAATGGCGACTCCAGGCTTCACCCGTCACGCTCCAGATTTAGTCTAAAGGGCCTTGAGCAAGGATGTGGCCTTGAGGCTTTGTATACGATTAGAATAGGGTCGAGGACTCTGTACACGAAACAGGTAAAATTACATGAGTAAATCGATAGGTAGCACAGTATGCAGTATACTGTTCTGTGGATGTAAGTCAATTATTTTAGTATTCATTTTTTTTTATCAAAGTCCACAGCACAAATCGCCCTATTTTGATTATATTTGGGACATAGGCCTCCCTCATGGTTTTCTAACCATGAAGGGTTTTGCCATCCACGGAAGGAAATGGATGAAATTTTCATTAAGGATAATGATGTTCCATCTTGCTGTTGTTCAGTTTCCAGAACAAAATTCAACAGCTATCACCTACAAATATGAATCATGTCGGCTTTAATGAGTATTTTTTATTGTTTCCATGGGCAATGGCGTGCGGGCAAATTAAGAAATGTGTAACGATTTACGTCACTTTTTATCGACAGTTTACGATGGACTCATCTGTTATGTTGACGTAATTCCGCTATAAGTAGGGAACCTATATAAAAATTAATAATTAGTTGAGTTTTCACCAAAATTATGAGAGAATGACGTATTTTTGATATATTTCTGTTAATTACAAACGAATGCTTTTTAAACTCATAACATAGATAAAAATGCCTTTCTTTTCATTGTAAATACAATAAGTAAATTTTCAATTTTTAGGGTTCCGGCTCGTAGCCCCGGCTGCCTGAGTGATCTTAAACGATCACGAAGGTTAAGCAACACAGGGCGCGTTCAGTGCATGGATGGGTCGCCGTCTATGCCTAACGCTAGTTGCACTTTCCGAGCGGTTCCGTGCTTCGCAAGGCACGTTAAGCTGTTGGTGCCGGCTGCCGTCGATAGATGGCAGTCGTTAAGCCAAGTCAGAGGCCTTAGGGCGGCTTGACAACTTCTGACAGTAGACGAGCCACTAGTCTACAAGCCTCCACCAATCCGGACATGGCCCCCGTGGTGGAGTATGGCCTATGCCTTCCTCAGGGAAGAGACCCGTGCCCCTCGGTGGGGACATAATGGGTTGATGATGATGAAGGGTTCCGTACCTAAAGGGACAGTGGACAGTCCGTCTGTCTGTCTGTCACCAGGCTGTATCTCATGAACCGTGATAGCTAGACAGTTGACATTTTCACAGATGATGTATTTCTGTTGCCACTATAACAAAATATATAAAAAACAGAATAAAATAAATATTTAAGTGGGGCTTTCATACAACAAACGTGATTTTTTTTGCCGTTTTTGCTCGATATTATTAACAGCAACAGGTGGACGCAGAAATATTCAAATGTTGTATAGACAATGGTACTAAACCATTCGTGCTCGAGTCCAACTCGCACTTGGCCGGTTTTTTATTTCCTTCTTTGAACGGGGTTTCATAGTTTGGGATCACGAGTGATTGTGCTGTGTGTTATTATTATAATATTTTCGTTCACTGTTAAGGATTGGTATTGCGACGACAAATTTTTCAAGTGTACGATATTACTTCCGGTCTGCTGTTAATAGCTGTCGTTACATAGTGAATCCGCTTATTCATTAAACATAGATGTAAATAACTAAGGTTTATTAATAATCAATCGCACATGGAATATCAAAATTTAAATAAAAAAATAAAAATAAGAAATTAAATAATATGTCATCATCATCATCATCAGCCATTTGACGCCCATTGCAGGACATAGGCCTCCCTCATGGTTTTCCAAGGTGTTGTGCCGCCCGCATCCAGCGACTCCCCGCCACCGTAACCAGGTCGTCAGACCATCAGCCCCTATGTTACGCACACTAAATCCTGAGCGATTCCAATCGGGTAACTGTCAAATTAGTATGGAATTTGACAGTTAGGCGATTGGAATCGCTCAGGATTTGGTGCGCGTAATAAGCCCCCGGGTGGGGGACCTGCCCACGCTGCGTCGTCCGGTAATAATATTATGTGTTACATACAGATCCAACAGGCATAGTGGCGCGGCTTTTACCCCAATACCGCCCAGCGCGACACGAGGCAGCCGACGCTGCATTTCCTCCTCGGTGTCTTGTACCTAGTTTTACTTATTATTCACTCTGTATTCAAACTTCGAATCGGGCACCAGGTCAATTAGCCCTAAGTAGGTACTTTTTTTATTAAAATTTGTTAAAAAGAATTCGGTTTTTTTGGAACCTCCGGCCGCAGGATATTCGTGCGTCAGTTCGCGTGCGGTAAAACTGACCATAAAATCGCGTTCCTGACCTGGAGGCTATCAAGACTCCGTCTACGGGTATCCAGAATCTACAATCTAGCTGCAGCCAGGAGGGGACTCCAGACATCAACTCACCAAGAGGAACCGGAGAGAAACTGTATGTGTACTTGAATTGTTCTTGTGTAGCTTCCCTTATTCCTAAGTTCATCCCAACTCCCAAGATTTTTCACCCGGATTTTACGGCAGGCATGCCTGCATCTCCACTATATTAATATTATTTTTAAGTTTTTTGTTGTTATTATAACATAACATAACATAAACTCACGCCTGTATCCCAGAGGGGTAGGCAGAGACCAGGGAGTGCCACTTGCTACGATCCTGACAGATCACTTTCGCTTCCTCAACATTCATTAGTCGTTGCATGCACGCACGCCGGTTTCGGGTACTTTTTATCTTTTTATTATATTGTTAAAATAACAAAAAAAAAAAATTAACCATATTATTTTTTATTCATTAATTATTAGCGGTCCCGGCTAATTTCGTACCGCCACAGAATCCATATGATTTTTGCACAACGCCATCTATTTTATTTTATACTTAAAATAAATATTAACCCACGGGAACGCATTACCGGGATATCAAGTATGCTACGTTTCAATTAAGGTATTTGTCATGTAAATCCATTCAGCCGTTATCGCACGATTGAGTAACAAACAGCCAAACATCTTCACAAAGTTTCACATTTTTATCAAGTAGGATTTGTCGTCAGTTGGTTAAAGTGCATACAAAGTAAACAACTGACAAATGTTAACAGTAGATTAACACATTGCTAATGTACGAGAAACCGGGCTTAGAAAATAAGTCAATTAGTAAATGCAGGGGTTTACACCCACGAGCCCTTTATATAATGCAGGTGTAAAATTGAAATATTTCATTGAGATACCCTCGAAATTGACAGCACGACATTAAAATTCCAACCATCCTCCCCAATTAGCGTAATATTTAGTGACTAGTACAGCTCACTCAACGTAATTTGACAGGTCTCTTCACAAATGCTAACTTGGTGCGACCGGCGCTGACTGCTCTACTTTCAGTAATAGTTGTAAGATACAGACAGCAAAAAAAAAACTGTGCAAACCTCGTTTTTTGTACGGGAACATTTTTTTTATTTCGATACTAGCTGTTGCCCGCGACTTCGTTCGCGTGGTAATTTTGATGTGTATTTTTCCGGAATAAAAAAATAGCCTATGTGCTAATCCAGACTATAATCTATCTCGGTGCAAAGTTCATCCGGATCCCTTCAGCCGTTTTTGCGTGAAAGAGTAACAAACATCCAAACATACATACAAACTTTCGCGTTTATAATATTAGTAAGGTTTTCAGACCGGGGCCATGTGGAGGTCAATAAATAGGCAATAAATAAATATAATAATACAATACTATTTTATTTTAGATATCATGATCCATATACAAGATAACACATATAATAACGAGAGACAAATTTACAATACATTTAAACAGACCAGAACGTCTCGGGCCCTCTTTACCCTTATGTGACATACCGATTTTTTTTCTACTACATGTTTTTTTTTTAGTAAATTTCAAGTTAAACCTATTCCCGTGATAAAATAAAACGTTTTTCGAACTAAAACTTTCGTAAGCATTACATCATCATCATCATCATCATCATCATCAGCCATTTGACGCCCACTGCAGGACATAGGCCTCCTTCGTGGTTTTCATAACCATGAGGGGTTTTGCCAGGGCATTACATATTATTAACTTAATTCCGGGTTCTAAACATAGCGTTATTTTATATAAAAAGAAAATATTTCATAATAACTTACAATGCATTCCGAAATCGTTGGTCTAGCTAGCGGTTAACACGCTCTACTACCAAAACATTTTAGCGCGTCAAAACGCGCGAATCGCGCCGTTCGCCATCCTACCTGCGACGGATTGATTCTCAGAGATTGATTAAAAATACACAAAAAGCACATAATAATTCTGTGAATCATATTTTTAATTAAGAAACACTCAGCTCTGGATTTCCTAAGGGAGTATGGGACAGGTAGAGTTTTTTTAATTTTCATTTCTAGTCGAAATAATTATAATTGAGCGGGCATCGTCTTCAGATGTACCTGTGGCGTGGTTTGTGTGAAATTTTAATAATAATTGTTGTATATTAACCCACGGCAACACAGTTAAAATATGATTTTTTAGGGGGCTTGTTTATCTGTGTGAAAACTAACTGACAGTGATTTAGTGACAACCATAAAGATTTTCACGTTTACAATATTTTGTCGGAGATGGACAGTTGAAAAGGAATGTAGGTAAATATTTAACACAAAAGAATTTACAATTTTTTTTCTATGCTACATGATTTAAACGGCGTCTATTACAGCCGAGTCTTCTGCTTGTGTTTTTTGTTTGAAACCATTTTTGTTTACACAAACCTATCAGTTTTTAGCGTCTTACTGTCTAGCAACGAAAATGTTTTGCGCATGGAAAACGCATTGCTGAAAAATATGTTACGTTGTTTAGCCGAAGGCACCTTGGAAACCGAATTAACAGAACCCACAATATTGAAAAATATGTGAGTAATAATTTCTTTTGATATTAATATACCCTTACAAAGAAAGTTTGCACAAAAAATCGGCTTACATACTTTTTTATAACTTTTTATTTTGTGTAAGTTACTGGGAATTTTTTTTTATTTTATTTACTTCGCTTATTTTAAAACGACGTACGTAAGTCCACCAGTAGGATTTTAGAATCATGATCATTGCCAAAAGGACTAATTTTCGCGCGACTTACTACTGACAAATATGTAGGGCACTGGGCCTGGGACAGATATTTACATGGACTATGCTGGCACCTTATTCGTCAAAATCGGTCCACCCGATTGCTCTCTGCGTGTTCACAAAGAAACATATTTACAAACATAAATAAACTCACGCAGTAGGCTTGCCACAATCCTCACCAACCAGGGTTTGCCACAATCCTCACCAACCAGGGTTTGCCACAATCCTCACAAACCAGTGTTTGCCACAATTCTCACAAACCAGGGTTTGCCACAATCCTCACAAATCAGGGTTTGCCACAATCCTCATAAACCAGGGCTTGCCACAATCCTCAAAAACCAGGTTTTGCCACAATCCTCAAAAACCTCTTTCGCTTCACCTGCATTTATCGTTGCGTGCACTCATGCCTGTTTCGAATACAAGACAAGATTAATCTTGTCATTTGCAATATATCAGATTCAATTAGCGCGAAAAACAACCCTCCTATGCAGTCCTCCTTTCGCAGTCCGGTAAAAAATGATAATTAAACTTCCGTTCTATGCGTCCTGAAAATCCCGGGCAGTTCAAGGCCTTGTAGCTCGGACGTCCGTTTGCAGTAAGCGTGAATAAATATCCTTATCGTGGTTATCTATACAACTGTTATAGAGGTAGCGCAGCTTTAACATTGATGTAGAGCTAGGTATAGAGGTTATATAACTGTGGAGAGGGGCGCTACATCGCTGTGTGCTGGCGTTCCAGGGTCCAACTCTTGAGCGCCCTAAGTAGGTACAGGGTATAAGTCTGGGGCCTAGTCTAATATTATTGTTTGACAGTGCTGTAATATAAACTTATTGAACAATTAAAAGCTACTTTTCACTGTGGAGAGTTTATTGAAGGACTAAAACGAAAATTTCAATCTATAAATAAATATTTAGTAAACCCTCTCTTTTATCCACTTTTTATAAAAAAAACTGTAACAGCCCTATCACACAAGCAATCTGCGAGCGATTTGAAAGCGATGCGATTGCGCAGCGAGCTCACCGCGGTTGCGCGGCGAGCACGCCGCGACGACGCTGCGCCGTCGCGGCGACATTATGCTACTGGACACTCAGCAGCAAAAATGGATTGATCTGACGAGGAAACACTACTGCTGGCTTGTTGTTTTGAAGACGCAGGAAACGAAAGCAGATACAAGTCAGCGTCGAATCAGGGAGTATTCATTATCAAGTAATCGACGGGACGATTTTAAATTTTAGTTACAAATAACTTTGTATCCATTGTATAAACAACTATTGAACCTCTAAACGATTTTACGTCCGCTTACACACGTATCTTTGATATGATTCAAGTCAAGTGGGGCGGGGTGGACTTTTGAACGCGATTGTACAAAATGGCGTCGAGGGTGGTAATCGCGGCAACATTGCCGCGATGGCGCAGCATTATTGCGGCGTCGTCGCGACGTGCTCGCCGCGCTCGCTGCGCAATCGCAAATCGCAACTCGCTAGTGTGATAGGGCTGTAAGTATAAAGTCCATTTTTCTCCAAAACGTCAATTTGTTTCCAAAACGCTCTAGCTCCTGAAATTGACGCCTACATTTAACTGGTAAAGTTCATTAATTTGCAGTTTTTGCGCTACACAATAAAACGAAATATCAGTAAAGTAGGTAGCTGTAATAAATTCCTCTAAATCATTATGCTTCAGAGTAAAGGCCAGTCCAGTACTGAAATTGTGAAATCGGGACCACTAAAGCTGTTAGTTTGTGCAATATTGAAAATAGTTCTACATTCGACTGGTTTAATCATGACTTACGACCGGCCGCCTGGCGGAGGAATAGTCTCGCCAAAAAAAAAATCGGTATTGTATTTTTAAATTTTTTATTATTATTCTATAACCTCTTCTCTCCAATATCACTCCAATATCTCCAATACCACTCCCATCTAATTTTGAGGCAAGTCATAAAAAAATTGAATCTTGAATTTGACCGGCTTGGAGGCTCTTAAGAAAGCTGGACGAGTTAATATTTAACCTAACATGCCATTCACATGACCGCAAAAAGCTGGCAAAATCCGGAGGCGTGGGCCGCGTTTCACAAAACTGCAATTCATAGTTTATTACGATAATTCTACATCGCGTAGCCTTAGTACAATTATTAGTCTTCCTACTTATCAATCTTTAGGATAATAAGCTACGCAATGTATGTCGTATTTTTAAAACCTATTTAGAGGCTAAAAATTCCACCTATGCCGGGACTTGAACCCGCGACCTCTGGCTAACCGTGCCAGTGCTCTCCCAACTGAGCTAATGGGCAAGGCAGGCATCAGCGAAATTGTGAGCCTCTTTACAAACTTCTCTATTACGTATTATTGTATTACGTACAGAGAAAGGGTTCAAGTCCCGGCATGGGTGGAGTTTTTAGCCTCTAAATAGGTTTTTAAAATTGTCCTCAGCACGGGTTAGTGCAACAAAAATAATATATGTACGTCGTATTGTCATAGTAAACCATGACTAAAATAGAATCCCTAGTTATTCAACCCTTTTTCCGTTACAAAAAAATTTTTTACCAAGTCCACAAGAACTTGTTTGTATCAGAACGTCAAAATCGATGTAGCTAGCCTTTGACCGAAGGCTATCTAGGTTTCAGCCGGGAGGGAGGGAGATAGCATTATAGGGTTTTCACGGGAGAGTGACAGGGTGCGAGGGAAATCGGATTGTCTGTCCGAGCGTTACAGATTACGGACGTGCCGACATTTCTTAGTAGGTATAAGATAGAAAGACTCAGTCCAGTTGGTTTGGTAAACAGTTGCACATTTAACGGGGCTAATTGCGACTGTTTATGAGCTAAACTTAATTATTACTCCCGACAAATAGCTTGAATGAATTACTTTGAGTTCACATAGACTTATTTCGGGTTTCATTGGCGAAGGCCTTGAGTTACCACCTACATGATTAACACGCATGTAACAATGAAAACGAAACAATACATTGGCGGAAGAAATTTAGAGAAGTGAATAGCATTCGTTAATTCCCCTACTCGTTTCCAACCGAGTACCTGAACATATCCATTATTTTATGGAATTCCTGAAAATGCGTTTCGTTTTAAAGCACAGACAAGTAGGGTTGCCATAATATGTGTTCAAACATACTCGACAAAATTTTGTACAAAAAAAAGTAAAAAAAATACCTACTGCTGACGTAATTACCATCCAGACCCCCCCACCCCATGTCACCAAAAATAAGCAAAGCTAAGACACCCCGCCCCCCTATAGTGCTTACGTAATACATTTTGGAAATCCATGGAGGAGGCGTGGAGGAGGCCTATGTCCAGCAGTGGACTTCTTGTGGCTGAATGATGATGATGAATACTTGAATAGCCCCAAGGTACTTCTTACCACTTTGAATTTCGATTCACAGTTTCGAGCAAATGGTCGGAAATCACAAATTACAAATATGTTTATACTATTACCGACAAATAAAAGAAAAGAACATTCTCCTAAAAATACATTTATGGATTTCAAAATCACCCTGTAAGGTCGGCGTGTGACATCACGTCTCTGTTAAACCACTCAAGGACTCAACAAGACCAAAGAATGATCAGGCGCTCTTTAGCGAATGCATCGTCAATTCCAATTTAATCAGAACAAATCCAATAAACTATAAAATAAAATGGTTGGGAGAGAAAAATCACTCGCTCCCAGCAGCCAATTAGAGTGGAGATTGGAATGTTATCGACCAATCAAACGCGGGAAGAACTGGCACCAACCAATCGAGAAGCGGGGACGAGATAGCGCCTTTGACGTCACGACTAACTTTGCCACTAATACTAAAGACACCGTAAAATGACGTCAGCGCTGAATACAGAAATAAACCAGAGTATATGCAAGGCGTTTTGGAAGTAACGCAAAATCTACAAAAATTGTTTATTTAGTATCGAACTTATATGTACACGAGAATAGACCTTTACTCGGACCGTTTACCCAATACTCTATCGCCGACATTGTCAAACGTTTGAAACCCACTAGCAATTAAGCCTTAAATTATTCATGGATTCTTCATGTGGAAAGCCTTTGCCGTCACTTGAGGATGTTACAGCTTAATGTGATCCCAAGGCAAGCACGCTAGTGTCTCACGACATGACACCTTAATAATTATGCATACGATTTGATTTCGTCTGGCAGGTTTTGGGTTATAGACGCCCAATCCATAGCACAGGCCACATCATATGCCGGGTACAGACCAAGCAAACTTAAGACTACGTCTTGTGGCAGGCATCCGTGTTTACTTCTGGATACGCCTTTGACTAGCTCGCACATTCTAGCAATTTTAATTATGGTAATTTTTAGGGTTCCGTACGTTAAAAGGGACTTTGTTGTCCGTCCGTCTGTCTGTCAAGACCTTTATCTCGGGAACGCGTGGAGGTATCGAGTTGAAATTAAAACTATATACACTAGTCTAGTATAGTCCCTTGAAGCTTTGAAAAAGAAACTTCTAAGTTAACGTAAAAATGATTACGTTCCTTTGAGCCGCAAAAAACATATACTTCGACAATAAAGGGAATCAAAATTTATAGGGAACCTACTTTCCGTTGACCTAGCTATGAAAGGAAAGTAATATCGTTTTCTACAACAAGTACAGGAAAAAGAAAACTATACATTTGTAATTAAATCATAAAAAGATAGTTTGAAGATACTTTGAAGTTCGGGAAAAGCTCGAAAAAACCTGCGAGACTCGATTCCTGAACTATTTATGATGTAAGTACTGTAACGATTCCTCTTTATAGAAGCTGGCTGGCAGAGCCTTCTAGTCATATTTTGAATATTTTGAAGGGAATCGTTACGTTTTGTTTTAGATGTCAGTCGATCCCCAGCTAGGCTAGCTAATATTGCCCTTAATCCGGATTTTAATAAGTAGAGATAGTAATCTATGGTAGAGCGTTACAGTACCTACAAATTTCGCTCGATATTATATATTTGTTAAAACACTATAAATAAATAATTTAAAAAGAAATGTCTCCTATATTATACAAACAATGTCACTCCAGTCAAAGCTTAAGGCAATATCCCTATTAAAATCCAATCCAAAGCAGGCCTCTGAACTAGACTCTTCCTAGAACTAGACCAAGATGTTAGTCTTCCCACCAACCTTAATATTTTAGTCGGCAGTCGCACGGAACTAGGTCAAAGTAGTATTTTTCGAAGTTTCAATGGGCAATATTGATTGTAACCTAATTGTTGGGTACCGAACGGGTGACTCTACACTGTTCACTAGACTCCTTTATTTACATCTTGCTGTGCCCTGTTTACTTCCATAGCAAGTTTCATCGTTTTAGGGGCACGTCAGTTTTAGTTTTATTGAGAAATACTGTCTCCCTGAGAGAAGGCCTGTGCCCTACAGTGGGACGTATATAGGCTGCTTAGAAGAAGAAGAAGAAGAACATTTATTTCAACAACAGAAACACACACATACATAACCAAGTTACAACATAAAATATTAAATTACAATACAAAGGGAAAAAAAGAAAAAAAAAACAATAAAACACTTTATATTAACGTAAATTGCGGTGTGTCCCTGTTGCTGGAAAAGGCAGCTGGCTCAGCATTGTGCTGAGGGTATTCACCCAAAGCGCTGATTTTCAGCCAGTGCCTGTCCGTCTCACAAATATACTAGGTTGCGGTGCAGTGCATAACAATAATAACATAGTTAAATAAATGAGTGAATAGATGATTAAATAAATAAGTAAATGAATAAAATTACATAAAATATAAATAAAGTTAATGACTTACAAGGTTAATGATTATGATGCGATCACATTGTCAGTCACTTGCGGCGAGAAGTTGGGACAGGATGGGAAAGTCTCTGCTGCTCAAGTAAATATGCCCTGAGCTTGCGCCCAAAGGCAAATCCACTAGGCGCTTCACGGACTGGAGGAGGAATTCCAACACTTGGATGCCGCATACCTAAAGCTACCACGGAATGCCATAGTTCGGTGCGCGGGGAGACAGATTTTATTTTTATGCACGGATCTCTGTCGGGACGACTACTCGAGCTTTTTATAAAGATAGTCCGGTGATTTGGAACGCACTACACCAAAAAGCAGTGTGGCAAGGTGAAGTCGTCGCCGAGCCTCCATGTTTAGGAGCTTTGCAGCGTTCAAGTATGGAGTGACATGTTATCTAAGTGGGACTTTGAAACAAAACCGAGCGTATGCGTTTTGCACTCGTTGTATTAATCTCTTTGTCCGGCCAAGTATACAACTACCATAGGCAGAATCACAATAGTTTAATCTAGATAATATTAACGATTCACTCAGCCTGACACGCAAATCAGTACTGAGGTAATCGCGAATATTATATAAAATCTTAAGGCGGTAGAAGCAGTTGCTAACAACATTTCGAATGTGGTTTTCAAAACGGAGTTCACCGTCCATCAACACACCAAGATTTTTGACTTCTACCAGCCTTTTCACTGGTACGCCCATGATGGCTATATTATTGTCAGTGAGAGCTTGCACCGTATTATGGATTTGATTTTTAGTCCCGAGCACTATGTACTTGGACTTGCTGGGGTTCAGCACCAGACAGCTCCTGTCAGACCATGATGCAATACGATCAAGATCCCTGTTGATCAAGCTGGCTGCATCAACTGCATTTGATGGCAAAGAGGATAGGTACAACTGTGTGTCATCAGCATAAAGGTGGCACTGGCTGTTTTTGATCCCACTCACAATATCCGCGCTATAGAGAATGAACAACAAGGGCCCCAGTATGGAACGCTGCGGCACACCCCTACATAATGGCTTCGTCGATGAAAACTGCGTTGTGCCGTTACCTTTTTGTATCCCTACTATTTGCGTACGGCCCGACAGGTAGCCGTCAAACCACCGAACGCAGCACTGTCAAATCCATAATACGACATCTTCGATAATAGAAGGGCGGTATTCAAACAGTCGAAGGCCCTGGAGAAATCTAGCAGCACCAGAATACTACTTTTGCCTTTGTCGAGCTCCAGCAGTACGTTGTCGACAACGTCTAGTATTGCCGTGGCCGTTCCACGACCTTTTCGAAACCCTGACTGGATATCTGGCAGTATGCCATTTTCCTCCAGGTACCTCGATAGCTGATTATACACAGCCCTCTCAATTATGTTGGACATGCTTATGAGAAATTTCGACCTTTGCACAAACAATCATTCACACGTGCTCATCCTTTGTGTTTCTGTGACAATTTTAAATAAATGTCTTCTTTCTTTCTTTCCTCACTGCTGGACAGTCAGGACTCTACCAAAGTACGTCATTTCTTTATGTTCTCGGCCATCCTCACCCGGCCGCTCCCACCAATCTGCCTCGGATCGTCGGTCCATCGAGCAGGCGGGCGTCCTACGCTGCGTTTGCCAGTTCGTGGTCTCCACTCGAGAACCTTTGTACTACATCGACTATCGGTTCTTCGGCAGATGTGACCAGCTCACAGCCACCTTTGCACAGTTATCACTTTTTTCTCTTCGACCTGTAGCCACTCCATGATGAGTATCATCGTCATCACCATCATCAGCCATTTGACGCCCACTGCAGGACATAGGCCTCCCTCGTGGTTTTCATAACCATGAAGGGTTTTGCCATAATCGCCACGCTTGGCGGGCGGGTTGGCGATCGCAGTATACGGTTGATTTCTCAGGAAGACGCTGCTGCCCGTCTCCTGGTATTTGATTTCCTTAATCGCCATCTACGACAACCACGGAAGGAAATGGAGTGACGCTAAATCCGGCGCCACACGGACTGATGATGATGTAGTATAACTTTGGCCTTTGCATCTTCGTAATGAGATGATTTGTAAAGCGTCCAGTGGCACCTTTCACTGACACTAAGGGTGAATCGGAGTGAACGGGATCATTCGGACGCTGCAGGGCCTCGGACATTGTTTTTTATATGGAGTAAGCTCGCCCAGCACTTATACCATAATGACCGCTTAGTTGGCCTAGCCTACAGGAAAGACAAGTCAATACATGCGGAGCCAACCAAGCAGCGGGTATCCTCGCTATGTTTTCCTTCGCCGTTAGCGTGCAGTATTGCTACTACAAATACGCAGATGTACGTAAATTTGAAAATAAACAAGTCACAGGTACATGCCCGCACTGGGAATCAACCTAGGTCTCTCGCTTCAGAGTCCATTGTCCATACCCACTGGGCTACCACCGCTTATGATGAGTATAGGGCTCTTCCAATGCATGCCATTTGATTGGGTCTTGGGCTTTTTGCATCTATTCTTTTCCTGTATCTTTGACCAGGTCGTCAGTTCATTTCGCAGGTTGCCTGCATCGCATCTAGTCTTTTCCTGCCAATTTTCCTCTTAAAGTCTCAAAAATGCATGAAAAAAGACAGGTACCTAGTGTAACAACAGTAACAATTAAGTCGATATACAGCACAGTGTGCATCAGCTTAGTGAAAATTAGGTAGAAAATAGAGTTTAAATTGCAGTTAAGTACGCTAATGATAGGTTTGACATGAGAAGGATATCGCGCAGAAGGTGGATTATACAAGGTGAAATTTAAATAGGGACCATTTAATAACAAGCAATTCTACCGTAACGGAAATTGTTTTCGGTGGAGAGTACTCTCAACATTTGGAGGGATAACTATAGATTTCGGATCTTTTACGGCAAGAGAAAGATAAAATCAGTGAAAATGCTTACCTCCGGTTTCTCTAGAGCTGTTAGTTGTTTCTTTTGTATACACTTTGGCCAACTTACAGCTGTTAACAGTGGAGTTACAGATTGTTATTGGAGGAGGAAGGGGGTAAATAAAAAAAAACTAATAAAATAAAAACAAATACTAGTCTCTTATAGTCTGTCTTACACGGACCAGTGCATCTTACATGGTAGGTGTATCCAATAGGTTCAAACAGTTTTTGCTCTACGACAAAATAAAAAAAAGTTGATATTGAATATGTGCTCCTGCATTTTCCCCCTGAATCAAAAATATGACATCAAATATTGGATTTCACGAATAAAAAAGATCGGACAAGGCGGCATAATGCCTGCAAAGACATAGTCAAACCCAATTATACGTATTGTATGCGACACGTTTGTGGGACAGCTGTCAATTCGCCTCTCTAATAATACGGCCGACTGTCTGGTTGTTTCGATATTACGTGCGACACGTTTGGCCTTGACGGTGGAAAAATTACACCGCCAATTAGATGCATTTTCTTTTGAAAAACCCGATAGTGTGGTTAAGAACGAGGTGGCGCTTTAAGGCTGTTTGCGCGTTTGGCACAACAAAGGGATAACTATTTTTGTGTTTTTTATTTCGGGCCTGTTAGTGCATTACAGTAGAAGATTAACAAGCTGAAGTGGCAGTGGGCTGGCCACATATGCCGCAGGACCGATGGTCGATGGAGTGCAGAGGTTCTCGAGTGGAGATCACGAGCTGGCAAACGCACCGTAGCAAACCAGCTCACTAGACCGACGATATGAGGCACTGAGGCAGATGGCCGGCAATGGCTGAATGAGGATTGTCGAGGACAGAAGGAAGTGGCGCGCCGTGGGAGAGGCCTATGTCCAGCAGTGGACGGGTACGGGCTGATTGTTTGATTGATTACAGTAGAATGACAGATTCACGGTCGGGTCAGCTCATTCCATTGACGTTTGGAAGGTTTGATATGTGTGCCCGCGTAGACTCGAAGCGGCAATGACTTGAAATCGACGCGTTCGTGGATTTGTCACTGTAGGTACTATAACGCATTAACAGAAACTAGGTTCAGCTCTCCTATTACTGTCCACTCTACTGGATTAACCATTTTGACGATTCGAAGTGTCAAAATTTATTCGACAGTTCGAAGTAGGTTAAATCGGACAACTCCATACAGTGGAGAACTTACGTGGTAACGCCCCAGGGCTATCGTTGTTTGACGTCATACTATTTACGACCACAATTCGATTGTATTCAATCCCAATGTCTTTATAAAATTTTGCGATACACCATTTGACTCACTTACTTCATAAGATACGGATATTATCGATTCATAAGATACGGATATTATTATTACAATTTTGTGGAGTTTTCCAGCTTTGCTTCGAATTCTCAAACTTAAAATAATTTACGAAAGAGTATAAATGCAATTGAATCGAATCATGTGGAGATCTGCAGAATAACCCGAGTTACTGATATAGCTCGAAGAATTAGTCAGTTGAAGTGGCAGTGGGCGGAGCACATAGCTCGGAGAACTGATGGCCGTTGGAGCGAAAAAATGGCGACCGCGGACCGGATGATGCAGCGTGAGCAGGCCCCCCACCAGATGGTCTGATGACCTGGTTACGGTGGCGGGGAGTCGCTGGATGCGGGCGGCACAAGACCGGAAAGCTTGGAAAACCACGAGGGAGGCCTATGTCCTGCAGTGGCCGTCAAATGGCTGATGATGATAAATGCAATTGAACAGGAACAGTGGAGAATTTGACCCAAAATCTAACAAGCCATTCCAGCGACCTACGAACAACCCAAACGACCCACTAACAAGCCATTCCAGCAAATTTTCCTAAAATAAAAATTTATTTGAAATCGGGATGAAAAGCCAATCTGGGACTCGTTGTTTAACGTTACACGATTCACGACCAAAATCCATCCAAATGTCTTTATTAAATTAAGCAACTATTCATTACACTACTCTACTCATTCAACGTCATGTCGGTAGATCAATTTATTTATTCAGAATAAAGTTCCTTATTTAAAATCCTGTTAAATATCTCATGTGCAATAAAGTATACAATACCCCCTATTTACACTAAATGATTGAATTGAATAAAGTGAAGGAAGAATAATTCAGTTAATTTCCTTGAAAATCTAGTGGAATTACCCGATAGCTATAGTTAGGTATTCCAGCAAATCATCCTTGAAAAAGGATGTGATACTCCGGCGTGCACGCATGCAACGACTAATGAATGTTGATGAAAGAGTTCTGACAGGATCGTGGCAAGTGGCAAACCTGGTATCTGCCTATCCCTCTGGGATACATGCGTGAGATTAAATTATCTAATGTAATCTATGATACTCAACTTGTTTCAAAATTGGGAGAAGCCTATTTATGAGACGTGGATGATGATGAAAACCAAATAGGAGTAGCACGAAGTCAAAACTTAACAAACCACAAAGTGCGCATTGTAAAACATAGAAGGCTGCGAGCCCTACATCGAGGTAGGTAAGTTATTCGCTTAGCACGAATACCTCGAAGGAGTAATACTCAAACAGAATGTAGAAAACTTGCAATTATAGTGTTCGTGCGGTCCACTTGAAATAAATGAATGTCGGGCCGTGTGACCAATAAAACGTAATTGGCAACTGTTAGGGCCAGACCCTTCGTCTATTGCGTTGCTACAGTCATATTAACATTTCCGTGGAGATATTTGAAGCTTTGTGGGTTTATGTGCTACAGCTCTGTTACCTGTGTTTCGAAACTCCAAACCTTGCTCGCCAAAATACGTATCACTGAAGGTTACTGAATTTTTAACTTTTATTTACAGATATTATTTAAGTATTTAGATTGGTATTTGATATCATCTGACGCTATAACCTAAGCGATACAAAAGATAGAGCCACAACCGTAAAAGTCCGTGGATCCTTTAAAATTTTGCTAGTTAGACGTA
This sequence comes from Yponomeuta malinellus, assembly GCA_947308005.1. NCBI lineage: Eukaryota > Metazoa > Arthropoda > Insecta > Lepidoptera > Yponomeutidae > Yponomeuta > Yponomeuta malinellus. Next base: position 2,271,427 of record OX371006.1, on the reverse strand, counting down.
ATAAGCGGAGGTCATTTGCAGCAATAAATGCCAATTCTACTGAAATTATTTCGTGATAACATCTTATGTTTAGAGCAGTAAAAACGTATGGTCAGTCCTATGACGATTCAAACAGACATGAGAATCAGATAGCATAAAATAATTATACCGTAGTGGACAGACATAAAGGCCGACACAGCTTATTTTAACCCATATATAACAATTTATAATAAATTCTATCGTCTGTCTATCAACCTCAGTAGACAACACGTCGACCTTTACATACGTGCATTTTTCTCAGTTACGTTTCAAACAATTTTGCAACCAACATGTAAAGCTTGACCCGCTGTCGACTGTACAACACAGTAAACAGAGAAAAGACTTACTTGCCAAACAGCGGATGCCACAAATGATGATGCATGGGGTCATGGGGGTGCGGGGGCATCTGGGGGGGTGTCTCTCCCAATGGAGTAGTGCTGCCCACCTCCGGCTCGTCTCGTCTTCGGCTCGACCCTCCTCCAATGGATGCGGACGAGCTGGAGTGTCGTCTGGACCCCCCCACACCCGACGCAGCGGCCGCCGCTGGATCCAAAAGATTCTGCAGGCTTTTAACACTGATCCGTGGTCTGGGAGACTCTTGGGAGCTCGTGCTGTTGCTTCGCTGATGTGAACTGTGCTCTGACTGCTTCACTGATTGTAGATAGTTGTTATTTTGGAAATACGGTGACGTAGGGCTCTTCTGTTGTTGCGTACGCGGCGAGCGCTGGCTTCCCATCATGTTGGGATTGAAGTAGGGAATTTGGAGGCCTGGCAGAGGCATGTTTGGCCTTACAGTGGGGTTCATAGACGGGTACATCCCTTGTAGGAACGGATTGTGCGACATAGCCCCCCGTTGGCAAGGGTTGTTGTAGTTGTGAGCGATAGGACTGGTCCGAGCTGCTGAGTGTGACTTGCTTTGATGGTTCTTGGTTGAGTGCACATAAGGGTTTTGCACGTCTGTCGATTTGGACAGCTCCTTCAACTGAGCCTCAGCCGAGTTGCTCTGCTTGGAACGAGACGTGTTCGATTGGTTCATAGCTTCCTGCCACATGGCGAATTGTAATCGACTGTCGTAATCCATTGAGGACACCATCGGGAACGCTGAAGGATTCATGAAACGTGAGGAATGGTTGAACATCTGAGTCAAGTCTGGATAGTTAGTTCCGGAGTATCCCGTTGAGTTCAGTGCTTTTATAAAGTCCATGTTCTGCGAACAGGCCATGGCAGCTTCTATTTGGCTTAGGTAGGGGAGCCAAAGCATTTGGTTGAGCGCAGCGGAGGTGGCAGCGTCTATGTCACCAGCCAGGGCATCCATTGATGGTATGGGCTTTGGTTGGCTCGTCTGATCGGGTTTACTACTTTGTGATTGATCCGTGGTTTTAGAAGTAGGTGTTTTGGTAGCCGTAGCCTCGGCGCTTTTCAGTTTGTTATGGTTTTCTACAATATTTTCTAGTTGTGCCAATGATATCACTAGAATATCCGGATCTTGCAGAATAGCTGGGTAAGCAAATGCTTCCGGCAATCTGAGTTCAGGCCTTTGGATCAAGAGAGCTGGGATTTCCCGACCTGGCGCTGCTAATATGTCATTCAACTTGTTTTTAGGAACAAGCATTGGGTCTGGAATGTTGAAATCAGGGCTGGTTTTTAGAACTTGCAGTTGTTTTAACGGGCTATGCTCATCAGTTGGCACGTGAGGCCTTTCTGTTTTCTTAGTTTTCTCGTTTGCGTGTTCGTCGGATTTGTTAAATACTTTGCTAATTTTAGCAAGTTCCTCAGTCGATTCTCTGCGAATTCTCTTTTCCTGCGGTTCACCGAAATCCTTAGTCAATTTCCTAATTTCATCGGAGCAACTCGATACGGTGGGGCTGGCGGATTTCCTGTGTTTACCTAAGTTTAATGGCTCACTTTGCTGCTTTGTTATTGTCACTTCCGAAGTATACATTTTCGGCGAGGGCGACGAGAGTAGGGTCTCCAGGAATAATGTTTGCTTGCTCTTAGTTTGCGGCATCGTGAATAGTTCTGGCGAGGATGGTATGGCGGGAATGCCGCTGGGTTGTGGCGACTGCATGGCGTCGGATTCCCTAGATGGCGCACGTGGTATGTCTATTCGCCGCGGCGACGCATGCGGGGTAGGCATTCGCCGGTGCAAGCTCAAATCCCTCGGCTGTTCGTCGCTCTTTTCCGATATACTATCCTCCATAGTGTTTGTGGTTTCAGTGGCAGTTTCAACGACTAGAGGCGTCGTCTCTTCCGTGTGTTTTATACTTAAGTCGGTTGGCATCATATCCTCACTATTGGCTGCTTCTAGCTCCTTCTCAAAGTCTATAGTGACCACTTCTGGCTCCGCAACATTTTCGCACTCCACTGTATTATTTAACTCCACTTGATTATCTGTCTCTGCTGGCAAGTCTAGCACCTGTTCACTGATATTATCACACACTTCATCCTTCATTTCACTGGGTAACTCGAGGTCACTTTGATCGGGAAGCGATAACGCGGCTTGCTCCTCTTGTGGCGGTTTTTCATGGTAATCCTCGGGCTTTTCAGGTACTGGATCGTTGTAGACCAGCTCTTGAGCCGGGATTTCGGTTTCTAAGACATTCTCAGTGTGTTCTTCATACGGCATTTGCTCTGAATGGTCATGTAACGTCGGTATGTGTTGCAAGTTGAGTAAGCTTTGAGCAGCTGTGATGCTACTACGTCCGGGTGACTCTAAGGACTGTTCAAGACGCTCAATAATATCGGCGACAGGGGCACCGCTTAGTAACATCTCTTCCTCCTCATCCCCGTACTCGCCCGACCCGTTTACCAAGTGCGCGAGCTTATCTAATGCTTGGCCAAGAATTTGGTTGTCCTCGCAGCCCTTCTCGACTAGAGATTCGAGCAACGCTTCGTCGTGCGGCCCAGAGAGGGCAGGCAAGTAGTGAGCTTCGTTTATCGTCTCAAACAGATCCGTGTGCCCGGAAAAGTCGTCAGTCTGCAAAGCTGACTCGGCGGGCTGTTCGTAAGACATTTCGTCTCTCGGAGCGTCAAGGTACTCCTGCTGCTGGTGGAATTCTAGTTCCGCCACAGCCAGGAGGTTGTCTAGGGGCGTCGGTTCCGGGTCTCTCCGGGGCACCGCGATGGTGTGAGATGGTATGTGGGATTCCAGGTCCGGGGCCGACCACGTAGAAGTGGTCGGCGCGGGAGGAGGCGTGCGGGCGCGGCGTCGCCGGCGGCGCTCCCTGTGCCGCCTCGGGGGCGGCGGCGGTAGCTGGATCGAGTTGTAGATCTCTGTGCGCGGGATGACCCTCCAGCCGGAAGCGGTCCGGGCGATGCGGATGCGATTGCGCGGGTCGTAGTCCTCGCAGCGGACCTCCTGGACGGTGCCGTGTAGCTGTCGCGCCCAGAGGAAGACGGGGCGTAACCGAGGGGTGACCGATGGTGGCGCAAGAGCAGAGCGCGCACGGCGGCGACGGCGCGGCGGCCGGCGGCGGACGGGGGGCGCGCTGCGGCTGCGGGACGGGCCGCCGCCGCCGGGCGCCCGGTGCGAGACTCCACTGCGCCGCACGGCTCGAGAACGACGACCGCGCGAACGCGGCCCCACGGCGGACTGACGCGCGCCGCCGCCGCTGCCGGTCGCCCCGCTTGCCAGATTAGCGCCGACGGGTTTCGCCGTGAGGTCGGTCGGTTTCGTTTTTGGTTGTTTTGGAGCTCGTCTTTGGTATTTGGTACCTCCAGTGGTCGGAATAGTTAGTTTATAAGTGTGTTTAGTTTGACAGGAGACGTAAATAACACGGGGTTGGTGAAACCACTAAATAGTTCAAGTATTCAAATATTTTCTTTGAATTTAGAAAGATAGAGAACACTTTGTAGTACTTATAATAAAAAAAAAATTAAGTGGGTAAATATAGATTTCTTATATCTAGGTAATACAATTGGTGTACAATTGGTGTTCTTATCGCTTAAAGCAATCTCTTCTAGAACTCTTAACATTTTTGTATAGACTAAAATACAAGCATAATTGGTAAATAAATAAATAATTATCAACCTAACACTAACACAAGTAAGAAAGAGAAATATTTTAAGTTAAAAGGATTAGCCTTTCCGCTATTCGCAGACTAATAACTTCTATGTTTTGTGATTCGGTGTAGGCTTTATTACCGATGCAACTTATTATTATCATGGCGTGCTCTCTTTCTTCTTTAATTTTCGGATGTTATTTGTGTTGATTTTCTTTCACCTGTGCTAATTATTCGAAATATGGCTATGTGTGAACATTTTTTGTGGACTTTCTGTATCTGTCTGTGTTAATTTAATGTGTTAGTGATAAGCTAGTATTAGTTTTCGTAACGAAAATAAAATAAAATAATTAGAACCAAACTTCAAAAATAATCTGTTATTTAAAATAAAAGTAAGAACATTTTAAACCGTCTGTATGAGACTTCTGAATTATTTTATGAAGTTTTCAGTTGTGTACCGGTATTAAGCGGCCGTTATTTCGTGTGTTCGCTTTCAAAAGGTACGAAGGCGCAAATTAGGTAGTTAATCAATGAATTAATGAATAGTATCTATATTTCGACTAATTTTCACATGATTGTATTCGAATTATGTTATGAATCAAGAAATCAAAAATTTATTTCAACGTAAAGAATTTACCTACATGTTGTTTACATAAGCCGCCTATATACGTCCCACTGTAGGGCATAGGCCTTCTCTCAGGGAGAGAGTATGGGCTTAATCACCACGCGTGCCCACCGCGGATTAGCGATTTCAAGCGCTGAGGTATGTGAGTAGTTCAGATTTACATTCTGTTTACTAAATGTTAATGTACTATGCTAGCCACTGCCTCGGAAAGAAATCTCTACTCTGACCTAAAAGGTCAATAAAAATCCGAATTGTTTTTTTGTTTAAGCTTAGGTTTAGGTTAGTGTTCACAAACAAAACGTAAGTGTACAAGTCACTTCAGTAATTTTCCATGTGTCATCCAGAAAAATAATTGTCTTTTACATTAAAAAAATTGCGAAGAGAATCAAGGGAAGCGAAAATTCTTAAATCTTAAATTAAATATTTTTCTGAGTGAAACATGGAAAATTGAAAGACAATTACGTGACTCATTATTGTGTACACATTTTTGGACAGTATGATTACAGTGATAACCATTTAGGTACTGAAAAAGTCGGTAAATCGTCAAAAAATTTAGGTAATTTTGTATTTTTTTGACATCAATTGCCATTAGGGTTTTCATAAGATAGGTATTGCGCCAATATGGTCTTGAATCCACTTTTTTTTTTTAATGTTTGGTTAAGGAAATCAATGTGAATCTGTTGTTTTTTTTAAGGTTGCGCTCAGTTAGCTTTATATGTTAATAAAGTAGGAACTTTGCTCATTTTGATTATTTGGAACACCCGCCATAACAACATACGTGGAATGACATACATACTTTAGGTAAGATAACAAACCGCACTAAAATGAGTGTGGATTATCTTTTACTTTTTAATGATGTACAAACTGTGTATAAACATCACATTATTACGAATGTAAGCTCAGTATATTTGCGGATTATACAGTAAATAAATGAGCAGAACTAATTGATGAAAGACATAATATTATCATCTTTAAATTTTTAAGATCTCATTAGGCCAGTACATTTTCCCCGGCCCATCTCTAACTTTCGCCAGCCGACAACAGCTTGTTAGCGTACGAGAAATCGGGGAATAGTGGTCCTTCGCCACACAATTCGCCAAAATTTCTCCCCGCACACCGGCAATTATTCCGCGCGCTGGCAACACCGCGTCGCCCCGCCCAGCGGTCGATACTCCCCGCGAGTAAACACCCGCCCCGCGCCTCTGCCCTCTTTCATCTTAAATCCATATCCCAGAGATCCGTCAGAGGGCAGGCCACGTCGCGGGAAGGAACCTGTGTCAAAAGTTCAGGAGTGCATGGGCGCCATGACTCATTGGGGAACGGGCCCTACATTCTGCTGCTGCGTGCGAGAAAATCGTAGTCAGGATACTGTCTTTGCCACTTTTTAGGGTTCCGTGCCAAGTGGGACCCTGTTACTAAGACTTCACTGTCAGTCTGTCTGACTGTCACCAGGCTGTATCTCATGAACCGTGATAGCTAGGCAGGTGAAATTTTCACAGATGACGTATTTCTGTTGCCGCTATAACAACAAATACCTACTCAAAACAGAATAAAATAAATATAAAGTGGGGCTCCCATACAACGTTATTTTTTTTGCCGTTTCTTGCTCGATGTTAATAACGGCAAGAGGTAGACGCTTGAAATATTCACAGAATATCTAGTTCTATATTCGCTTGAAATATAAGTAATTAAATTAATATAAAATAAATATTGTATATTAAATAAAATATTTCTGTTAATGTAATCTCTGTGTGCAATAAAGAATATTCTATCTATTTATCTATCTAAGAGGGCTCCCATACAACAAACGTGAGCTTTTGCCGTTTTTTCTCGATCTTTGTGTCTAATGTTGTATAGATAATGGTACGGAACCCTTCGAGTGCGAGTTGAACTCGCAGTTGGCCGGTTTTTTATTTATTTCATCGCCGTTTCAACATTAAGATTCAAGGCTGCGTTAGAGGCGTACATAACGTAGCCTATTTACCGCAGAAGCGTGCCATTCCTGAAACACTTATGCCAATTAGAATTCATCAGTTAGGTCGACAGCACATAGACCTTTATATTTTAGTTGCAAACCAGCCCGTAATGTAACTGAGTAGAGTGCTTGTTTTACGTACGACGTACGACTTTCAATGTTTTTTTTTGTCTTGACGAAATGAGAACCTCCTTATTTTTTTATAGTCGGTTAAAAGTTTTAAAATGCTTACTTACCTATAAGTAGAGTAGGTACACATATGTAAAGTCTAATTTGCTGGACCGACGTACTTACGCAGGGCAATTTGGGAATTTTTTCTCATCAATAAGATCAGTTTAGTAAATACAGTAAATATAGTAAATACTGTGCCGATGAATTTTAGTTGACTTTTTTTAAGTTTACATAGTTTTTGGCGATAGGGGATCTTACACCTGCGACGTCAATGATCGATTCGATAAAGTACCGAAATGATCGACATTCCAAGATAAGATCAGCAAGCTGAGGCCACATCTGCCGATGAGCCGACAAGTCGTGGCGACAACGGATAGGGAGGGTTCTATTCAATTACTACTTAAAACATTGAATTAGAGGCAGCAGCAAATTGGTAGCCGAATTGGCATGCTTAGCGTAGCACTTGCACTATTCATGCGTACGTGTGCGTGGTTGTGAACGTCACTTACTACAATCCGCTTAGGCACACACATGCTACTGTAATGTGTGCGTGTCGCCTCGCTTTTGAGCGGAATTTTGTTTGACACGCTGTCTTTGCGTGGTATGTCTTTGCGTGGTAGATTGTCGGTGGTGGTGGCTGTAGGATGATCGCTCTACCGACGATCCATAGCAGATTGCCGGTGGTGTTGGCTCTAGAATGATCGGTTTACTGACGACCCAAAGCAGATTGCCGGTGTTTGTGCCTGGAGGATGATTGCACTACTGTAGATTCAAAGCAGATTGCCACTGGTAATGGTTGTAGGATGATCGCTGTACCGACGACCTAAAGCAGATTGCCAGTGGTGGTGGCTGTAGGATGATCGCTCTACCGACGATCCAAAGCACATTGCCGGTGGTGGTTGCTGTAGGATGATCGCTCTACCGACGACCTAAAGCAGATTGCCAGTGGTGGTGGCTGTAGGATGATCGCTCTACCGACGATCCAAAGCACATTGCCGGTGGTGGTTGCTGTAGGATGATCGCTCTACCGACGATCTTTAGATCAAATTTCCTACAATTTTTGTCCGCACGGTTTTACTGTAAAATAAAAAATGGCCGAGATATTAAGGAAAAACCGTTTTTCGAATATACACAGGAGCCTGATTCAGTCTACTTTTTGAATTTACACTCCCAGTCACCCCCGCGAGGGACCTACGAAAAAAAAATCCAAGAACTGATTATTCACGGGTCAAAATCTATAATGACTGAATTATGCAGGATATTCGCCGCCTCGCTAGATGAGGATGACCGAGGATGAACACTAATATCCGAAGTCTGATCTGAAGCTCAAACCTCGACAAAGGATCTATACCTACATCTTTCAAAGTCACCTTCACAGCTAAAGTGGGGCACATAAACGTAATGTTATGTAGGTACTTAATTACTAGCGATTAAATTCCAGACGACCAATCAGGTCGACCTTTAGCTCAGTGTTAACTGTGGGAGACTAGAGGTCCCCGTGGTATTTCTGTTACGGGTGTTATATAGGTAGGCAGCTGCTATTTGAGTCGAAACGCCTTTTACAGACCGCCATAACTGATCGTTGACGGGCGCGAAAATTATCACATAAAAAAATTTACTTAGCTTCTCTTCTTTGCTAGATGTTTTAACGGCGTCTGAGTGTATAAGTGCTGCTGTAGGTATTTGTTTTATTAACACTACAGGGTCACTTCGAATTCGTTCACCGTTTTATTAAGGGCACATTCTAAACATGATTGTTATATAATCTTTTAGGAGTCATGTGTACAAAAAGATAAAGGCTTGATTTGATTTTATAATTATTAAACAAACAAATTACAATCACACTACAGAACCTTACAGAGCACTATCTTTCTCTGTCATAACTTTGAGCTATATATTTATGTATTTTATTTATTTTTACAGGTAGGTACTTACCTACCTGTTTAGTCTATTTAGTGTATTTATTTTTAGCTTAATATTGGTTATGGTTAAGGATTTTTGTACTTTATGTACTTATAGTTTATTTTGTACACGTACTAAGACCCGTTTTTAGGGTTCCGTACCCAAAGGGTAAAAACGGGACCCTATTACTAAGACTTTGCTGTCCGTCCGTCCGTCTGTCTGTCACCAGGCTGTATCTGAAGAACTGTGATAGCTAGAGAGTTGAAATTTTCACAGATTATGTATTTCTGTTGCCGCTTATAACAACAAATAGGTAAGTACTAAAAACAAAATAAAATAATTATTTAAGGAGGGCTCCCATACAACAAACGTGATTTTTTTGCTGTTTTTTTATCTTCGTGTCTAATGTTGTATAGATAATGGTACGGAACCCTTCGTGAGCGAATCCGACTCGCACTTGGCCAGTTTTTACCGCTGTCCCGACTCTCCAAGGTTTGCTGGAAGAAATCTCTTACATAGATAAGCTCGCATTTGTTCATGCTATTTCTTATATAATGTCCTGTTTAATGTTTCGCGTGCAATGATTCAGTTGGACTCAAGCCAAGGGTCCCGAACTGTACCGAAACGAACAAAAGTAGGTACCTAAGTACCTACTCCAAACCAGCGTGCGTGCGTGCAACCACGATGAAGCGAAAGGGTTTGGTCAGAATCGTGGCAAGTGGCAAACCGTGGTCTCTGCTACACTCCGGGATACGGGCGTGAGTGAATGTAATGAGAAAGGAATGTTGCGTTGGTTTAGACATGTGGAGAGGATGAAGGAAGAAAGATTGACAAAACAAATATATCGAGCGAATGTGGATGGAAAGGCCGGTAAGGGACGACCCAGACGGACATACTTCGACCAAATAGGGGATGTATTAACAAAGGGCAAGATAAAAAGTACCCGAAACCGGCGTGCGTGCATGCAACGACTAATGAATGTTGAGGAAGCGAAAGTGATCTGTCAGGATCGTAGCAAGTGGCAGTCCCTGGTCTCTGCCTACCCCTCGCTGGGATACAGGCGTGAGTTTATGCTATGTTATGAATGTAATGTAATTAAAACAAATATCGACTCGCACGTGGCCGGTAATTTTTCATAGTTTCTCCCTCATCGGCATCTGACACGCCAATTGCGGTAAACTGGACACAATTTACATGGGAATGGCATTGGAAATCAAATTAGAGGACACAGCACCAGACAGTGCTGTACTCCATGTCGGTAGGTAGAGGTAGGTACTGCTGTACCTATGTGGCAGAACCGTGGTAGCTCTATGGGGCAGAAACAATGCTAATTAGTGCCCGTCTACGTCACGTTGCCTAAATATATTGGAGGTACAGATGGACACCAAAAATGCTCTTCTGAAATACCGAATTGTAGCACGAATCATGCGACCAATCTCAAACTTTTTTGTACTTTTCGCCACCGTTTTTTTAAGCGAACGGAAATGAGAACGCCTCTCTGTAGCTGAATCGAAACCTCGGAGAGACGGAGCCGATGAGAAACTAGACTAAAACTGTTTGATTTTCAGGGATTTCCAAACATAATGGAGAGACGGTTACGCTGTGGTTTAGGTAATCGCATGGAACCGAGTAGGTAGGGAAATTATCGCGCGCTATTCACTTGTCTAAATTTCTTTCGCCAATGTATTGTTTCGTTTCGGTACATATGATTGACGATTAGAATATCAATGTTTACGTAAGCATAGGAGGGGGGCTAAGAGCTTTGCTTACTTTTGCTGACGAGGAGGTGGGGTAAATAATTGTAATAAATCTGCTTACGTAACACTTGAACGGCCCCTAAAGCCCTCTATAGATCAGTTTTAAAGAACCCTAAAAAATGAAGCACCTCCATCTCCAGTCGACGAATTATCAGTATTTTACATTTGCGGTAGGTAACAAGTCGCTGTGGCATAATTAACGCTTGCTTTCTCGTACACTAACAAGCTGTTATCTACTGTCAACAGATGTCAGTTGGCCAAAGTGCATAGTCACCTACGGGAAAAACATTTGACAGTTTTTTTCGTATGCACCTTGGCAACAGTAGATGAACGGATTGTTAGTGGAAGAGATACCTCGGGTAGAATGCACGCATGTTAAGATAGTCTCGCTGTCGACTGTAACGTTACTATTTTGTCTAGCAACTAGACTATCGAAGCGCACTAGCACTGTCGTTGATCTGTAGGTACAGATAACTAGGTAGATATGCTTTAGACAGAACGAATGCAGTGTCCGTCTCTGCCGGTAGGCCTTTCAATCAGCTTAATTGCATCTGACACAACCGAGTATTAATCCTGTCCATTGAAGGGAGTAGACAGCGCCACAGGGGCGTACTTAGGGACGAGGTCCAGCCTCCCTTTTCGCTAACATTGGTCGGATTCACATTGGACGATAACACTCATCATCATTGTAAGCAGCCTATATACGTCCCACTGTAGGGCACCGGCCTTCTCTCAGGGAGCGAGTATGGGTTTAATCACCACGCGTGCCCACCGCGGATTGGCGATTTCAAGCCCTGAGGTATGTGAATAGGTCAGACACTCAGGTTTCCTCACGATGTTTTCCTTCACAGTTAGCACTAACGACGCGATATCGTCGGGCTGATAGTTTCATACATTTACTAACACAGTTGGGCGAACGTTGTATGAGTTTTTTTTGTCGTGAAACGTCTTTCAGTTCGGTAGTAGAAGAACACTTGCTAAAACTGCATGCAACGAAAACATGTCGCCCCAGCGTGGGCTGTAACCACGTGTCGTGTGCAATTAATTTATGTATCGTCAGAAAGAGCAAGGTAGCTATTACTCAGATCCTCTTTACTCGTGCCGCTAGATGGCGCCAGTCCCGCGTCACACATTGCGCAGTTTGAGCTAAAAATTAACGCTTACTTATAGACGGTGTAACCCGACACAGTCCCGCCCGCTTTTATGTTAATGTTTTGGTGCAATAAAGTGTAACAATTATCATCCAATGTCAAACCGGCTAATATCGAAAGTATTGGTGAGTGGTAGCCAAATCGGTATTCACGGTAAGTAAAGCAAGTCGTTTTCGATCAACACAATGGCTTCCTAATGGCTAACGTTAACAAGGGTTCCTTTTTATGTGTGGGGAAGAAACGGCAAAGGAACACCATGGACCATCTTCTAAAACAACATAATTGTAGTGATAGACGCCTTTATCATCTAGATAATTGTATTATTAACTTAACACTGGATAAACTTACTTGGTTTTTTTTCCGGAAGAGTCCGAGCAGGTTTCGCTCTGATTCGCAGAGCTTAATCATGGAGAGTAGAGACAGAGCTCGCGTCGTCAGTTGCTCGTCTCTGACTGCGGGCGAGCGCGAGGTGTATAGTGTATACCTATATTTACTTATTTATTATTGAGTGTTGGTTAGCTTATCTAATTTTAGTTAAAGTTTTCCGTTTATTTCGAACGCCTACCAGATCTCTTGCACCACCTGTAGTTGACTGGTAGAAAATGCTTATAACATTAAGTCTGCCATATTACCATTGTATTTTTTTTACTTAAGTGCAATAGACGTATTAATGACAATAATTTATTTATTTATTGATACCTACTTAAAGAAATAGTACAATTCGGCGAACTTAATGCCATAAGCATTTTCTACCAGTCAACCGAGGGAGGTAAAGGAAACAGTAATAATAAAAGAGAAATAATAATAATTCTTATCGAATGTTTTAGTACATAGGTACCTAGTCTTTTTTGGTAAATGTAGGAATTCTTTAAATATTGTTTAATCGCAACTCTGGCAAGCTTAATGTATTTTCAGGGATGCTGTTACAGACTATTCAAACGGCATTTGAGGAGTGTTTTGAGGAAAGGTGTTTTCATCAATAACATCGTTAGCGTTTTCTTAATTTAACAAGTTATAAAAAATAAGAAGTGAACCAATTTAGTACTCAGAGAAACTTTCACTTCCACACAATACAATCAATTTTATTGACCTGGTCCCAAACTAGGATACCCTGTGCTATGGTAACCAGACAAGGATGGCACAAACATGAAAATACCCCCAGACTGAGGCCATACAAATGTCCGGCGGCCCCCAGTGGGAATCGAATCCCCGACCTCTGTTTTGGTAGCTAAGCGCCTTAACGGCTAGACTAACGAGGTAGTCAAAAGACAGATAGCAAAAGGTATCTGTTTCATCAATTTCTGTTTATTGTTTCTCAACTTAAGAAATATATGACGTTGCTTAACAGAAGTGGCCTGCGGTGAGTCCCCACACGCAATTTGGAAGCCCTGAGTACGTCCCAGGTCAATTACAATGCGTGTCCGAGCCACTGTTTCGGCCGGGGGCAGACGGCAGGAAGCGACTGACAACTAGGGGGGTACAATAATGTAATATTTGGGCGCCCACTGGTTGAGGATGACACGTTATTAAAATGCTGTCTGCGTATTCTGATCTCTGAGACAATTGCTGGTCGGTTTAGGACCGGGGGGGATTTGTGTGTGTTGACAACAGAGGGATCTTATGCAGATTTTAATTTTATTTTAATAGTAAACCTCTAACTAGCAAAGAAGTACATGTTTTTACATTAAAATGTCGGCCTGGTTTTTGCGTCATCACGCTTATTTTTAGCCTGTTGCCTCATTCTAAGGGTCGCCTATCACTTATTCAGGAACTTTTAAATAATTTTGATCGGCCAACAATTTATTGTGGTCAGAGAAATAAGCAGCAAATGATATGTGGCCAGCAAATAGACCAAATATTGTCAGCAAATTTATTAACTTTGGCAAGCGTAAAAAATATTGGGTCAATAAAATAAGTAGGTACCTAATCGATAGGAAAAAAGATTACTTAGTACTGTACTGACTGGTCTTCTTATGGGTTCTATGGGCAGCTTTACCTAAATCTGTTTAGACATTTTGCCATAAAATTCAGGCAAAGTTAACCAAGCTGTTTAAAGAATTTGCATTTTCTTGACATGGAGAAAAGAAATAAACTGGTCAAAAATTTTTTTACGGACGGAAAGGTTAAGGCACAAAACCTAATCAAACTAAAAACTTAGGTAACCGCAGCGACCTCTACACCAATGAGCCGTTTTCAGCACAAATTCAGAAAGCAATTCATAGATGGCGCTTACCGGCGTGGCCATAGAAGAACCGGAATGCGGATGTCAAAATTAACGTGCGCAGACGTGTCCTTGTTTGTGCACGCCTATAAGCGCCATCTATGAAATGCTTTGTGAATTTGTGCTGAAAATGGCTCATTAGACGAAGTGCCTAAACCATTGAATTTTAAGTAGGTAGGTAGTCTACATAAAATTCAATAGTAAAACCTACCAAAAAATGTTTCTTACAACATTTACTCAGAGATGGCGTAACAAAAAAAAAAACCCATTTTATTAAAAAAAAAACATTCTTTTATTTTTTGTAATAACTGCACATAACTTGTCGATAAATACACTTAGTAACAGGAAAAAAAATACTGAACACAAATTTTGGAAAGTCTATCTTAGATAAATGCACCGAACGCCATCTAATGGCGAAAAAACGAAACTATACAAATTACAACTTTGAAACAACGAAAAAGTTCAATTATCCGCCACACGGTAGCGCGAGGGAAGCGCCATTTTCGTTTCTGAACAAATTACGACGATGTGGTTTCCAGCAGCTATGAATCGTTCTTGAAGGAAATATTGTTCTTTGTTCATACATCATAAAGCGTTCTCACTGCAACCAGAAAAAAAACCCATATCTCCAAGCCCACACCTAGCGATCCTTCTTCACAGCCTCGCGTTTAAAACTATCCGCGAGCTTAGGCCTCCGCTTGTATCCGTGCAACGCCTTCAAAACGTACACAGTGCCAGCGAGGTACGCGAGGCTCGTTCCTATCGCCGCTAAGTGCCAATGGCTGAGGTCTCCAACCGGTACCAACCACGATGGCTGCTCTGAGATCTGTGAACAACGATTGGAGGGATCAATGCTGCTGGTACGTCTTGTCCCCAAATCTTACAAGCTCAATAAAATAATTTGAGATTGACTGTCTCGCGCTTAACACACTTGACTAAGAAAACAGAGGTTATGGGTGTGATTCCCACTGGAGACTGGCATACTTGATTTGTAGTGATATTGAGCCTCAATATCTCCACTCCGTGTGGCGCCGGATTAAGAATAGCGTCACTCCATTTCCTCCCGTGGATGTCGTAGAAGGCGACTAAGGAATTAAATTACCAGGAGTCGGGCAGCAGCGTCTTCCTGAGATTCCAACCGCATACTGCGATCGCCAACCCGCCTGCCAAGCGTGGCGATTATGGCAAAACCCCTCATGGTTAGGAAAACCATGAAAGAGGCCGATGTCCTGCAGTGGACGTTAAAGGGCCGATGATGATGATCTCCAAAGCCGTTGATTTCAAAGCCTTGGTTGTTTTGGCGGAAATGTTTGTAATGATGCAGAGAATCGGTCTTCAGGAAAAGCGTTAGTAAATTAACACTCAGTAGATAGGGCTACGAATAGGGCTGATGATAAAGGGGTACTCTGCCTCTTTGGCCATGGTCGATCCTGTCACAGCTAGACCGGGGCAGTAATACTTTGATTCGTACAAATGGATAAATTTAATGCTAAAAACTCAGTAACTTATCGAAGTAAAGAAAATCATTAGATGAATAAATGTAAGTATATATTTATTCGGTTTGTTCTCCACGTAATACATTAACAACTGCTAATTATGAATAGATTTTGCCGTTAATTATGTCAGTAACGATTCCGTATCGCAAGAAAAAAATAAAAAATCATGAAGAATAAATGGAACTCACCAGAGTGTAATGGACCGATTTCCACTCACAGTCTCCACTGGGGGGGCAAAGGCCCGACCTGTCAGCAGGTGATGGTTGCCTGCAGTGTGCTAGGAGGTTGTTCGGACACACGACGAACATTCTGGGGGGCGAAATGTTCACTGTCGCGAAACTGTAATGAAATACCGACATTCTATAAAATATTTCATCTCGTTATTTACTATATCTTAGACAGCGTTCATTGGCTGCATCTACCAGTAAGAAGTATTTTTTTAAATGTTTTTTTATCTATTTAAACGAAAACAAACGGTCTCGCAAAAATCGTGAAAAACAATAAATAGACCTATAGTTTTCCGAATTTACAATAGTAAAGTTTTCCGAACTTACAGTAATACCAGGAGACACTGAACAAATGGATTCCACACATTTACCAGTGTTAAAACTCTACCTATTTCGATGACTGAATACAAAAATCAGGGACATTTTAGCAATATTTTTGCTATAACCATACCTAGCTTTTGATAAAGGAATTTGGCAACTAATGTCATGAAGTTTTACACCATGTTTGTATATCATAAACAAAGTATATGAAAATTAAAACAGGTCCTATATAATACTGGTTCTGAAAAATTAAAATCAAGCAGTGAATCCAGTATGTGTAGTGCTTACGAAAGTTTTAGGTCCTATATATTTTGTCACATAATATCATAACACATTTCTCAAAGATATACCAACTAATTCTTTTACAATCACTAGATATGTCAGAAGAAAGAGCAGCCTTAAGACTGTTCTTACGTGGAGCATGGTGTCTCGCTCGCACAATATTTAATATTTTTTATTATTGTAATAAAATTAGTAAACTTTTGATAAATGTGGTCTAAGCGTTTGATGTAGAATTAAACTAAAGAAAAGTTCATTTTCATTTAATTTTATTGCAATAAATTACAGTATAGTATGATGTTTACAAAAAATGTGGTACAAGTGTAATTTTACCGATAATGGCATAGCAATTTGATAATTTAGAATTAGTATAATAGATAATAATAACATTAGGTACATTATTTCATAGCTCATTAAATAATAAATCAGTAAAATTTCAGCATTAGATCAATAATCAGTATTAAAAACTATTTACAATTTTCATAATATTCGTTCAGATTGTATGGGCACATAACAAGTAGATATTCCTTTAACACCTTGAGGAATCGATCACCAGGGAGAAGCTTGATATTTTTTGGTAATTTATTGTATACAGAAACTGCTGCATGGCTAGTACTTTTACTGTGAGATGTCGAAGTTGTTTCCAAAATTATTAATTTTGGAATCAAATTTTCTCAATAAAAAACTGAATACAGGATAAGAAAAACACTCCCTGAATATCCGAAATTTTATTATCCATCAAACCCTCAGGCCACATTTAACAGAAGTTTACTCAGATTATTACAATATTTAAAAAAAATAAATTGTGCTAGCGAGACAGCATGCTCCACGTAACAGCAGCCTTAATATACTAATAAGTTACTTACCCCCCACCGGTAACAGCTTTATGGTACCGGGCATGAAGGGGCACCCATATTAAAACCTTGTCTCCGTCCACTGTCGCCATAACGTACACAGTGGCTGGGTTGGACTTTTCTGCCGACATCTCAACATCAATCCGGTCACGCACCTTGGCAATGAGCTGAAAAAATTTGGTTATGTTTTTTAAGTACAGAACAGCATACTTATTCCAATCTACTGAGTTGTTAACACTTTTTGAATGCAATTAGAGTTTTATCTGGCCTTTCATTATAAGGGTTGTGATTTGTTAATTTTTTTCTATCTCAGAGATGATATGCACAATACACAGTACTGTTAAAAGGAAAACCATGGTAATCAGTGAATATACATAATATATACTCATGCCTGTATCCCAGAGGGGTAGGCAAAGACCAGGAAATGCCACTTGCCACGATCCTGACAGATCGCTTTCGCTTCCTCAACATTCATTAGTCGTTGCATGCCCGCACGCCGGTTATAGTAAATATTTATTAAATATTAGTATTTATTTTACAATTATAATTGCGTGAACTTTGTAATATCAACTATTCATTCAAGACCTCTTACAAGGATCCAATGATCTGAGGCAGCTGCCGTACGAGGATGGCTGGGGGCCAAGAAGACGTAGCATAACTTTGGGAGGCCTATGTCCAGCAGTGGATGAGTATATGAGTGGTACCACAAGAAACAGTAATTAGCGCTCCCTCAGTGAACTCATTTGAGAACAGACTTGATGAACATTTTACAATGGCACGAAACTCTAAAACCATCAGCTTAAAGCTTACTTACTTATATGAAGATGAAATTTATTTATTATCAGTCAGAATTACTGAAACCATACATTTTTAAAACAATTAATTATTACAACAACCAATCCAACGATACCCCACATGATGGAGTAGACAAGAAAAAAAAATCATCCCCACTTTCTATATCAGGGGAGGTACAGTAAAAAAAAAAATTTCCAAAGTTTTATTGTTTAACTTTGTCGGCGTGATAAATATGTATACACACACTCAATTATAGCTTTCTAGTACCACCGGTCTTTGCGCTAGGCCGCAGACAGACAGACATGGTGAAACTGTAAGGGTTCCTTGTCGGATTACGGAACCCTAAGAAGAGATAAGAACAAAAACAATGTTGCCCAGTCGACAGCTGATCACGTTTCTAACTTGTATAATATACAAGTTAGAAATGTGATCAGATGTTCACAGCAAATAGCAAAATATTAGTTTGCAGATATATACCTATTATATATAAATAATTCTTTATTAGTGTAAACTTCGTCGAGCTGCTGACCACTCATACGACGTTAGCCTATTATCGTCTGTCTCTTACCAGGTACAAAGGGAATTTATAAAAGATGTCCACTGGCTGCGGTTTTGAGCTATTAATGTATTAATTAATAAACATTCAGCATACCTTCCCAGCTTGGTTAAGCTCATACAGCTCGTCGGGGTTGGCATAGAGACCGGCTGGCACCAGCTGGTCCAGGCTGAGGACACAATGGCCTGTCGCGAGCTCAGCACCTTCTTTTAGGAATTGTATTGTGTACGTCAAGTTCCTGGAATGGCAGAATAAGATATGCCAGTTAATGTGACTGACATAATGTTGAATGTTACTGCAAAGGGCTTCACAGGCAAGCAAGCGGGACGCTTGAAATAGCCTTGAGATTTTATTAAGTATCTTACTGGATGGCTTGATCAAAAAAGAAAAATATAACCTCACTTAAGAATTTTCTAAAAATGTTCGGCTAAACACACAAGAAGACTTACCTATGAAAGCCACTTCCACGCAGTTTTTGAGTCATTTCGACAGCAAATTCACAATCAATCGACCATGTCGTTGAGATAAAAGATAGGAAAAACAAGACAGAGAATTTGGTAGAGTACATTTTATGTAATAACTTTGGTATGTGTTTGGCGTTGAAGTAATACCTAACTGAATAGAATTCTTAAATAATATATTATTCACATTCGTAGAAAGTGAAAGTAAACAATTCAAAAATTAACTTTTTCAATTTCCTTTGATAGAATGTAATTTTTTGTTTGTTTACTTCAGTAAAGAAAGTTTAGGAAGTGTTTAGATAGCTATACCCACTAGTGATTGTTGGACAAAAATGGTTGAGCGGTCACAAGCTGACTTTTAGAACTTCACGCATTGTTGTCAGAGAACAAAAAGGTCATATACCCAGTAGGAGTTGATTAATATAGAGAATCTGCTTTCTAGTCTGTTGATTAGGAATCAACAGCTGGCTTAGATAAATACACGACGCGCTCTCCACAAAAAATTAGGTACATGATTGTAATACGTGATTTAGCTGTTTTCTACTATTAAAATATTGTAAAGCTGTGTTCCTTTCTTCAAAGAGCAAGAAAAGAGTATTGACATTTATCAAGTGGCCTAAATGTAGGTATATAACTCCATCCTAGTTTGTGGAGCGAAGACCACAGGAGAGTCTACTTGACGGATTATCATAAATGTGCTACATCACAATATTCATCAGGATATTCATGATGAAATTAACTACAAACTTCAACTATATTGATTGAACAATGCATTCATTCATATCATTGAAATAATATGGAATCGGTTTCAATTAGCTTTCGCATGATAGCCATTTCTGCTGCCTTCGTTGATAGAAATGATCATTGAAAATTGACGCTTACATTAAGAATACATTCTTTGTCTAATTTTTGGGCTAAATGACCGCTTGTGGCTATCTAGACACTTCCTTTCCTTTGGTTAATTTTTTTTTCACAAATCGATGTTGCCATGATGCGTTGAAAACAGTACTCTTTGGATGATACCTCTACACGATTAGCCGATATCTCAAAGGTGCATTCAGACACAGTAATTTACTCGTCGCGCGGCACGTACGCTTCACGTACGCGCAAAATCACAGACTTATGTCCACGTGGCCACATAATCGTGTTGCGCTTTTTTATTGCCGAAGGATAAGGCGCCGCTATGACTTGGTACTAGCTGGTCAAGATAAGGAGCCTCCCATCCGTGTACCCACCGAAAGCTAGATCAAGTCTATAAACAAACGGTTTAACTGTAAAATAACTCTATTCTTCCTTCAAAGGGTATTCAGAGGCGCTAACTCATTTGTAACCTTTTAAAAAACCAGTTTATAGGCTAAAAATTCCACCCATGCCGGGACTTGAGCCCGCGACCTCTGGCTAACCGTGCCAGCGCTCTCCCAACTGAGCTAATGGGCAAAATTTGAGCCTCTTTACAAACTTCTCTGTATTACGTGCAGGCAGCGACATCTGGCCAAAGCAATTTACATCATATCCCGGCATGGGTACAATTTTTAGCCTCTGAATAGGTTTTTATTATTGTCCTCAGCACGGGTTAGTGCAACAAAATAAATATATAATCATTTGTAACCGAGCAAGGTCGTTTAATCATTTGTAAATCGCTCGTAGCCCCGGCTGCCTGAGTGATCTTAAACGATCACGAAGGTTAAGCAACACAGGGCGCGTTCACTGCATGGATGGGTCGCCGTCTATGCCTAACGCTAGTGGCATTTTTCCGAGCGGTTCCGTGCTTCGCAACACACGTTAAGCTGTTGGTGCCGGCTGCCGTCGATAGATGGCAGTCGTTAAGCCAAGTCAGAGGCCTTAGGGCGGCTTGACAACTTCTGACAGTAGACGAGCCACTAGTCTACAAGCCTCCACCAATCCGGACTTGGCCCCCGTGGTGGAGTATGGCCTATACCTTCCTCAGGGAAGAGACCCGTGCCCCTCGGTGGGGACATAATGGGTTGATGATGAAGGTGAAACAAATATAAGTACATAATATATTACATTACATTAACTCACGCCTGCATTCCGATCAGGGTTTGTCATTTTCAGGACCCTGACCAGACAAACCCTTTTTTTGCTACATCAAACATTCATTAAAGTCGTCAAATATAAGAAGCCCGTTTTGACAGCTACAAAAACAATAGAATAGGTTAGATTCTATTGTTTTTGTAGATCAAAAATATTAAAAATCTAAACTATGAGTAGGTAACTTTTCGGGTTACAATAGTAGATTGTGTCTCAAGGGAGCAAAATGATATATTTACGGCGAGGGCGGTATATTGAAAGATTCTACAATAGAATCCCGAGCGTAGCGAGGGATTCTATTGTAGAATCTTTCGCTTCACTCAGGATTCAAGTATTTACGCCCAAGACGGAAATAATTTTGCTACCGAGTGACACATACTGCTTTTCACACCTGATATAAGGAAAAATTATGTATGTGCCGTGGAAGACAATTATGATCGATTGCAAAAAAAATAAAAATCGAATTGGAATTACATTTTGTGAAAATCTGCACACGGATCATGCTGAGGGCAATAAAAAAAAAAACTAGAATATCAGGGAAGAAAAGTACAACTGATCCCTCATTTGAGGGAATCAAGGGATCTTTTCTGAATAGCAGGTGTGAAAAATCTCTTTTTTCATTCGAGCGTTAAGTAATATGCCAGAGTATGTGTCTTTTTATGTATTCGTTCGAGTAAATCCAAAGTGAAATGCAATTTTGTGTAGCTGTCAAAACGGGCTTCTTACATTTCGACGACCTTAGTCGTTGCTGCAACGACCGAAGAATGAAATTGGAAATAAAACCGGCCAAGTGCGAGTTGGAGTCGCACGCGTAGGGTTTCGTACCCTTATCTAAACAACATTTGAATATTTCAAGCGCCTGTTGCCGTTATTAATATCGAGCAAAAAACGGCAAAAAATTCACATTGGTTGTATGAGAGCCCCCTTAAATATTTATTTTATTCAATTTTTAGTACTTTTTTTTGCTATAGCGGTAAAAGGAATACATTATCTGTAAAAATGCCAATTGCCTAGATATCACGGTTCATGAGATACAGCCTGATGACAGACGGACAGACAGACGGACAGTGAAGTCTTAGTAACAGGGTCCCGTTTGGCACCCTTCGGATACTAAACCCTAAAGAACAACAACAAAGACGCATGCAGCATGCACGACGTACGCCGGTTTCGGGTACTTTTATCTTGCCCTTCGCTAATACATCCGCAATATGTCCGCCAGTATGTCCGCCATGGATGAAGCCATCATAGTGTAAGCTATTAATGTAAAAATCAATAATTTGATCTTTAAAATAAATTAAGTTATTTTCACAAATGCTAATTTAAACTTTAAAAAACTTCTATTGACTATAAATTAATAGTCGAGGAACGAACCCAGTTCGATCTTGACCCAAAACCACTGAGCTATTTAAGACATGTCTTAATGACACTCTCTAATCTTGTTAAAATTTTCAGAGCGCGATTAGACATTGAAGCTTTATTTTATAGTGGAAACAATCAATTTTGTATTTGTTTAGCGAAGGAATTGACTAATTTAGAATCTGACAGCTATCGCCCAAATCGAAATTATAGAGGAATATCCACTTTATTTAAGACATACGAAGTGAGGCCTTAGGTACCTATGTCTCAAACAAGCGCAGACACTTTTTGCAAATTTGATCTGCAAAAAAAATGTTGTTTTTCCCCGATGGCGCTAGTGTTACTCGCTGGACTCGTGGCCTGTGACTAAACAATAGTTATTTGTTATGCAAGGCTGCAAAGTTAATTTTTGGCGCGAGTACCTTGTATTGAAACCTGAGCAAGCGAAGGATTCTAGGATTGAGCCACGAGCGAAGCGAGTGGTTCAAATATTGAATCCTGAGCGTAGCGAGGGTTTCAAAGGTACGAGACGCTAAATAACTTTGCTGCCGAACGCAACACACAACTTTTCACCTCACTAAAGCGAGGAAAATGTTAGGTGCAAGAAAAACAGTTTTAATAAATATTAAATTACTGTTTACCTATTTATGTATTTCAAAAATTAAAAGTAAAATTACTACAATTGGTAATATTGAAAGTCAAATTTTTTTTTTTAAATCAAATTTTCTTGCCGGCCAGTGCGATTCTTTAAATGAGGCTGGCGCATGACATGAAATAAGTATTTGCATTTCAATCATCAACGGACTGGCTGCAGAGAATATAAACTATTACGAAACCAATGAGGTTCTATATATATGTAATTTATTGTACGAAACCTTTATTGAATAAAAATATTCGAATTTTAAAAACACTTTCCACGCTAGCGGATAAAGTGCGATTTTCCACGCAGATTTCGAATGATAAACAGAGCTTTTACAAGCTATTATTATTATACTTTGCACACAAGACTTTTAACAGGACATTACATAAGAAATTACATGTACAAAGGCGAGCTTATCTCTGTAAGAGATTTCTTTCAGCAAACCTTCCAAGCTAGTGAGGTGAAATAGAATTTGTCCTGATAGGTACCTACTTTCAATTGTTTTTCATTTTCATATAATATTTTCACAAATAAAGGCTGTCATGAAAATGAAAAACAATTGAAAGTAGCAATTGTTTTTCATTTTCATGACAGCCTTTATCCATTCATTTAAATTACATTATGCATCATAATTTTGTCTAACTACATTCTGTATCGGTGATGCGGTGGTAGCCTAGTGGGTAGAACATTGGACTCGGATGCGGGAGACCCAGGTTCGATTTCCAGTGCGGGCATGTACCTATGACTTGGTTATGTACATTTGTGAAGTTATACTAGCAATACCACTCGCTGACGGTGAAGGAAAACATCGTGAGGAAACCTGGGTGTCTGAGCTATTCACATGCCTCAGCGCTTGAAATCGCCAATCCGCGGTGGGCACGCGTGGTGATTAAGCCCATACGCTCTCTCTGAGAGAAGGCCTGTGCCCTACAGTGGGACGTATATAGGCTGCTTATGATTATGATGAAATTCTGTGCTGACCAAAATGTTTTAGTTTTCGTATAAGTCTTATTCTAGATATGCTGCGTGGCTAATTCTCATAATCGCTAGCGCTAAGTCACATTTTAAGTACTTAAGTTTTATCATGCTTGCGTGCTTGCCTAATACATAAAATAAAACAAAAATTTAATGGTTTCCAGATGCGGAATTTTGCAAACAAAGCAAAATTTTGAACATCGAACAGTTCCAAATTGTATAACCTGGGTAGGCAAGCATGAGGAGCGTCATCGTTCGTCTGAGTAGCCGTGAAAAACCCCAATACATTGGTCGACTGAGTCATTATTTTCACTGAACTCTACAATGTCTAAGGTTTTCCCTCATATACTTTGTCTAGATTATGTAGGTAAGAAAGTAATGCAAACGATAGCATATTTCGCGCCTCTATCCCGTAGGGGTAGGCAGAGACAAGATTTGTCGCATTCCACGACTCTACATACATACATAAACGCACGCCTGTATCCCAGGGGGGTAGGCAGAGACCAGAGACTGCCACTTGCCGCGATCCCGACAGATCACTTTCGCTTCCTCAACATTCGTTGCATGCACGTACGCCGGTTTCGGGTACTTTTTATCTTTTTATCCACGATTCTTTCATACCTAAGTACAATCGACAGCTTCTGTGCACTCAGTTATATTACAGCCACTTTGCAATTACCTACTTTTTTTATCGCAGCTCTGATTGACTTGGCAATTAAAATGTACTTAAAGGTAGTTAATGTAATTAAAGACTCCCTACGGGCCGGTGACGTGCTGGCCCATTGTATGTAATGTACAAACTAAAATAAACCTTAATTACTTTAGAGATTAGAAGCTATAATACCGAAAAGACCGACGACGGGCGCGTCACGGGAACGGGCTACATTACATACATTAGTAAACCCGCTCACGCAAACACAACTAAACGATTAAATGTCGTATTTGTCAAAATCCACAGATTCAAAATCTGAACATTCATTAAGAAGTTATGTAGGGACATAGAATCGGACATACTTACACAAAAACCAAACACATTACTCTCCTTTTGGACTCCGCCGCAGTGGGGTAAGAAAGCCCGTTCCCGTGACGCGCCCGTCGTGGTTTACTAATGTATTGCCAAAAATCGTTTCCCAAAGTATTACTTCCCAAACTATTTTCCGCAAATTATCACTTGGCAAAAAAACATTTCTCAAAACAACTTAAAGCAAATAAACAGTTAGCAAAAGTTATTATGGCAAGTTATTGTTTACCAAATAAATACTTGGTCAATATTTGCTTGGCTTGGAAATTAACCTACACTAATAATTTCGGTCTGACATCTGTCAAGTGATAAACATCCAAAATTAGCACTCTTACGAAACTACAGCCAAATCCTGCCAAAAAACACACAGTGATCACGGACTCTACAACACCGGAAAGTTAAAACTGCGAAGTGCATCATATATTGGAGATTCACCTTAAAAGCAAGTAAAAAGGAAATTATCTGCAATTGAAAATCGCCAAACGTGGAATAACAAATAACTTGAAGGTACGTGGAAAAAATCACACCTCGAAATAATTACAAACCACAGATCACCTAATACTTACTACCCTCAATCAACTGTCACACACATCCTGAAAGGAGAAAGTGAAGTGTTGCCTCAAAAAATATAGGGTGACCACAAAAAATTTTGTGATACCATATCTAAAGATATAAATTATCCCAAAAACAATAATGGAGCGACAATTTGACCTACTTATGGAAAAATTTACTGTGAAACTGGACCGGCAGGCAGAGGAAATCCACGAAAAAGTTACTAACTCTTTAAAGGGAATTTTTGAGACGAGACTACAGCAAATTGAACTGGAAAACATCGTTTTGAGAGAAAAAGTCGAAAAATTGGAAAAATCCGTTTTGAACCTAGAGAAGGACAAAAAAAGGAACAATATAGTAATATACCAACTACCAGAACACAAACACGAAAATCTTGTAAAAAAAATCGTAGATATTATTAACAACGAAACCGGAATAAACATGGAAGAAAGAGATATCGACGCTACATATAGAATTGGACATGGAGAAATTCCTAGACCGGTTTGTGTACGCCTCATGTCACAGAACATAAAAAACATTATTATGCAAAAGAAAAGAATGCTAAATGAAATAAAAATTAAACCAGACTATCCAAAAGAAATCATGGAAGTGAGAAGGCAGCTAAGCAAACAAGTAGAAATCGAAAAAAGAAAAGGAAATACCGCCTTCATAAATTACGACAAATTGGTCGTGCTACCTAAAACAAAGGATGCTGAAAAAAGAAAAAGAAAAACCACCACCCCACCAATGACTGAAACCACACAGGAGCCAGATGAAAATGAATCTGAAACAATACCAGCCTTCAAAGTAAACAGGGTGGATGCGTTTTCTGTGATGAGAGCCAAATCTTACTCGTTACTAAATAAGTAGCAACCAATGAAGAACCCTAAAATACAAACAAACCACAACAATAACCACACCTCGCCCAATACGGCTGGTCCCCGCGGGCAGAGTAGACTAAAACCCTCCAAGCTCACTACTATTCAAGAAACAAAAGAACCAGCAGAAACAAAAGAATCAACAGAATGCTACGCAAATAATCAGCAAAATAAAACAAAAATAAAAGCAGAAAGGAATAATAATATTCTTATTGCTACACTAAATACAAGAACATTAAGAACAGACGAGAAACTCATAGAACTAGAACAAGCACTGAAAGAAATCAACTGGGATATTATAGGCCTAAGCGAAGTTCGCAGAATAGGAGAAGAAATTGAAGATCACAAAGACTATATATTCTACTACAAAGGACACCAGCAAGGAAAATATGGAGTAGGATTCTTAGTAAATAAAAATATGCAAAAATATATTGAAAAGTTTACTGGGAAATCTGACAGAATAGCATTACTGAGTCTCAAATTACCAGGCTACAAACATATATGGTCCATAGTTCAAGCATATGCACCAACAGAAAAGGCTAAGGAAGAAGAAAAAGACATATTTTACAACGACCTGAATGAGATCATGAGCAGTCTTGGAAGGAATGTAATTGTGATGGGAGATTTTAACGCACAAATCGGCAAACAACTATCTGATGAAGAAACTATAATAGGAAACTACAGTTCTGGCAAAAGAAACAATAATGGTCAAAGATTGGTCCGTTTTGCCCAAGAACATAGACTATCTATAAGGAACAGCTTCTACAAGAAAAATGAAAAGCGGAAATGAACATGGTCCGCCCCAGATAGTAGGACCTACAACGTGATTGACTTTATCTTAACAAATCTCCCTAAAAGCTTCCTTGATGTAGACACCGTCAACAAATTTAACTTCCACACCGATCACAGACTGTTAAGAGCAAAAATACTTAACAAGGGCCCAAAAATTAAAAGAAAAAGCATAGAAAGAAAGAGATGTGAAGTAATACTACCAATACCGAAAGACTTCTTAACAGAACTTCAAACTAGCATGGAAATAGTAGATAATGCAAAAACAATTCAAGAAAAATACGACACTCTCGAAAACACATTACAGGACTTTGCCAAAAAATACCTATGTAGCCAGAGAAACGATAAGGTTGGCACAGAAGCGAAAGAATTAATTAAACAAAGAAAAGCATTGTTCTCCGACAGGAAAAACAAGGCCAAAGAAATCACTCAAATCAGTAAAGACATCACACGTAAAATACGAAACCATAGAAAACAGACCCAACTAGAAACTATAAGAAACGAAATAAGAAAAACAGGAGGAATAAAGAAAGCTTTCAAAATCCTACGAGAAAAAACAACATGGATACCAAACATCAAACATACCAATAGAGAAAGAAAGAAAATTATATCATCAAGATCAGCAATAAGAGCAAGCGCGACGGAGTTTTACAGTAAACTATATGAAGATACAGAGGAAAATGGCGAAGAAAGAAACACACTGGACGAAGACGAAGCACAAGAACACGTACCACCGATCCTAGCTAGTGAAATAAGACACGCAATACTATCGCAGAAAGCGGGTAAAGCCCCAGGAGAAGACAAGATTGGTAATGACATACTAAAAGGATCTGTAGAGGTGCTAATCCCACAATTAACAAAACTGTTAAACAAAATCATGTACCGCGAAGAAATACCGAAGCAATGGACCACCTCAACCATCATACTACTTCATAAGAAAGGGGACAAAAGCGAAATAGGAAACTACAGGCCCATAAGTCTAATGACCAATCTTTATAAAATCTTTTCAAAAGTAATCCTGGGACGCATGTCAGCCGAACTAGAAAGAAACCAACCACAAGAGCAAGCTGGATTTCGCAAAAACTATTCGACTATAGACCATATTCACGTTGTACGCCAAGTAATAGAAAAATGCAATGAATATGGGTGCACATACTATATAGCTTTCATTGACTATAACAAAGCATTCGATTCTATAAGACACAAAAACCTATGGAAAGCACTAGACGAACAAGGGATAGACTCACAATATATCAGAAACGTTAAAGAGATTTATAAAAACAGCAATGCCAAAATAAAGCTAGAAATA
Organism: Yponomeuta malinellus; assembly: GCA_947308005.1. Classification (NCBI taxonomy): domain Eukaryota; kingdom Metazoa; phylum Arthropoda; class Insecta; order Lepidoptera; family Yponomeutidae; genus Yponomeuta; species Yponomeuta malinellus. The sequence continues at coordinate 2,243,045 of OX371006.1, read as the reverse complement.
GAAGGAGAAATATTCAAAATTCTCAGAGGAGTGAGACAAGGAGACCCAATGTCTCCCAAACTTTTTACAGCAACCCTGGAAGGTATATTTAGGAAGTTAAACTGGGAAAACCATGGCCTAGTCATTAATGGAACCCATCTAAATCACTTAAGTTTCGCGGACGATATAGTCATCTTTGCAAATAACCCCACATCACTGAAAACAATGATACAGGAACTGGCAAATGAAAGCAGGGAAACTGGACTAACAATGAACACTGCAAAAACCAAGGTAATGACAAATAGCAACCAGGAAAAAATCATAACAGATGGGAAAGAGATAGAATATGTAACAGAATACATTTATCTGGGACAACTCATATCCCCCGTAGACTCAATGAAAAAAGAGATCTTGCGAAGAACAAACAATGCTTGGAAGAAATTTTGGTCGATGAAGAATATAATGAAAAACAAAAAAGTGCCCATAGCAGAAAAAAGTAAACTCTACAACACATGCATCCTACCCGCCCTAACTTATGGCTGCGAAACATGGTATCTCACTAAAGAAATGGAGACTAAACTAAAGGTATGCCAGAACTCAATGCAGAGAAGCATGCTTCACATAAAACTTAAAGATAAACAACGAATAAGAGATATTCAGAATAGAACAAAAGTTCTTGATGTGATTACAAAAATAAGACAGTTAAAATGGCGATGGTCTGGCCACATGATGAGAGACACAACAGACAAATGGAGCAAGAGAATCACAGAATGGTACCCAAGAGACAGGAAAAGGAAACGTGGCAGGCCACAGAAAAGGTGGGATGACGACTTGCCGGTCGGGTGGAGAAGGCTAGCTCAGGACAGAGCCACTTGGAAAAGCTTGGAGGAGGCCTATGTCCTAGGACAGCCCAAATAAATAAATATTAAAATGAAATAAAATAAAACTAATCAAATTTCAAATTAATGTAATTTAATTCATTGTAGCTAATTTAATTTAATACCAAGGTAATGTCTTGAATTTATGAATAATATATATAATGAATTAAATAAATGTAATGAATTTTTTATGCAAACTATTTAAGTTGTGTAAAGAAAACTAATGTTAATGCATGAAAACGTTACCATAAATGATTGTAAATGTAATATTTGGGGAATAAAGGCTAATTTGAATTTGAATAATTTCGGTTAGTTTTCGGTCTTACATGTTCAACCTAACAGGCTCCTACGCGCTCCGCTACGCTACGCGCTTCGTCGCACCTATATTTTTAGCATAATAAACGTTTGTCTTAATAAAACTTGACGCAGTAAAATTATGCGAAATGATAATTTGACCAAATGAATAAAATGCGAAATGAAAACTTGCTAAAGTTTCATTTGGGAAATGAAACTGATGCCATAAGTTTATTGGGAAGTAAAATTTGGCGAAAAATACTTTGGCTAAACGGCGGTATCCCGCGTGAGCGTGCTCTAAATAGGTTTTTAAATTGTCCTCGGCACGGGTTAGTGTAAGAAAAAAAGAAAATAATAAGAATATTTTTTCGGAGTTTGGGCTCAAAAATGCGAATTACCTGATTTTCAGACTGAATTAAAAAAAACCTATTAGATTTAGTTTTTGCATGGAATTCTAAAAGTTTTGTAATATAGTATATAGCATACACTTAACTATACTGTTTCACACATTGTAAGGCCTTGCAACTTGTATTGTGACCTGTCCATGCCCATTTGCCCATTTCCATGCCTCCCTAGTGAGATCAAAACCTTTTTTCATTTTTGCAACCATGTGTGAGCAGCTGGATGTACCCACCCACCCCAAAATGTTGACTTGTTAACTTTAGGTACATTTGTCGTTTACTTTGAGAGGTTCTCGTATGGTCACAGAGTAAAGACGTTAAGAAAAGAGAAAAAGCGGCCAAGTGCGAGTCGGACTCGCGCACGAAGGCTTCCGTGCCATTATCTGTACAACATTCGAATAAAAGAATATAAACATTTGAATATATCAAGCGTCTACCTGTTGCCGTTATTAATATCGAGCAAAAAACCGGCACAAAAAATCACGTTTGTTGTATGGGAGCCCCCCTTAGATATTTATTTTATTCTGTTTTTAGTATTTGTTGTTATAGCGGCAACAGAAATACATCATCTGTGAAAATTTCAACTGTCTAACTGTCAAGGTTCATGAGATAGCCTTGTGACAGACGGGCGGACGGACGGACGGACGGACAGCGGAGACTTAGTAATAGGGTCCCTTACCCTTTGGGTACGGAACACTAAAAAAAGAGTATGAAGGTACAGTCGACTGCACACCAGCCTTGTTGCGAAGTCCGCAACCAGTGTTGCCAACAACTCAGGACCTGATATCGCCATTTTTCAAAGATTAAGTAGCCTAAAGTAGCCGAATTTTTGCTGAGGTAGCCTAGCTTAGTAGCCTAAACTCTAAACGCTAATAGTAAAATAAAAAGGTAGTTCTTGACAGTTTATTTATATTTATGAAACAAATTCTGCATCATCTGCTACTAGCAGTAACAAAACCTCCACAAGGTGACAAAAAATGCTTTTCTTGTACCTACAAACTATCCGTATAACACAGATAAATTACAATGGTTATTAACAGCGAAGCAAATACTAACAACACTATTACATCCTTAATTGGGTTAAATAATAGCTTGCCTTTCCTGTGGGCTAGGCTGTCAGGATGGTATAGGTGCTGGGCAAGCCTACTTCATCTAAAAAACAATGTCCCAGGCACTGGTCCCTTCACCCATCTATTGTGAGTGAAGGCGCCAGTGGACGCTGTATAAATCACCTCATTACAGTTAGCTACGACGAATTTGGGGTATTCTCGGCAACGTCATCATAATAAAATTATTCTCAATGATTTTCACACCACTTATTCCGAATTAGTATTTTCTAAAATTTCTGTTGTAATTAGTTCGGCTAATTTAGGTACTTAGTTGTCTCTTGACAGAAGTAGCCTAAATATTTATTTTAGTTACTTCCATAGTATTATGTCCTACGGTATACTACTATGGGGCCGGGCAGCAGACATTGAGACTATCTTCATCTTGCAGAAGAGAGCCATCCGATTTATTTACAAGTTAGGTAGTAGGGATTCGCTAAGAGATTTCTTCAAAGAAACCAACATCTTAACAGTTGCATGTCAATACATTTATGAAAATATTATGTACGTTAGAAAAAATATCAAAGACTTCGAAAATGTTGGTGGCCACCATAATGTTAATACTAGAAATAAACATAAATTGTCATTTCCACTATTTAGACTTGCAAAAGTTAACACATCCTTTATGGGGCACTGTATAAGGTTCTACAACAAAATTCCTCAAGATATATTAGAGTTACCTCCAACGCGATTTAAAAAATGTGTTAAGCACATTCTGTGCAAAAAGGCTTACTATAACATCAAGGATTATTTAGAAGACAAAGATGTTTGGCATTAAACAGTAGATTAATATTATTTAAAGGACGATTGTGACTAGTTTTCAACACATTCATGACTAATATTTTAAGTTGAAAACTCTGTTAATTAAGTTAAAACGTGTTTTGAAAAGAATAAATGTGGAGTTTCTTTGTTAGTTTCTTCTCCACATAATCCATTAATTGTGAAACTAACAACTTTGACGTTCATTAAGTAAACATTCTGTTTTTACAATGAATAAAAATATTTGAATTGAATTGAATTGAATGGCGACCAGTCGCCTTTCAGATTTTTTCGTCGCCGATTTTATTTCCGAGTAGCCTAAATGGCGAAAAATCGCCTACGTTGGCAACACTGTCCGCAACGTAACTGAGTAGAGTGCATGCATGTCGACTGTACCTGTAGTACTTACCTAACTCAAGTTTGCCATAAGTTCTCGTACAGCAGCGCCCTATTTCGTAGAACAACCATTCATTTTTACTATGACAACACGATGTAAATGCAAAGTCGATTAACCACTCGTCTGCCGCGACACAGATCTGTGTCCAACTTAGTATGGGCCACCTGTACGTTCCATTCCGCGAGGGCGGTTCAGAGGTTAATAACAAGCAACAACTGGAAAGACTAGGCAATGCACATCGAATTGTCATAATAAACTATGATTGTAGTTTTTTGTAACGCAGCCAGGTCAACCTTTACATTTTGGCTGCAATATCGCCCTTCATCATCATCATCATCATCATCATCATGACGCCCACTGCAGGACATAAGCCTCCTTCGTGGTTTTCATAAACATAACATAAATATCGCCCTTAATCCAACTGATTAGAGTGCAATTAGTATAGGTCGATGTGCTGTCGATGTACAGAACTGTTTAATTGCACTGACGCGTGCAGCGCGATTGGGTTTGCGGCAGACCCATGCGTGGGTCACAGGCGGCGTTATTGAGGAATGAGCAGGTAGGGTGGCTACGGGTTGAGATTATCGGAGACCTTTTTTAGTTTTTACTTAACTACATTATTGCTTTTAATTTTAACTCGGAGTACGATATTTTTGTTCTGTTTCAATCCCCGGTGGACACGCATGGTGATTAAGTCCATATGTCCGTATTCATATCCATAATCCTATTTTATTTCTACCGACCATAACTCCGATCCGAACTTCGTCCACCTATTAGACATTTTAGAAAGTATGATAAGAGTATTTAAAATCCCATATTGAAACGTGTATTGAAAACCTTACTCTTGACTGTCGATCTTAGATCACAGACAGTTTGTCATTTGTTTTTGTTTCGTTGGTTTAAAGCATCAACGACAATTAATTGCTAGTCTTGCTACTGACTATGAGGATATAATGTAAACGCAATTGAAATCCGTCAATTAAAAACATTTTCATAAATGACCAATACCAGATATAGTAGCCCGGCAGATAAGTTGAACAAAAATTTGTTTAACCGTGACGAATTTGCGAAAGACGCGTAAGAATATTTTTTAAATTATTTGTTAATATGACTAAACTAAACTTCTAAGAACTTTAAGTCGGAATTGCGAAATCAAAGTCATTCCTTCTTAATAAGTCGGGCTTTATACTAATATTATAAAGAAGAAAAGGTTGTAAGTTTACATGTTAGTATAAGTTTCGATTTAGAGGGTAATATCCGAAAGTACTTATCCGATTTAAGAAAATATTTCACCATAGACTTAGTAGTTAGTATTTTGTTAGTATTAAATATAACAACAGTACTTAGCGGCGTGGCACGCCGTGACCCGGATTGCGTCATAAACAGTGGCTTCTCATATCGCATGCATAACCACACCTAGAGGTCCCAAGGCGCGCTGCCTTCACGGTGTCACTACGCAGTCGGTATGCGACCACCACCGACAAGTTGGCTGGTATTCGCTCGCCCAGTCAGTCAGTCTTGCCTTACGCACCGCCGCCGCGCCACCACTTTACCTCGACGCCTCTGATCGAAAGACAGCAATCCGACAACTTTGTACCGAGTGCTTTTCATTTCTACAAGGATAGTTTCCTCCGAGGAGTCTCAAGGTTGGTCTTTTTAGGGTAATTTTTGTTGCTTCCGGAGATTTTCGGACCGTTTGGGTGGGGTACCTGCGTTTTTTTTAGTTTTGAGTTAACGGTAGTGTTTGGGATGACTTCGAATAGAATGCCTAATGCTATTGAATGTCTACGCTTAGGTACTAGGTGTTTTATGAGCGTTAGATTTATATAACGAGTAACGACTGGAATTGCCTGCGTATGTGACACGCAGAAAAAGCAGATATTTAGCAATTTAAAGCCCGATCTCACTGCATCCCAGGCGTACTTAGTGAACGTTTCCACTTAGAAAAAGGTCCTGCCTACATAATTAATTTCAAGTAAATCAACGTACAGTGCCCGGCCGATAGCTTGAAGAAAATCCGCGCAGTCGGGATCAGTTTGCAATGGACAATATGGATGTCAGGAGGCTATATTGGTTGGTGGTATTTAATGAGACGCGTGCCTACGGTTTGCTGTCGTATATTGGACTATCTACATAAGAGACTACATAAGGGCTTGGAGTTGTCACCACAATACATACCTAATAGAAAAATAAATTGTTAATTTACTTAAACTAAAGTCTGAAGAATTATAAGTCACATCCCGCGTACCCCGTCATCAGTGAGAGCTGAAATACGTCCATGCCCAAATACGTCCAAAGCCAAGATATCGGTCGGACATTATACCCACGCGTGGTGAGTAAGCCCGTACTCTCTCTCTCTCTCTCTTTCTCTGAGAGAAGGCCTGTGCCCTGCAGTGGGACATAATATATAGGCTACATAAAAAATACCCACTTACCTACATTTCACCAATTTAATAGTTTCGTATAATCCTCATTTTCTTCATAGAGGCCTCTTAAGACACGCCACATTTATCTATCGAGAACTCAATCTGCTTTATATACATCGTCGACCCTGCCTAAGCCATAAACTGACTGATCCATCAGAAATTGGCCCGATGTTGGAGGTGTGCAAGGCTAAAGGGCCTGCCTTGACTGCTTCGTTGGTCGATTAACACTCTTGACTACCAAAACAGAGGTTGTGGGTTCGATATCAACTTGAGGTCGCCGTACTGGATTTGTACAAATGGCCTCAGTCTGGTTGTGTTTCCATGATTGTAATGGCCTTGCCTGGTTAGGTACCATAGCACGGAGTATCCTAGTTTCGGGCCAAGACAAAGCGCTAGTCTTGTATTAAACAAGTCATACCAAAATGAAATACCTGCGAGGTGCGACAGATCAAAGCTCAGTTGGGTAATGTCTGTACTGTGATTAACGTATAATCAACTTGTGAGAGAGTTGTCCATTACTTCCTATATTACTTCTTATTTTGTGTGGATTGACCCATGAGTTGTTTATTAAATCTTGGTTCACATGCCTCATTATGATAAATAATCGCAAGAAAAATACGAAAACTGTTGTGAGTCCGTTATCGACCGCATGAGGGCCGCGTTTCATGAAACTACAATTCACGGTTTATTATGAAAATTCCGTGTGCACTGCGTAGTTGATTAATACAAATAGTCTACATCGAATTGTCATAGTAAACCATGTATTGTAGACTTGTAGTTTTGTGAGATGGGGATCCCGGGGTCCAACATGTATACATACTTCTAATTTAAAGGTATTCTTTTAAGTTCATCATCATCATCAGCCATTTGACGCCCACTGCAGGACGTAGGTCTCCTTCGTGGTTTTCATAACCATGAAGGCTTTTGCCATAATCGCCACGCTTGGCAGTCGGGTTGGCGATCGCAGTATGCGCTGCTGCCGGTCTCCTGGTAATTGATTTCCTTAGTCGCCTTCTACGACATCCACGGAAGGAAATGGAGTGACGCTATTCTTAATCCGGCGCCACACGGACTTTTAAATTATTTCTAACTTTTTAGTGATAGTGTTTTGAAGTCGGTTTTTATTTTTTATTTAAAATCTTTTTAAATACGACAACTGGCGTCCACCATTTTATTTTTATGACGTCACATACCGGGTGGCATTTTAGTCAACTGCCAAACTTTGACGGGGCTTTTTACTCATAAATATAAACAACTTTTACTATGGGGCCAAACGAATCAGAGCAAAAAATAAATGAGCTGTTTCATACATAAGATAGAAGCAGTTCGCACCAAATGTATGAAACCGCTGATTTAGTTTTTGCTCTGATTTGTTTGGCCCCACAGTAAAAGTTGTTTGTATTGACGAGTAGAAAGATCCCTCAATGTTTGGCAGGTGACTAAAATGCCACCCGGTATCTCGCGTCGCCAATACTTTCATTTGACATCCCAGTTGTCAAAATCGATCGAACCGTTTGGCCTGTGGGTTCATTCACTCATACATACATACAAGCGAAAAAAACAACCTTTGCTTTCGCAGTCAGGTGAAAACAGTGCTAATTAGGTACAATCAGTCCCAAGTGGATTGACATTTTTTTTATGAACTATACCTCCGTGAGCACTTCGCATTATTAGATCCATTCGGAATTAAGTTTATTTTTTTATTTAGGTCTTCTTTTTTGAAAGAAAAAAAAAAACAAGTAGGACTGTATATGCCAAGTTTACAGATGACTTAATACCTATGTATGCATGCTTTAGGTACCACCCCACGTTGTGTAATGAATTAAACAGAGTGCATGGGCTAATGTTATGTCTCTCATGGGCGTTACCGACACTGAGCACTGACATAATATTGTTATTACTGCCTGTGTCTAGTGAACTAATGTCACCTACGAACATAACGTAAAGTTTGGGTAGTCAGTCTGTAAAAAGCTAAAGGACTATCACTGTCGCGGCTCTCCACAGAGGGTTTTAATAATTTTATTTCATCATCATTCAGCCACAAGAAGTCCACTGCTGGACATAGGCCTCCTCCATGGATTTCCAAAAAGAGCGGTCGGAAGCGGCCTGCATCCAGCGTCTTCCTGCCACTTGGATGAGGTCATCTGTCCATCTTGTGGCTGGTCGTCAGACGCTGCGCTTGCCGATATGTGTTAATAATTTTATTCGATGTCTTTTAAGTTGGATTTCGCTCGTTGTTGTCGGTTTTTTCAGATGTGTAAAAACAGCCTTCAAGTGAAACAGCAATTTTTGCGATTATTGTAAATTATTCATTATCCCGTCGGTCGCAAACCCAATTGCGGATGCACTGGCCCCCATAGTTGGTGACCCCGATGCGTGTGACGGTGAATGTTCTAAAATTTACGAATGTCTGTAAACAAAGCCGTGCTTACATTTGAGACTAGAATCGGACCCCGACCTCTTCAGGGGAGCCATGAGGTTCATCAGCGGCACTAATAAAATCGTTTTTGCAAAAAGTGTCTTTCTATACTCTCAATGAGCCGTTTTCAGCACAAATTCACAAAGCAATTCATAGATGGCGCTTACAGGCGTGGCCTTAGAAGAACCGGAATGCGGCTGTCAAAATTAATCTGCGCTAAGCAAAATTTGACAGACGTCGCCCTGTTCTTGTATGTGCACGCCTGTACCTAAGCGCCATCTATTCATAGATGTGTGCTTTGTGAATTTGTGCTGAAAACGGCTTATTATGTAAGTAGTAAATTCTGTATCCTCGACCGAGAATCTCAGGCCAAAAACCTAGGACTAGACAGTATTTCCGCTAAAACCTTTTTTGGCATTAATGGTATCTAGTCCTTCATCCTGGTGTCTCGCCCGTGGGTCTTAAAATCATCCTTTACACGATTTACCCCCAGTTTCTCGTACACTAACACGCTGTTAATCTACTGTCAACAGCTGTCAGTGGTTTTTTTTGTATGCACTTTGGTCAATTGACAGCTGTTGTACTGTTGTCTGTTGACTGTCTACAGTTGTTGATTAACAGCGTGTTAGTGTACGAGAAACTGGGAGGTAGAAAGACACTATCAAAAACTATCTGTGAAAGAAGGTGAAATTGAAATGGCCAATCCGCGGTGGGCACGCGTGGTAATTAAGCCTATACTTTGTCTCTCTGAGAGGAAGCCTGTGCCCTACAGTGAGACGTATACAGGCTACATTTAAAAAGAGAAGGTAAACCTCATTGCCCCCTAAAAGGAAGCCGATGCTTCTGTTGTTGTGCATATTATGTTACTTATCTGCTTATTTTGTTTCTGTGATGTATCTTGTTGGTATAATAAATGTTTTTCTTCTTCTTCTATAATCTCTCTAGAGTCTAGCGTCATTGCGAGAAAATATGGATGAGCAATGCTAAAAGGAGAATAATTATGATAACAAGCAAATTCATTATTCATTTTGCGAGATAATTAGCTAAGATATTATGTTAACAGATGCTATTGTAATATCAATTGTTAATTAATGATTATGGGGAAACAATAGGCAGAATTATTGTTATCATAAAGGTTATTGTGAAATTATTTCGTACCTGGTCTATTTCCTCATATCATGATCAAAATACCTTATAAGAGGAGATACCTGGGTGACCGAGCTTTGCTCGTTTTTTTTTTGGTAATCGTGTTTTTTTTTGAAATTATATGATACGAATTACAATTCAAGGGTCTGAAGTGGTACTTTGAGATGGGACTGAAGGACAGTTTTTAGGAAACTACATCTAACTTTTGTAGGAATTATAAAATACAAATGATGACTTGTTATACTGATGAAATATGAAAAATATATTTCGATCTTACCGACATAATAATTAAAAAAAAAATCGCATTAGTCAATTCATAGTTTATTATGACAATTCAATTACAATTGATTACAATGCAATTAATCTTCCTACTTGTTGATCTGTGGGTTAATCGGCTTTGCAAAGTAGGTACATCGAATTGTCACAGTACGAATTGTAGTTCTATGAAATGAAATGGACCCAACATACCCAAGTTGCTACCTTTTTAAAATTAGGATATATATCCTATCCTGTAGTAATATGCAGGTGGGCTAATTAAGTACGAGACAGTTACTTTCGGCCCAAAGTTATTCTCTCTAAATCTTCATTTAGCCGTATCACACAAGCATCAGTATCTAACGGAAAAACTGTTGCGTATACTAGTAGATGATCTGCGGATAAATGATACCGACAATTTTTTATACTGTCGGTTATATCTGCTGTATAAATTATGAATAATAAAGGGCCAATTATAGATCCTTGAGGAATTCCTCGCTTTATAGACCTATCTTGATCTACCTTGATGAGACTGATTATCTAGAGTCTATGACAGGATTTTGTGACTCAAAAGTCCATAATACGTACGGTATAAATGCAAGTGTCGCAGGAAAGCGGTGTGTCCCCGGTGGTCGCCGACTATACTCTATTACTATTCGTCTGGCACATTCTATCAATGTTAACTGCGGTCTATCGCCAATAGCACCAATAGTTAGGGTAGAGCCAGTATACTCTACTACCGCCGACAAAGTATGAACAATATGAACATATCACCTATTGTCATACTTTTGGAACTAAAACTAATATTTATTATCTGTGCCCGTTATTTCCTCCAAATAAATAAATAAAATTTAAACTTTCACATTCTTAACTTTATTCCGGAATCACTAAGTGATCACTAAGTTAGTTAATTATACTTTATGCCATACGACACGTTTAACAGGATATTACATGTATTTATTCAAGGAGAAAAAACAGAATTAACACGTTCACGCTAACATAACAATGTCGAAGTACTATGCGGTGAAGCACATTGATTTTTCATACAAAGGGAATGGTCGTCTAGTGACGTTGTGCAAATAGGTAGCAACATAAAAGCTATCATATATTGCACTGACGTCCTACGCCGTCGACGTATATGGACGCATGTGCTCTGTAGAGTAGATAAAAGTCTATGCGACCGCTAACAACGTATTATAACGTCGACGTATATAGACGCATGTGCTGTACAGCGTACACAAAGATATACACAACCCCCAACAACGTATTATAGCGTCGACGTATATAGACGCTTGTGCTGTACAGAGTAGACAATAATATACGCAACCGCTAACAACGTATAACAACGGTGACATATAAAGACACCTGTGATGTAGAAAAAAGACAAATACGTCTTCAACAGCTAACAACGCTTAATAGCGTTGACGTATATAGGCACCAGCGGCAAAAAGCATAAACGAATATACGTTTGATAATTAACAACGTCGTATCACGTTAGGATTATATGAAGGTTTTGTAGGGTATGAGGGCAAGGATTTAGGTTAGGGGCCTAGTTGGATTGATTAAAACGACAAATTAATTAGTTAAACGGGCATCAAAGTATTTATTTTTCTATTACTTAATTATATATTTTGTCTTAGATATGCAGTTCTTGGTACATAATAATAAACCAAATTTTTCACACTTTAATTTGTAGTAAACTTAAATTTAAAACTTAATGGTAACTCCTTAACCATTATTCAATAAGTGAAGGTAAGATTTGGTTACATTATTGTCAAATATTATATTATTATATTTTTAGTGGATGGTACAATAATCACATAGGTAGTCATTAAACGAATGATTTTTATCCGTTACAGTCATCCTAAGAATCACTTTGTCTTAATAAAGTTTTTGGTTCGTTTGTATCTTATCAAGAAAAATATCTTGGGAACTTATAGACCCAATACTATACTTACGACTACAAATGACTCACAGGAGCATAAATGTTTAAAAAAAAATTACAACATAATATGTAATAACTACTCATAATCTAGCAAAACAGTTATTTAGATTAATCAAAACAAAAAAACAATAAACAATCAAATTTGAAAAAAAATCCTACCTGTAAAATGGATATCTAAATATGCAATAACTATGTACTCATAATGTAGCAAAGCAATTATTTAGATTAATCAAAATAAACAACAATCAGTCTTGATAAGTATGTACCTAGCCATATAACCTGAAAATAATAGAGTAGGAACTATCATTTTATCAAGAAACATTTTGGGAATTTATAGAGCCAGACTTTACTTAGGACAAATGACTCACAAAAACTAAAAATACCAAAAACTATAGTAACAATACGTAAATAGGCATCTAATAGCTATCTAATAAATAATTTAGCATAGCAATAAATCAGTCTTGATTATGCCAGTCTTCAAAGCAAATTGCACAAAGTGCTGGTTTATCTGGACAGCCCTTGCACCGAAGGCCTGTCTCCCTTCTAACCTTCTTTTTGGTACACATTTTACATTTCATGTAATTTTTGTTTTTCGTCGATCCAGGTTTCAATGGAATTTTTTCAGGCCAGTGGCCACTACTAGTATAATTTTCATTGTTGCTAGTTGTTGGAACATTGGTACCAGTCTGTGAAAGTGGATCATAATCGAAATGCGAGCCATGCTCGCCGTCATCTTCAAAAGGGTCAGGGGTCGTTTCTCTGGATGAAACAGGAGACTCGAAGACTTTCATGGAAGATTTCTGCTGCTTTTTCTTGGTATTATCCATCTACAAAAACGTAAAACACAAAAAGATTATTTCCAAATACATTCACAGCAATAAGTATCATAATATAAACGTATATTATTCAAAATACTTACGATTTCATTTATTTGTATGATACAAATGCGTGACAATAGGAACAGCGCACGCGCTCTTCGTGCGCTGGGCACAGGTCAACTGAATCGAAGGACAACTTATCGGCGCATGGCGTACAATGACGTTGTGCGCAAACAAAGTGGGTACATCGTGCCAGGTTGGGTAGTTCTCAAATACAATAAAAAGTCGATGCAGTGTCGCACTACAGTTTTAATAATTTGATGTGTCGTAGCACAGCAACAGAACTCTTTGTTACTAATATGGCAAGGCGCCGTATTATAACGTTGTGTTTTAAAACAACGATCTTTGTCGGGCGTCATCATGCGTTGTGCCACAACGAATCTATCAATATATGACGTATAGCAACGTTGTTCGCATGAACGTGTTAACAAACTTGTAAGATAAAAAATATAAGAAATAACAAGTAAAAAGGAAAGCTTATCTTTGTAAAACAATCCTCCGACAAACCTTGGAGAGTCATTTACTTTCAGGGAAAATAAATAAACTTCACATGCATAAACGAAATACCTGCAAACACAAATAAAAATGCTTAGAAAATAATACAAATATGTAGCTCAACGTTATGACAGATAGATAAATACTCTTTCAACCGCTTCTTAAATGTACCAATCGTGGGACGAGTGCAAATTTTCTGTTTTAGTGCGTAACCGAATGGTCCGTGAACCATAAACTCCAGTACTGTGACCAGCTTTAATTTGTAATGTTCATTAAGTCAAATTTTCTGCGCTATAATTAATGAAATTTGATTTTATCAAAAAATATATATTTTACTAAATTATTATATGTTCCAAAATATATATTTTTTAAAAAATAATTTTGATATTTATTTAAATAGCAATAACTTTTCGCTGTGCCTTGCACGATACGTTGTATCATTTCATGTAAAGATTTATTACAAATCTGAGATAGAACCATTGTCTAACGACAGCGCCATCTTTTACATATCATTGTAATTAAATCATACATCGCCATCTGTATATTCATTATTATACTAGTGTCGTGTCAAGTGGTAACCAAGGAAACGAAAGGTTGTTGATTCGGAATAAAATTACCAACGAGACGAACTGAAATTCTCTAGCCTTTTTATTCTGCTCCAATAAATCTTCCACATCGCCTCTGCATCCAGGGACGATCAACCATTATCATAAACACGTATAAGCATATGGGTGGTTCTATTTAAGAAGGACGAAAACCATGTTAATTCCGGCACAGACTTTTTTTTGCATTTTAGGCAAAAGAAGTAGTTTGAACTATAGCTAAGATTGTTTCTATATTGATCTAAATCGGGCCAGTCAAAAAAACAAAGTATGTGATTATTATTGCCTTTTAAAAAATATTAGTGTCCAGGAGACTGAGGCTGGGAACAGGGTACTGAGATTTCAAATAATAACTCATAGTAAACCAATGTACCAACCAAACAACCAAATAAAATTACGTAGGTTACATTTTCACGTAATGAAGAATCATTTGAAATACATTAGACCTCAAAACTCACGCAAAAAAAAAACAGAAATATTAAACTCGAAACTCTTTATAACCTTTTCGCAGCTTTTTAAATATTATTATTATTGAAAATTAATAGGCAGAGGTATTATAATTGTCTTCTATAATATTTTTCTTATTTAATCATTAAGTTTACTTAATCATTAATCTCACTGTAGGTACGTCAATCATAATCAGTCATAATACAATCTTGAAAATCATAGAACTATTCTTTTTGTGAATAGTCAGTAGAAAATACCTATATAATCAAAGACAAATTAAAAATCTTTTAATAAAAATTAACAACTTAAATTCTAATTTAATTTCAGTCTTTATGTGTATATTTATTTGTAGTCGCAGTCTTTTAAGCACTCCGGACATGTAAAGAAGATGAGGTCACTTTTGTTACTTTTTTTTGTGCCCATTCATTGCAGAGAATACATTGGACCCATATTTTCCTATGGTGTCTTCATTATATGATGTACCACAGATCAGGCAAAACAATCATCTGATTCCTTTTCTCTCTTTTCTCTCGTAGTTCTCTTTCCTTTTCCGGTACAGTTATATTAGGACATCTGCTTTGAATTGCTCCGCATAACTCGTAGATATTTGATATATCACCTCCGCAGGACACGATATGGTCAGCAGTTCTCTTGCTAACAGCTCCAATCCTATCTGGCGCGCCTTTTCCATGGTCGGCTTCTGAGTAGTTCCACATCCAGTTAAAGATTTGGGGGCATAGTTCTGAAATTTTGCAAGCTAAAACATAGAACATAAGCAAATTTCTATACTGTTTAACTGGTCCGTCACTTAGGCATTGCAAATTTTCTAGGTTTGTTGGTAATTCATCCAGAATTTATTACATTATTTATTGTTAAAAATAGTTTTACTATCTTACGTAGATTTATAAATAACCTTTTAATGAAATAGAGTACGCACTCAAAATATTTTTCACCCAGTAGTGACCGATTGTGTTAGTATTTGCCTAGCGACGAACACCGGATTAATTGCTATTTGAACGAACGATTGAAAGGAGTAAGGCAATCTATAATTAGTAAAAGAATTAAGTATTCAATAGATAACCATCACCAAAATTAACACTAAGTCTCAGTATCCTGGATTAATCTCAGTCTCCTGCCCATCAAATTGGCAGAAGACTGAGGACAGGAGACTGAGAATATTTTAGTTATTGGTTAATAACAAAGTCTACACACCATTTCAATTTTAAATCAAAGCAAATCTATGCAAGTACTTCAATATGTTAATAGATCCAACTGGTAAAAAATAGCTAGTAATTACTGTCTTTGTCATACTTACATGCAGGATACTGGGGAGCTGACCGACCACGGCCCAACCTCAGTCAAACAACTCGCCGCAGTGAGTGCACGATCCGCGAGCGAGACGTAGGCAAACGACCATGAGCTAACTTCACTTCGAACGTTCATTTCAACAGAACACCAATGAACTAGATTACGCACACTTTGATAATTTCATAAAGTTCCGATGTAGCAGGAGACTGATATAAAAGCAGAGACAAAATATAATGCAGTATTTACAATCAAATTTTACACTAGTAACAAAATTACACAAATACGTTAAAAGTTCATTTATTAACGATTTCTATTTCAGTGCCAAAAATCAATTTTATTTCTAAAACTGGGTTATTATTAAGCATCAAAGCTTTTATTTTGTACAAGAGACATGTCAGGAGACTGAGAAATTGGCTCTTCAAAGTATAATTTTTTGTATAATATGTTATAGAATCGAACTTATTTTCAGTGCCATAATAGAAAAAAGTTAGTTGTTCAGGCTTGGTTGCGAATTATAGTGATAAAATTAAAAACAATATACGAAATACGAAGAGCCGTTGAAAATTCCATCAAGAATAGAATCACCCATATATACTTCTAAAGTTCGTGATGATTACTTTGGACTCGAGCATCTATGTTATTATGTTAAACCAATGTATGTAAATAATATTTATCAATATTTTACAACTTAAAATTTCGTAAGCGCTGCTCATTTTATATACTGGTTTAAGCCAGTCGGCTATCCCGACGTTAATAAAAGTATCTAAGTGAAACCGTTAAACCAATGCATAAAATATTTGTAAATTTCAATAAATAGGTATTTTTGTATCTTATTATATTTTACGTACACACTATCAATTATAATAATGATGGTATGTAAGTAATTAAATATCTAGTTTATGTCCAGGTCGCTCCCACAATTATTTTCTGGTACTACCCCATTCCAAGCTGGAAGAAAATACTATCTGTATTAAGCTCGCCTTTGTACAAAGTTGTTTTTGCGCAATAAATATTTTTTTATTCATTAATTTATTCATTCATTCATACTTCTCGGATGTACTTGTATTATTATTATTTTTCATAACGCATGGTTTGCTTGTGTAAATAATTACACAGATGTAGATGCACATTTACGAGCACACACACACACACACACACACACACACCGTTTTAATGTAGCACGTTACAGGGCAAACTAACTTAGTTAATCAATTTTATGGACACAATTATATTTAATTGTAGTATGACATGTTTTAAATTGAGTTAATTTGTTATGGTTCAATTTATTTTTTTAATTTAATTTAGTAAATTGTAAATAAAAAAAATTATGCATGAAAACTGGTTTAATTGATTATTATTATATAAATTGTAAATAATCCTTTTAGCCATGAGATGCATTTTCTGTTACCGGGGAAATTCCCTCAGGAGGCCATTATTTGGGTATTCATGTTAAAAATCCGCTACATACTGAAGTTTTTTGATTTTTGGCAAGCTTCGGAAGCAGTGTATCAAGCTTCTAACCATAAACCTATCTGCGGTGCGCGTGAGTGCACGAAACTTGTACAAATTACACATTGTAGGTCACGGCGTACTGCTACTCGCAGCACTCGAATCTGACGCTTATCCTCGGGCAAAAAGGACAGAGTTTGCTTGAAGAGTTCTGCGATAAGATTATTTCTTTCCCGCGCCTAACCTTAGAGGAAATTAACGTCTAGAATTTTGGGTTTATTAGGTGAATTTAGGTGTGACTGCGTTCGTAAAACTTAACTGTACGGGTCAATATTCGATTCTTCGTGACAAACAGACTTTCCTGTAATTAAAAAAAAATGCTTAATACAGGGTGTAGTAAAATCCTCGTCTGTACTGACAATAGTTACTTAAGTAAATAAATACCTAATATCTTCCACAAACAAGTCGAAGTATACCACTTTTGAGACCGCCAAAAAATCTATGCTGCTGCAAGAAATTGAAATAGAAGAAGAAGAAAGACCTTTATTATGCCAATAAGTCACATCACAGAAGCAAAACAAGCAGATCATTAACACAATATTATGCACAACAACAGAAAGAAAACGAAATACACAACAGATAAAACAAATAAATATAACAGCACCATACATGTAGCCTGTGGTGTATCTAAATACATACATAAACTCACTGCCTACCCCTCTGGGACACAGAAGACCAGGGACTGCCGCTTGCCCCGATCCTGACAGAAACATTAAATTAAATTAAATTTCAGGTGCGTAATGAGTGTAGCACTTGAATAAGTAATCACAAAATTGTTAACATTAAAAGTAATTATCTGTAAACACTAAAAACAGACTTGTCAACTGCTTCGTATGCAGTGGCGGGTGAACATAGGTAAATTAAACACTGGCCGAGTCAGTATAATTTGTAGCCAGTTTTCAATACCACAATTTGCATTACGTAAGTTTAGAAGAATTTGTCCTGATAATAATAATTATTATTATTTCCACACAATACAAACACTTGTCCCGGTCCGAAACTAGGATACCCTGTGCTATGGTAACCAGGCAAGGACGTCACAAACACGGAATGAATGAGGCCATTTGTACAAATCGCACTCCCAGAACAACACTGAATTAAGTCAAAAAATTCCAAAATCGACTTATTTATTTAGTTAAATAGGCAATTTTTTTCTGCGTATACCACAAACACAGTCATATTCGTATTCCCAGAAACAGCCAACAGATGTCGCGCTAAATCTCTTTTAGTGAATGAATGACTGCCGGGTCGTACCACGAATATGAGTCTAATTCCAGTTGCGACAGTCCGTCTGTGGGAGCAGTACGTAGTCACGTTGCCCAACAGCGACTTATTTCGTAATAATGCAGTATTGTTGAGTGTGACTAGAAAATTACTCCGAATTATTTAGTTTTAATACAGTGTTCGTGACTTTCCTGTTTCTGCAGTTTTGATACTATTTCGAAATAATTCTCTATTGTTGACGAAGGTATGTTATATTTTTTTTATTATTCCAAAATAGTACAGTGTTGTTTGATATAGGTGAAAAATAGTTAAATGATGCACTGTTGATGGTAGATCTGAATAATGTTCTAATTTCTGTAAATATCGCAGTATACTATTTTTTTATACTCAGAATCATTACTTCTACTCTTAACTAAAAGAAGAGTTTTTATTATTTGTCTTTTTATTTTTTTACAAAAAGATCTAATATGTTTTTTAAGATAATGCAGTATTAGTGAATTAGTTCAGATATTTTTTGTTATCTCGCAGATGATGAAGGGCCGGAGTCTATTGTTGCTTGAAAAAGCAATGGAATTAACCACAAAAGAAGCTCGGCTTCTTTGCTTAACAAAGCAGAATGGAAATATGTGCTGAAAATGAAGTGGAAAACTCGAATGCATCATCAGCTCTCGCGTTATCACCTGTTACACCATTAGCTATCGAGGTATCACCTGTTAAAGCATCAACTCTCACCATAACACCTATTGCGCCATTAGCTACTGTGGCATTACCTGCAGCGGCATCACTTGTAGCAGCATCAGCTCTCGCGGTATCTGATCAGAGTAATGAAAGTGATTTTATAGATGATTCGGATGCCGATACTACTTACACTGTGCCTAAAAGACAACAATCTCGACCATCTGTAATACCTAGACGAGTGTCTTCGTCTTCTTGCTCGAGCACCTCGTCTTCCAGCTCATCGTCATCACGCTCCAGCGACTCAAGCAGCTCATCTGATGATGAATCCAACAGACCAGGCCCATCCACAGCAGGTACCCAAGTTGTTTCCAATTCTACCCCGACGCACGAACCTTCAACATCTGCTGTCATTGACGCTGCACCAACAGCTGCAACTTACCCCAAGTTGAGAAGAAAACGAGTACGAAATACTGCTGGCTGGAAATCAAAGCTTGCTAAAACATTGCGCAATACAGAAAAAACGTATTTTTCTCTATCAAACCCCACCAAAGAGATTGCTGAACGTAAAATCCGTCCACCTTGTGGCGATAAATGTAAGTTAAATTGCAATTGGACGAGGACAATAACCAAGTCAAGTGAATTAACATGAAGCAACTTCGCGTTGAAATGCAACGTCCTTTGACTTTCTTTTATAAAACATCATACAGCGAGACTTATTTTAAGAAAGTTTGTGTTCGAAATAGAACAAGGCGCTACAGAGATCAAAACTTTTCTCCTCAGTTGCTTATGGCATACACAGATAAACAACCTCTCGCTGAAAACAAAAAGAGAGATATCCTGGAATTAATTGAAAAAAATATAATTCCCACGAATTATGTCAACTCCTATTACAAGACAGCTTTAAATTTAGAGTACCACAGCATTAACAGTATTTTGAAAACTATCCTCACTTTTTATATTATTATCATATTTTTTATGGTAATTTTTAAGTTTAAGGCAGTAAATAGATAATTACGTAAGTTAACCTGTGATGATACATTGACGTGATTTAAATAAGACTTGTTAAACAAAAAAGACTGGTTATAGTAGTGTATGCTCTTAGAGTTCTATCTAAAAAGACTGGTTATAGTAAGTAGTGTATGCTGTTAGAGTTCTATGTTCTAGATATTTTATAGTACATATTTATGTTATGTTCCCAGTATGCCAACGTTTTCTTGTAACAATGTCTAGTCCAGTTCTCTGATTCCTTTTGGTGGATAGGTAAGCCATTATCTGTTAACAAGTACCTACTACTACTAACAGTAGTAATGGCTAACAATTTGAAAAAAGTATTACGTATGTAAGTAGGAAATTGTAGTTTGTGCATTTTTTAGAACAACTTTCGAATCTTTTTATATTTTTAAAATATAGATTGTGTTTTTTATCTATAGGTACCAAATGACTACACATTTAAAATTGTTTTTCTTCAAAACCTAGCTGATACTGCAGCGAATAATAAAAGTCCTTACTGATTTTATTTCATTCCTTTAGGTGGGTAGGTAAACCAAAATTGCAGCCATGTTTACGAGTATTAAGAAAGTACCTACCACTTGAAATAAGTAAAGTAGGAAGTTATAGTTTGTGCATCCTTTCAAAATTACTTTGAAAATTTTGTTTATTTTTTTTCTTATAGATTGTGTTTTTTTTATTTATGGGTCCCAAACGACTCGGACATGTAATACTCTTATTGTTCATAACCTAGCTGATGACACAATAGCAGCGAATAATAAAAGTTCATAGTGATTTTCATAAACTTAGTTGTTTTATTTACCATTTTATACATACGTTCTTGAAATTTATACAGATGAGTCTTTGTTGAATATTTATAATGAACCATTGTACGACAGGATAACACTGAATTATTTCAGAATCAATCAGTTAAAACCGAGTAATTCGAAATAATTTTCTATTTATTAGTTCAACAATTTTACAACACTGAATTAACTTGAAAATTCCGTATTTACTCTTTATGTAAATATTATAATAGTGATTAACTTTTTTAAAATTGATAAGCATTTGATTTATCACATAATACCTAAAGACGTTATCAATGACTTTTCATAATACCATGAGAAAACAGTTTTTAGTTGATTCTCAAATAAGTGCTATTTTGACTTAGTGCAGTGTTGATCTGGGCGTGCGAAATGTGCGGCGGGCCCCAGTGGGAATCGAACCGACGACCTCTGTTTTGGTAGCTAGGCCTTAACGGCTAGACAAACGAGGCAGTGATTTAACGGAGATTTAATTTACTTAACGGAGAACTTGCAAAAAAAAAATTGTTTTGATCTCCTTGGAGAGGTAAGGACATAAGTAATGGTTTTGGAGAGGTAAGGACAAAAGTAATGGTTTTGGAGAGGTAAGGACATAAATAATGGTTTTGGAGAGGTAAGGACATAAATAATGGTTTTGGAGAGGTAAGGACATAAATAATGGTTTTGGAGAGGTAAGGACATAAATAATGGTTTTGGAGAGGTAAGGACATAAATAATGGTTTTGGAGAGGTAAGGACATAAATAATGGTTTTGGAGAGGTAAGGATATAAATAATGGTTATAAAGATGTTTTCTCTACGACTAATAATTTTCATAATAAAAGCTCTCGAAAAGTGATTCTAGTCACGTTGAAAAATAGCACCATACAAACTAAGACGTCACAAGTTATAGCTCACTTCCTATAATGTGTGAAACATTTATGAATGTTCGAGTTATCTCGTAAAATAATGTTTTTATTTGTCTACAAAACGATTAGAATTCAGTAAAAAAAATTTAAATAAAAAATTAAAACCGACACACTACAGCACTAAAAAGTAAGAAATAATTTAAATAATTAGAAGTATGTATACATGTAGGTATTGTAGAAGTATAATTTGGAGTACGTGCCCAAAATATGTGCTGGTCATGAAACTGGCCACCGACTACAAATTATACTTCTACAATACCTACATGTATACATACCTACATGTATACATACTTCTAATTATTTAAATTACGAAACATACAGATATTACTTAAGGATGGGCCCCATTAGGCCTTATTTACTGCTGTCCTTTGAAGAGTTCCATTTTCCATCTCAGAAAGTCTTCATCAGATCCTCACCAAATTAAAATGGGATCAATGGGACGTTATATCTATTCGAAGAATATATAATATATATATAGCTATGTTAACGCAAAACTCCGTTAAATCTTAACCGATTTCGACGATTCTTTTTTGTTCGAATAAATATAACGTCCCATTGGTCCCATTTTAATTTGGTGAGGATCTGATGAAGACTTTCCGAGATGAAGAACGGAACTCTTCAAAGGACAGCAGTAAATAAGGCCTAATAGGGCCCATCCTTAAGTAATATAATAATATAATAATGCCTGCAAGGCCAGAATGCCCCATTAAAATTTTGCTAACGATTTCGATGTCATTAAATACTTTATAAATTATCTAGCATACATAATACATATGGGTTCATGACATTAAGAAGGCGGCAGGAGGACAATGAACGACATTAGCAGAGAACCGACTCTGTGAAGCTAACTGTGAAGAGGCATATGCCCAACAGTGCGCCCAACATGCCCAACAGCGTCTTCCATGAGCTGTAAAGATAGATAGATATTAAAAAAACATATACGCGGCAGCGTGTCGAGCACAGAACGCTTATTTTCTCTGTTCTGTAGTGTCGAGCACAGAACATAGGGCGTCGAGCCAACTCGAGCCAAATTACCTAGTGCGGGGCCCGCTGTGTATAAAATGTAAAAATGTTTCTATCGCAACAAATATTTTGTATTTGTAGGCATTTGTACTGTAAGTTCGAGTCGAGAAGCCGACGCAGACCATTTCGAGACACACACCTCAAAGTCTATTAAAGCTACAAAGTCGCAACATCCATAGGACCCGGTATCCCATCCCTGGTAACCCATACCTGGTATCCCTACCAGGACCTTATATTCTGCCTTAGACAGAGACCAGGGACTCACGCTTGTATCCTACCCAGGGGTAGGCTACCCCTCCAGGGTACAAGCGTGAGTTTATGTTATGTTTAGGTGCTTTAGCACTTGCTGATATTATTCGTTTAAACAGCCGAAGGGGCTTTGTAGGACACATGTGTCTTTGAAAGTGTTTGTCATGCGACATTTTTTAATAAGTGCAACTGTAAAGGTTAGAACGGACGGACTTAAGTAAAAACTCAAATATAAAGGCCTTCATTATTCCTAAAAACCCAGCTACACTAAAAAATAACAAAAAAAAAAACTTAAGGAATTTAGGAGCCGTAAGGGTTTAAGTTATAGTAGCGACACAACTCGCTAACCGTGAAGGAAAACGTTGTGAGGAAACCTTTGTCTGAGGTGTTCACATACCTCAGTGTCTAAAATTGCCAATCCGCGGTGGGCACGCGTGGTGATTAAGCCCATACTCTCTCTCTGAGAGAAGGCCTGTGCCCTGCAGTAGGACGAATAATAAAATACATAAAAAACCGGCCATTTGACCATTTGAATATTTCAAGCGTTATTAATATCAAGCAATAAACGGCAAAAAAATCTCGTTTGTTGTATGGGAGCCCCCCTTAAATATTTATTTTATTCTGTTTTTAGTATTTGTTATAGCGGCAACAGAAATATATCATCTGTGAAAATTTCAACTGCCTAGCTATCACGGTTCATGAGATAAGTACTGCCTGGTGACCGATAGATAGACAGACAGACGGACAGACAGACAGACAGACGAACAGTGAAGTCTTAGTAATAGGGTCCTGTTTGGCACTCTTCGGGTACAGAACACTTCGAAGATTCTGTACATAAATATATTTCCTGCGCAAATCGAATTTTCGACCTCCATACGAGTGATTAAACTACTTACCGCTAGACCAACTCAGCAGCAGGTGTACAAATACAAGACTAGAGGCCAAATGGCTAAGACAAAATATGTTACAAGGTCACATTTGGAATGCTACAACTGGCTACATGCTATTGTTTATTTGGTTATATCATTTTTGGCATTTTGTGCCGGTCTGATAACTTGTTAGCGCTTGATGTATACCTACGTCCTACAGCCTGGCCTGACTTCTTAGTAATCATACAACTTTTTTTCTAGATTATGATATAGACAGATAATTATTTATTGTGTACAGGGTTACACAAAAAATGCGCAAATACTGATATCCCAAATCAAAAAGCGTCACTGCAAAGCAGAAAATTCGTGAAAAACATACATAAACAATGTTGAAAAAATGCGAAATAGAATGAAAGTTCTCAATAATCGTAGAAAAAATATTAAAATTAGAATTGAAACAAAATTTCATTATAAAAACAAAATATTTACTTAATGAATGTCGAAACTGTTAGTTTCAGAATTAATAGTTTATGTAGAAAAGAAGTTGCATAATTTAATCAAGACCTGATATAGTCAGATATGACCGAACTGGGTTAGTTGAGCATAGTGACTGGACGAAGACGCAGAGGGTAGACAAACATGTCTGCCCATAACAGTCAACTCGCAATCAGACTACGTAGGCCGGAAATATCGGACCCTCAAATAAATTAATATTTAATCGTGGTAAGAATCCCATTTCTGTTACAATTATGTAAGTAAGTAAAAAGTAAGTTATATACACAGACAGTTTACTGTGGTCGCCACGCTTGGTCAAGCCTGTGTTGTGGAAACCTGAATGTCTTTTTATTATTTGTCTTTCCGTCTTACAATAATTAATAATATCTTATCTTATTTTGAGTGATAGTTCAGCCCCGGTATAGCCACAAAAGCAGCACAAAAACCGCTTACCTGTCCTGAAACGAACTGGTTTCAAGGTGAACCACTGTTTAGTAAAGTTAGGGGTCAGTAGGCCTACAATAGTAGACGCGGCGTCCGCGTGGGACGCTCGGCTCGCTGCGCTGGACCGACCGATCAGCTCCACGTCGTTCGGCATCCAAAACCGCGAACGGCACCTTAATAAAATTTTACAGGAGACACTAAACATTTTACAAATCATACCACCCGTACGTATACAAAAATTTCGAAATAATGGTTTTTAGACTATAGTCGGTCCAACCGTTTATTTGACTTTTGACAGCTCGATTTAGTGATGTTCCACGAAGTTACCGATTCGATTTTGTATGATAATCGATTTGAATTAGGTTGAAGTTTTGATGGATTGATTTTTCATTTTGATATTTTTATAGTTTGTCTATCTGAGCGTAATAAACTAAAACCTACCCAACGAGTTTTCATATTAATTTTTCTTTATAAAATTTAAACCTAATTTCTTATAGTATAGATCTTTTTATTAAGATAGGTTTATATTTTTATAGAAAATCAACTAGAATAGTCTTAGCTACATAATCTACTCATTATAATATTGCGGCAAAACACGTCGCATGACTATTGTCTATGGTTTCTTGTCAAATACATAGAACTTCATGGATGAGCATCTGTTAAAAGTTAAAATAAACGATCGGACCGATAATAACATGCTTTAAGTTAGTCTAAAAACCATTATTTCGTATTTTTAGTATGGGTACGATGGTATGATTTCTCAAGTTTTTAGTGTCTCCTTCATAAAAGTCACGTTCACGCTTTTGGATGCCGAACGACGTCCTATGTTACGCGCAACAAATCCTGAAAGATTTCAGTCGTCTTACTGTCAAATTAGTATAGAATTTGACAGTTAGACGATTGGATTCGTTCAGGATTTGATGCGCATAATTAGGACGCAAGGGCCAGTTTGATAGAACTACAATTCGTGGTTTACCTACTATTACAATTCCTTGTATTTTGCATAGCCGTTTAATCCCTAGATTAACTAGTAGGGAGACTGTTACGCAGTGTACATTGAATTGCTCCATCATCTCGTTAATACCAAAATTATGGTATTGTCCCCCGAATAACATTCCCTTGCGGAGTCTCAAACAGAAGAAACAGTTCAAAATTGATTATAAACTGAATTTCTAGATTTCTCACGTCTGACTTGGATTGTCAGTTACGTATGTACAAAGCTAAGAAAAGCGTAATTACAAAGTCGAGAAAGTTGTGCATTCTTGTAGTCTTGATTCAAGAAATGATTCTGAAAAATGTTAATATTGACATTTATAATGATGTCATAAAAAATTATGTAATAAAATGGTAATATAAATAGTATTAAATTGCATATTACCTTATTTGTAAATACGATAAAATTTCAGTAAATTTGACTAGTTAAATCCGACGTTGTAATATTTACAATGTAACAATAATTTTTGCATGCCTAGGAAGGTGAAATGTGTGGAACCACTATAATATTTACTAGGTTCATTTTATGCAAAAATAATCCAAGAAACCTTCTTAAAACTTTCCATCCAATTCGATCGTAATTCCTTTGTGTTCTGAAGCCAACATTGCTGGACCTCCCTTGTGTCCAATTTTGCCTCTTTTTCACACTTTATGCCTTGGAGGGATTCTGTTAACAGTTAATTCTTAAGTTACAAATTACAACGTTATTTTATTCGATTTTCATACAATCAAAACCGCCAGCACAGCTAGTCGGACAGGTTGTAACAAAGTACAATACTCGACAAATAACTTAAACAAAAGACTATTACTTCGCATGGACGTGTTTTGGGTTTCACTGGCATAACAGAACACGTGCCCACCGCACTCCGGAAATGCAGGTTTCCACACGAGGATTTCCTTCAAAAAACGCCACGAAGCTAGTAGATATATCCTCCTCTGTGCAAGTAAAAGCAATAATTTACACTAATATCGTCAATGACGACACCGATTAGCAGAAAATAGGTACAACATTATCCCTGTTTATTTGCAATGCAGTAATTAGCATTGCAAATAAACAGGGATAATGCAAACCACAACGGCAGGATACTGTCGGTTTGCTGTAGTTGACGGTTAGGTAGAACTAATGTTATAATTAGTAACATTAATAAATTGTTGTAGTGATCATTTTCTTATATTTTTTATTCTAATTTTTTTGTCTACAATATTTATATTGATTAATTTGGTGCAATTTACAGCAATAGTATGATGTAACTATTTACAGGGTTATAAATTTTGATTTGCGGGCTATGTTTATCTTTTTTCTGTAAATATCCTTACTAATATTATAAACGCGAAAGTTTGTATGTATGGATGGATGTGTGTTACTCGTTCACGCAAAAACGGCTGAACGGATCCGGATGAAATTTTGCACAGAGACAGATTATAGTCTGGATTAGCACATAGGCTATTTTTTATCCCGGAAAATACACATCAAAATTACCACGCCAACGAAGTCGCGGGCAAAAGCTAATGTACATATATAGTTACTTACTGAGAAACGTATTTTTTTTTTTTTAATCTCATTTATTTTATAAGCCATACACTGAGAAATGTATTGTATTTATACATTTTATTTTAATAGTCAGGTTGAATATAAACATAGTTAACATTACATAGCATTACATTAAATTAAATTACATTACATTGCATTGCATTACATTAAATTACATTACTTTACATGCATTATACAATATCCACCAAGAGCTTCGTCCACAGAAATAAGAAATTATTTGTATAAAAGAGCTTGCAATTAATCACACAATACTTTTACCGTAATATTAAAATTACTGCCTGTTGGTCTAGCAGTTAAGGCGGTTAGACACCAAAACAAAGGTCGTAGTTTCGATTCCCACTGGGGGCTGTCGTACATTTCTAGTACAAATTGCCGCAGTTTGGGTGTATTTACATTTTTGTGACGTCCTTGCCTGGCTACCATAGCACAGGGTTAAGAGCGAAAGAGGTTTTCTCAGGACTGTTGCAAATGGCACAGCCAGCCGCTGAAGCTGGAGGGGTCTCCAACATACCGGTGAGAATATTAAAAAAAAATATTGTTTTCTCAGCAACATTTTGTGGATAAAGTAGTTTATTTTGATGTCCAACATGCGTAGCTTTCAGCTTTGTTAACTCTGTGGAGCCGTCGCTATGACATTACCCCGGAGAGGTAGGCAGAGTCTAGGGTTTTCCACGATTGATCGAGACAGAGAGTCAGATACAAACAAACAGCGTTATCTAATATCTAATAATCTCGTGTCAAGCGTAGTGTTTGTTATCAAACTCCTCCGAAACGGCTTCACCGATTTTTATTATTTATTGTGTAGGTATATTTCGCCTACGAAGACCTATCTGAGAATAGTTCGTAGGCTAATTAATATGTTAAAACAACGTTTGCCGAGTCAGTTTATCTAATATATAATAATCTCGTGTCACAGTGTTTGTAATCAAACTCTCCGAAACGGCTTCATCGATTTTCACGATTTTTTTTTGTGTATATGTTACAGCCAAAGTGATTAAATAGCTATTATACATAATGACTGGTCATTATATATAAAAGCCAAATTCACTAGACAAAGTAATAAATTATTATGCTAACGTTTTATTTTGGCAAGTGTTATATAGCAAATAATTGTTTGATTAAATTTATATTTCGCATTTTGTTTGTTAGGTCAGTACACATAAGCAAAAATAGGTTCGAAGTTCCAGGATGGAGCGGAGCGCAGCGACCTGATCCTGAAAGTTCGGGTGTTAGTTCTTTTTTTTATATAAAAGTGAAAAAAAAATATTTCACTAAAAAACTTAGTTTTGTGTCAAACTTAAACAAGGTTGGTGCATGGAAAAGTCATAGGTACCCTACATTATGATATTAATATGATATTAAATAAAATTGCTAGTAAATGTGATTAATTTTGTGTTAATTATCACTTTATCTAAACTGAGTAGACATTATATATAATGACCAGTCATTATGTATAATATCCAGATTTATTACTTTGGCTGTAACATATACATATACACATATTTACTCGTAGTAGGTCGTAGGCTAATGGCAAAACAATGTTTGCCGGGTCAGCTAGCATATTCATAAAAACACGATTCCATAAAACACTCGTGTGCGTAGAGACTTCACAAGGGGAAGAGTTCACGGCAGACTATTTATAGTGCATTTATGGAGTTTTTTAAGGCAATCGTGTTGTTATAAATGACACCGTTAGGTAGTAATGTAATTTTTTTTATCTTATACCTTTAAACGAGTAATTCTTGTAACACTTTATTGCACAACCAGGTGAAGGAATTACAAATAATACAACAAAGAGAAAACTAATTAAAATAAAAAAGTGGACTTGTTAATGTATAAATGACATAAATTCTGTATTTACAAATAAAATAAGATATAATACGAATCTCGTAAACAGCTCCAACGATTTTCGTGAAATTTCCCGGGGCGATAAAACGATCTAGCTAGGTTTCATTGCTAGAAAACGTCGTTTTATCCGAGTTTTCCGGCAATGAAAAACTGCTACAATATCATTATAGCTCAGGTGGAAAATCGGGCTGTTCCGAAACCAGAAGACCCCGGTTCGAGTCCAGTTGTCTCCAGTTCGGCTATTTTTTTCCCTTCTCATCGTATCTAAATATAATTTCCGTAAAACATGATTAACAAAAAAATAATACATCCAGATACTGTAGCCTATCTATACACGTTCCACCACAGGGCATAGGCCTTCTCTCAGAGAGAGAAGGCTTAATTACCACGGGTGCCCACCGCGGATTGGCAATTTCAAACGCTGACGTATGTGAACACTTCAGACACTTAGGTTTCTTCACGATGTTTTCCTTCACGCGAGTGGTATTGCTACTATAAATTGTTGAATTATACGTACCTAATGAACAATACGTGTATTGGCCAAACATTTCGTTAAGTGTCTGACTTGGTTTCCAAAACGCAAGCGGTTAAGTTTACAATATAATAAACAATAGTGATAACATCGCAACAAAGGTCATGCTGTCACTTTAATGAAGCAACCAAACTGTTTTATGCATTAGACTGCAGTTTTGATACTGAACAACTGCAGTGACAACTTAAAATTTAGGTCAACTTGCACCAGTTCTTAAAGGTCACTTGAGTCGCCATTTAAATTGACTTTTGTATGAAGACTTTTTAATGCTGTTTGAGCCACATTTAAGAAAGTGGTGCGAGTCGGCCTTAATGTCTTAAGTGTCAGGCAGGGCACAGTAGGTACTAAATTTTGATATTTACTCCAGCGAATGAATGATTTTTATTTTGTTAAAATACATTGTTATAAGGTGTCCGTGGAGGTCTTAGAAGGCAACTAAGGAAATCAATTACCAGGAGACGGGCAGCAGCGTCTTCCTGAGATTCCAACCGCATACTGCGATCGCCGACCCTGCCAAGAGTGGCAATTATGGCAAAACCCCTCATGGTTGTGAGAGCCACGAGGGAGGCCTGTGTCCTGCAGTGGGCGTCGGGTGGCTGATGATGAAGGTGTTTGTACTTTGTTTCTTACACATAATATATAGACCCATCTTTACTGCTTTTCCGAGTCTCCAAAGTTAGCGGGAAGAAATGTTAGAAATGTACATGTTATTTCTTATGTAAGTAGTTTCCTATTATACGAGTATGTTACGTGTGCAATAAACTATAATATTAACAATGAGTAGCTTTTTTTATATTTTCGAGTCGCTATAACAATAAAAGTTGTTTTTATTGATGACCGGACGGAATAAACCCCTTAAGTTTCGCCCTGTCTTTATGAAACACCCTGTATAATCCGCACTGTGTAAAGAACTTAGTAGTCAGTTTCGTGTTAAAAGTAAATACGTCTGTAAAATTGGTGCTTAGTACAAGAAAGGAAACATTTGTGGGCACTGATAAATAGCACGGCCTCTTCCAAGGCACTTTTCGCTTCCGTCAAGGCGTACACGTTATGTGTCATGTGTCACAGGAAATAAATCACGGGGTAAACGGCCATGGGGAAGGGCAGCGAGGTAGCAACGGTATTCCGACGGAAATATACTTACAACGTGTTATTAAAACTACGAAAAAGCTCAACGAGAAACCGTTTCAATATCTATAATCATAAGCGACCTATATACGTCCCACTGTAGGGCACAGGCCTTCTCTCAGGGATAGAGTATGGGCTTAATCACCACGCATGCCCACCGTGGATTGGCGATTTCGAGGGTAGATGTATGTAAATAGCTCAGACACTCAGGTTTTCTCACGATCTTTTCCTTCACAGTTAGCGAATGGTATTGCTACTATAACCTCATAAATGTACACAACTTAGAAAACAAAGTCATAGGTACATGCCCGCACTGGGAATCGAACCTGGGTCTCTCGCTCCCAAGTCCAATGTTCTACCCACTATACGCTACTACCGCTCTCTTTTCTTTTCAGCTTAGCAACTAGCCCTAAAATCAAGGATAATAAATACATAATTATGTAGCCAACCGAGCTGCGGTTTTCCTCAAGATATTTTCGCTCACAGGAAGCACCTATTAAAATATATTTAATTATTTCCTTAATCTATCTGACGCCATCAGCAGGAAAATGATCATTCCCATCCTGAATGTCATAGTTTCCGTCATTGCTGGAATCCTCAATGTGTCGGCAGCTGCTGGTGTGTTTCCAACCACCTGGAAAGAAGCACAAGTCACTCCTTTGCCAAAGAAATTCCACCCCACCTCCTTTTCCGATTACCGTCCCATCTCCATTCTACCATTCCTTTCAAAAGTCCTAGAGCGCCTTGTCCACCATCAACTCAGTATTTTCCTAAATACGAATCTCCTTTTCAATCCTCTCCAGTCAGGCTTTCGTGCTGGGCATAGTACAGTGACCGCGCTTATTAACATCACCGACGACATACGACTTGGTATGGAGGACGGTCAGCTCCTCCAGCAATGCCTTCAACACGGTGGACTTTGACATCTTGCTGGGGATATTGCGTTCTCTTAACATATCTCCAACGGTTATTGACTGGTTTCGTAGTTATCTACACGGGCGCCGGCAGCGTATATGCATTGATGACTCCTATTCTACCTTGTGTGCTACAACTGCCGGTGTTCCACAAGGTGGCGTGCTGTCTCCTCTTCTTTTCGCTATTTTCATCAACGGTATTTCTCAAAATCTCACTTCTTCCTACCACCTTTAGGCAGATGGTCTCCAGATTTACACACAGTCTCCTGTGAATGATCTGCATCTTGCAGTCAACAAAACCAACAATGATCTCGCTCATATTTCAGAGTGGAGCAGATCGTATGGCTTAATGATAAATCCAAACAAGACCCAAGTTACCATAATAGGCAGCCCAATGATGATTTCGAAGGTCAATTGGCAACTTCTTCCACAAATTAGATTTGACGGCGTACTAATTCCATATAGTGAGAAGGTGAAGAACTTGGGGATCATCATTGACAGGTCCTGGGCACCACAGCTAGCGGAGGTGAGCGGGAAAATGTTCGCTTCAGCGGCTTCTCTGAGAAGGTTACGGAATTTCCTGCCAACTTCGACCAAGATTGCGATTGCCCAGTCTCTCTTACTTCCTATCCTCGACTATGCTGATGCCAGCTATCTTGACCTTACCGAAGAGTAACTAAATAAGCTTGAGCGCCTCCAAAATTTCTCTATCCGGTTCATATTTGGCTTGCGAAAATATGACCATATCTCCGAATATCGCGTCAAACTCAAGTGGATCCCTATCCACCTCCGTAGGAATGCTCACATTCTTTCAATTCTCTATTCGGTGCTGTTCAATCCAGCCACACCTCTGTATCTCAAGAATCGCTTTGAGTTTTTGAGTGATACGCACGGCCGGACTTTGCGATCTGCTCATAATCGATTGCTGAAGACACCGAGTCATTCGACAAGGTTCTTCAGCAATTCCTTTACTATCACAGCTGTCCGCCTGTGGAATGATCTGCCTTTAGCCGTAAGCCTTTAGCCTTTCACCGTCCCTAACAATATTTAAAAGCAGGGTTCAAAAATATTACTTTGCCTTAGTTTAAGTTTGTTTTTTTCTTTTTTTTTTTTTCTTTTTGGTGAAATGTATTCCTAGTAGTATGTAGGTATATTTTTCGTTCATCTCCTCCCTTCATATGATAATTTTTATTTATGTATGTTTATTCTATATTTATCTTATATTTATGTACCGTTTATGTATGTGTATTAAATATATAAATATCTTTCTTAGTATTGTTTAGCTGCACCGAATGTAATTCCTGGTGTACATACAATAAAGAATATTCTATCTATCTATCTATCTGTGTGCAGTCTACCAGAAACTGGTGAAGTTGTAAAAGATGTTAAACAGCGCTCTGTTAGTATGCCGAAGACCGCTGAAAGCCGAAGGCCGACTTGAGAATCTCAACGTTTAGGTGCATTTGAATGGTCGTTTATTGCTGGGAAAATTATAGACACTATATAACTAACAGAGAACTTGCATCTAACTTAGATTGGAGTGACATTGCTTTTATACCTTAGAACACACATAGAAACTTAGAAAAAATAAATCAATAGAAATATTTTTTTCAGGCTTACTTTATAATAACCCTGAAAAACTAAATCTAATACGTTTTTTATTGTTAATAATAAAACAACTTATTAGATTTAGTTTATCCATTGAAATCTAAACATTTTCTAATGAGGGTAAAAATTGTTTACGAGATAATTAAAATTTTGATAAACGCTTCCTGCATTATAAGGCGTTGCATGTTGTGACGTCATAGCTTGAGCCCGAATTATATGGTACGTTTTCGTACCACGTGACTGTATTTACTTTTTGACAGGTTAGGTATATTATGAAAACTATTAGTCGTAGAGAAAACAAATGCCACGTTTATTTATCTTTTTACATTGTCTCTCCTACAACATAATATTAAAACATTTTTAGTGTAAGTTCTCCATTGAAAACGTATGCAAATGCTACAACGCACTTAAAATAGGGTGGGTACGCTTTTCTACAGAATTTTCCGTAAACACACGTACAAAATTGGCTCAAGTGCTTTCATTGTTTCCATTGCTCGTGAGTCTAATAAAAAGACATCCTATTGGCTAACGGTTACGGGCGAAATTGCAAACAATACATAGTAATTGTTTAACTGCGTAGTTTTTCACGGTGTTTGGTATTTTAATCAGCGAGTGTGTTTTTCGTAACAAATATAGCCTCATAATGGCATCTCTTAGTTTGTTGATTTTAGAAAGATACTTTACTCTTTATTAAACTGTCTCTATGCAAAAATTACGATGATTCGATAAAAGAATGGTTCTAATCCAACATATGAATAGAATAAATTTATGTCTCAGAAAAATCTCACAAGGTGTTTTGTATGCAATGGCTTTGAAGATACAGGTTTCGTAGAGTCAGGGCATGCTGTGATTTCATTACTTTCATTTACATTCATTATTTAATGTGTGCAATAAAGATTTTGGAGAATAATGGTACATTGATCAACAAGCAGAGTAGCATTTTGCTAAACTAGGCGTGAAGCTGTATTTCAAAAAACCGCTAAGTGCGAGTCGGGCCACGCGCATTGAAGGGTTCCGAAAGAGGGTGTCTTATCTGCTTTATAGAACTAACAACTTCATCAACCCGATCGTCTTTGTTTTAGGCTCAAATTTTATCTACCTAAAATTTTTCATTTTTCGTTTCCAAAATATCGAGCGCCAAAATAGATATGACAAAAATTCGGACAAAAAATAATTTTTCTTACTATTTCGGCCGTGACTTTTTCGTTTTTGACTTTCTCGAATAATTCTTGCACCTTACAGCTCTCGTGAATACTCGTCTTTTGAGCTTTTTTTCTGAATATCGTATCTTCACAACTCTCCGAGATATAAGGGGATCGCACTTTTTCGTGAAATCGGAGCCTACACTGGAGCGACCGAAAATACATTTCCAATGTCATAAACTATGTGTGTATTAGAGTCTGGGGCCTGGAGATCTTTTGTATAACCTAGATATGACCGGGACCGATTAGCAAAAGAGGCGTACTAAAATTTACTTTAACATAGAATTTTCCAGCTATAACTTATGATCTTTAAAATAAACGTATTGCTTTACAAGCCGTTGCCCGCGACGTAATTTTGATGTGTATTTTTCCGGGATAAAAATAGCCTATGTCCTAATCCAGACTATAATATATCTCTGTACAGAATTTCATCCAGATCCGTTCAGCCGTATTGCGTGAAAGAGTAACAAACATTCATCCATACATACAAACTTTCGCGTTTACAATATTAGTAAGGATAGTTTTCCGGATAACTAGTAATAAGTCATCTTTGAGTTTACAACTTTTATCTTAAAAAAATCTTAAATTAAATGTGATATTTCAGACCAGACCCAGGGCCGTTTTAGTAACATAATAAGCTTACAATTGTGGTTCACCAGGATTGTTGCAAGCCCTGGCTTCGGTGTATCCCAACGGTATAGACGTGACTTTATATATATGTAAGTGGTTGACCAAAAAGGGACCTCAAGGGAAAATAATTGATTTCGAGAAAATTGCGTTTGAAGTTTCGTGTATAAACAGGTTTCCATACTGCCTCGGCTCACAAAAAACATCATAAAAAAATAACTAGGGCACCTAAAAATATTCTGGTTAGACCAATTCAAAGCTAAAATACTACAGATTAAAAAAAATCAAATAAAAAAATAACGGTTTTCAATCCCTTCAGGTCCCTTTATGGTCAACCACTCACATATAGATGTTTACTGTTAGTAATTTTCGACTTACGATTGATAGATTAGGCCAAAATTACTCATAATGGCATCATCATCATCAGTCCACCGCTGCCCACTGCTCGGTATAAGCTTTTCTCTTGCCATCCGCATCCACGGACCCTCCGCCGACTCAACGACGTCGTCTGACCATCGGACCGCTGCTGGTCTGCCCACTGACCGGTAATTGGACCGTGTTACGCAGAAACATTCCGACTCAAAACAAAAAAAAAACCCCTGGTCTTGGATGTTCACAATGTTCGTTTCTGGTTCTCACGAAACAGGGTAATCTAGTGTGGGGCCAGAAGCAATGTATGTGCCTGTATGTAAATGTTTATGATTTATGTTTAAGCATATTTCGAGAAAAACTATTTTTATTACATTGTTTTTTACCACGTTTTTGTTCAAACGGTTTATATTTGTAATCACTATAACATTAAACACGTCTGAGCAAAAATATTAAAAAAAACGATGTTATGCATAAAAAAATGCTTTTTTCTCGAGAGTTTCTCACTGTGGGTTGTAATGTTTCTGCGTAACACAGACCAATTATGTGTTTGTTACTAATTGTGGCTTCATGAAGCAAGGGCCAGGGCTCCTCAAGCGTCACTCTATCTCTTTATTGAGAGACCTAATTGAGGAATCTCAAACTCCTGTAGCTCTTAAGGCTAGCCCTATTTCCTAGGGCCCTATTCATGGTTTACTATGACTATTCGATTGTTGGTTAACCCACAGATTAACAAGCAGGAAGACTAATTGTATTAATCAGCTACGCAATGTACATCGAATTGTCAACTTAGACTATAGAATGTAGTTTTATGAAAATAGGCCCCAGGAGGCATGAAAATATAGGCACTTTTGAGAGACTGTAAGTCGATTGTAACGAGCCATCTGCAACACAACTGTAAATTTGTTAGCAATTCATTTGAAAAGTATCACGTGTTAATCAAAGACATACCCACCCCAGTTTCTCGTACACTAACACGCTGTTAATCTACTGTTAAAAACTGTCAATTGACCAAATTGCATACAAAAAGAAACCACTGACAGCTGTCAACAGTAGATTAACAGCTTGTTAGTGTACGAGATTCCGGGGGTCAGTCTGTTCAATTCAAATTGTATGTCGAAATCTCTGAATTCAGATGATAATATATAGGTAGCAGAAACCGGTTCTTTTATGTTTATAATATTTGCGGGTTTACAACGATTTACAAGGACATTAATTTCTGTAGCGCGTTGATTATGTAACAAAATAATAATGTTCTAATTCCGCCTCTTCCGTATTGCTTACTACAGTATCTGCCCATTACGCACGTGGCCTCAAAAATATAACTTTTCCAGCCAAGGTCAGAGCATTCACATTGGCTTGGCGAGCTGATTGATTGGGCAACTGCATTCTTTTGCGCGGACACTTTTATGGTACTTCCTTTAGTTTGGCCATTTACCGACTGCGAAAGTAAAAGGGCGTGTTAGATAAAGATAAGGATAAAGAGCTTTATTTGTAAATTGTGTTTTTGAATAAGGTACAGAGCAGTACAGGTGTTCTTGTTGCGTATGTGTGTCGGTATGTACATGTACAAGGCTTAGAAGAATCCGTCGAATTTTCAATCTCAGGAGACGGGACCAAGGTACCAAAGAGTTCCTTCATTACTAAGTGAGATTTTTTTACAAACCTAATGGAGATTGTTTTTTTTTTTTAATTTTGGTGAGATTTGGTAAAAAAGTGGAGTAGTTTACTCCATTGGAGTGGAGTAAACTACTCCACTTTTTTACCGAATCGTCACGAGAGATGATAATACAAATTAAATGGGGTAATAACGGTTTATTCTAAATACTGGTGAAGGAATTTTGGGGCGAAATATATAAAGGGCGTTAAGTGTACTGTCGCTACCTTAACTCACCTGTTTGTCACTAAGTGACAGTAAGGCAAGTCTTGCCTATGGGCCGGTTTTTGAATTGAGAATTTCACTGAGTAAATACTTAAGTAAGGTTCTGTCACGCTCTTTTCTGAGAAACTCGAAGACACAACACTGCACTTAACTATTTACTTAGCGAAATTCTCAATTCAGAAACTGGCCCTATATCGTGACACCTAGCTGTTTTAATTGCTTGCACAATAATTAGCAATTAAATGCTGTTTATTTATGAAGCGACAAAATCACGTAAGTAATAAAAAAAATACATTGTATTACATTAAAAAAAAGAACCGACTGCTCGAAAGTAATAAACACGACAAACTCAACCTTAGAATCCATTGAAGCCTCGGCAGGGACAGAACATTGAATGTATTGGCTTCAAGTAGGTCCTCCGTAGGTAGTACAATAACGCTAGTCGCGCGTTTTAAATGTCAAAAGTCGCGACTTTTCAGTACATTAATTGTCAAATTCTGACATTTTAGCATCACAAAACGCGTGACTTTAACCGACATACTACCTTTGCTGCATGGGTAGTACGACGGCACGAGTCACGCGTTTCGTGGCGCTGAAATGTCAGAATTTGACAATTAATTTACTGGAAAGTCGCGACTTTTGACATTTGAAACGCGCGACTAAAATCGTCGTCCTTTCCAAGCTGTTTAATATAATATAGATAGTATATAGAGAGTCTGGTTTTTATTTCTAATCCGATAGGTTCCTCTTAAATACGGCAGGTACTTTATAACTAACAATATGACAGCTGACGTCCGCTATATTTATATTTAAGCCCGGCCAGTGGCATTCAATTTAAATTGACAACTCATTTTTTAAAATCGGTCAAGTAGTTTTGCCTCCGCTTGAAATTAAGAAGCATAAATTTAAAAACATACACACAGGCACCAACAACATAATCCTCTTTTACTTTCGCATCGAGTGAAAACATTGTGATCGGTGTAAATGCAATAAGTATATACTAAGACTGACCTTCACTAAAGTCACACTAAGTTAGCGACGACTTTACCACAGTAAAAATAACTTTATCACGATTATTTGTAGAGATGACAGCTGACAATGAAAGCAGTTATAACATGATATATACGTATGTTTATTGCTATCAGCAATAAGGCCGCCAATCGTATACAATAAAGAATATTCTTCTCTTATCTTATGTTTGGTCCCGTTGTCCGCTTGGGCCCTATTCATGGTTTACTATGACCATTCCATGTATAATCCGGTCGTCCACAAGCTAAAATGCCGTTATCGACCATCCAGACGATTTTGACTTTTTGATGACATCTTAATCAGAAAAAAAATCTCTGTCGATTCCTCCAATCCAACTTTCCTAGCTTTTTCCAGAGATACAAAACTGAAAAATGCAGTTATGTTAGTTTAATTATTAAATAATTGAATAGGTAATAATTGTGTTAATAATAATAATAATGTATTTTTATTTCAGACACACATTATCCATATTAAGTTAGTAAGAAATAAGAACTTACGGCTATGTTAGTAACTTAACTGCGTTTACGTATAAGTTTAATAACGCCAAAATATGTTTTTTTTTGTTTTTGTTAAGCTAAATTTATAGTTACTAAATGAAGGTAAAGCTCTATCTTTTGATACCTCAAGTATAGTCAAATTGTGTATAGTTATCAAGTAGCATATATTTTTATTAGTTCCCTGGTTTTTTGCGCAAAACTCGAAAGTTGATTTTTGGAGATAACGACGTTTTAGCTTGTAGACGGCAGAATTGCAAAGTTGCTTAACCAACAGATTAACAAGTATGAAGACTGGGCCGCGCAATGTACACGTATTGTCATAATAAACTATAAGTCGTAGTTTTATGAAACGCGGCTCCGCAAAGCACGCTACATTTTTCTAAAAGTGGTAGTTTTATGAAACGCGGCTCCGCAAAGCACGCTATATTTTTCTAAAAGTGGTAGTTTTATGAAACGCGGCTCCGCAAAGCACGCTATATTTTTCTAAAAGTTGTAGTTTTATGAAACGCGGCTCCGCAAAGCACGCTACATTTTTCTAAAAGTTGTAGTTTTATGAAACGCGGCTCCGCAAAGCACGCTACATTTTTCTAAAAGTTGTAGTTTTATGAAACGCGGCTCCGCAAAGCACGCTATATTTTTCTAAAAGTTGTAGTTTTATGAAACTCAGCTCCGCAAAGCACGCTTAATTTTTCTAAAAGTTGTAGTTTTATGAAACTCGGCTCCGCAAAGCACGCTACATTTTTCTAAAAGTGGTAGTTTTATGAAACGCGGCTCCGCAAAGCACGCTATATTTTTCTAAAAGTGGTAGTTTTATGAAACGCGGCTCCGCAAAGCACGCTATATTTTTCTAAAAGTGGTAGTTTTATGAAACGCGGCTCCGCAAAGAACGCTATATTTTTCTAATTTTTTCGGCTTAGTAAATCAAAAGGAAGAGTACTGAAAATATCAACGACATATATAGGAACTAACGACACGGATTTGCTAAGAATGAACAAAATGTTCAGGTCTCAAAAACCATGAAACGGAGAAATCTTCACCATGGTCACATCATGCGCAGTTACAAGTACAATCTGCTGCGACTCATTCTGCAAGGCAAAATCCCGTGACAAAAAATACCAACATAGGTAGCACGACGGACGCAATCGCGACAAAAATCGCGACATTACTGTCGACTACATTAATTGTCTCCATTTCCATTTCCTTCCGTGGATGTCGTAGAAGGCGACTAAGGAAATCAATTACCAGGAGACGGGCAGCAGCGTCTTCCTGAGATTCCAACCGCATACTGCGATCGCCAACCCGCCTGCCAAGCGTGGCGATTATGGCAAAACCCCTCATGGTTATGAAAACCACGAAGGAGGTCTATGTCCTGCAGTGGGCGTCAAATGGCTGATGATGATGATGATGACATTAATTGTCTAATTCTGACATTTTATCGCCACAATACGCATGACTCGCGCCCTCATACTATCTTGGCCGCAGTATAACATCATGGCTGCAAAATCTTGCTCAAATCAAAAGTGGTATTCAAAACATTTTATTTGGCTCTTACTAGGATCAAGAATAGAGTCAAAGTCAAAGTCAATTTTTTTTATTCACTATAAAAACAAAATGTTTACTTAATGAACGTCAAAGCTGTTAGTTTCACAATTAATAGATTATGCGGAGAAGAAGCTAACAAAGAAACTCCAAATTTATTCTTTTCAAAACAGGTTTGCTTAATTAACAGAGTTTTCAACTTAAAGTTACACTACACTAGATACAATCGTTCCTGTTAACATTATTTAAATACCAGACATCCTTGTCTTCCAAATAATCCTTAATGTTATAATAGGCTTTTTTGCACAGAGTATGCTTAATACATTTTTTAAACCGCGTCGGTGCGAACTCGAATATATCTTGAGGAATCTTATTGTAGAACCGTAATATTTCGGTGAAAGTTCAAATTATACCTAAAAAAATCTTACACATGTCATCTATTTAAAACCAGTTTATTTTATTTGGCTCTTACTAGGATCAAGAATATTTCAGTGAGAGTTTAAGTTATACATAACCCCCGTCTGTATCCCGGAGCGGGAGACAGAGGCCAGTGTTTGCCACTTGCCACGACCCTGACAAACCTATTTCGCTTCATCAACATTCACCAAATTCTGAATGCACGCTTTATAAGCAAACATCTTAAAATAATATAAGAATATTGTTTATTGTCTCAGAACACAATTTATTGTACACCAGGAAAAAACAAACATGAAATAGGTACTTACAAAGATGCAATACAATTAGCGGCCTTACTGCTTACTCTTACTCCAGCCCTTAAATTCCAGGTGCAGTCCAACATGGGGGCAATACTCCGGACCCTCCTGCTTTTCCAGCTGGCCTTCCTCTGCAGCGGCATGGATCAGTTGGACATACTCTTCGAGTGGAAAGAGTTGGACTATCAGTTCCCTTCTGAAGAAGCCCGGCAGCAGGTAATCCCACGTTGCCGATGGTAAGGCAGCAGGTCAACCTACTCTATTCTATTCTAACCTTTACATTTTTCAGTTTTCAGTCAGAGTAAGTTACGGTAGAGTGCACGAGCGTAAAGGTTTATGTGCTGTCAACCGTACTAATAAGCTTGGGTGTCCATATGGAAGGCATGCCTAAAAATTAGATTGGAGTGGCATTGTATTGATGTCGTAGGCAATTAGACAAATTCGTTTATTTACAATTGGCGTAGTTAGTTGATAAAGGCTCGCTCTGTAAAAGTACAAAATAACGAGAACAAATTGGGCCGTGTTACGCAGAAACATTCCAACACACAATATGATTTTTTATTAGGGTTCCGTAGGCAACAAGATACCCTTATAGTTTTGCCATGTCCGTCCGTCTGTCTGTCTGTCCGCGGCTTAGCACATAGACTAAACTACTAGAGAGCTGAAATTTACATATATACATATTTATTACGTTGACGAAACGGTAGAATAAAACCTCGATTTTTTTTATAGGGTATACCTAAATTAGGGATGCATATTTTTCTCGCCTATGCCATAGTGTGAGGTATGGTTGGATTGGTCGTTAAAAAAATGTTGGGTGTAGAAAGACCATATTTCGATTTAGGGTTTCGTTTGTGAAATATTAAGCTTTAAAGCGCAATTTCTTGTCAGAGTGTGGCCTCTTCAGGAAAACTAAAAGGAAGACTATCACGGTCAAGTAGACTTTACAAATAAACGAGTAATAAGCGACCAACTTGTAAACGGAAAACTTCGTACAAAATCAATGGATTTTGTACGAAGTTTTCCGTAATTACTTTGATGAAGTTGTTAGTTCTGCAGATAAAAAAACCCCTCTTTCTACGGAACCCTACACTGCGCGTGGCCTTACACGCACTTGGGCGGTTTTTTATATTTACCATTGTTTTGATCCGTGATATCTTATCAATTTCTGGACAAAAATATGAAAAGATCAATATTATACATAAAAAAGCGTTTTCACGAATGTTACTTATTGTGGCTTGGAATGTTTCTGCGTAACACGTTCCAATTGTAAATGCACTTAATTTACTCCATAAAGGACATAGAACTACAAAAAACAAAATTAAAACCATAAAAATCGGGATCTTAAAAAATCGGGATTCAAAAAGTTACTCTAATAGCAAAAAACTTATTGACTTTAGTTTTTCTATTCAATTCTATATGTTTTCTAATAAGACTGTAGACACATCTACACAACCTATATACACACTAAACATTTTACGAGATACCTATCTCAAATATTATCAATACATGCTTCATAAATTCTACACTATAAATCACCATTTATGGACATGAGCCAGCGGCCACACGGACGGGACGTGGGGCGAGGGCGCGGAAAAGACGCGTCTTTAATCCAATTCACGTTCATACAAATTGTACTTAAGGGACGGAACGAAGCCCACACAGAATAAAACGGGGCGAGAGCGCGATTTCGATATAACGTCCCACGTCCCTTATATAAGGCCAGGACCTTACGTTTTAAAAAAATGAAGTTAAATAAAAAAAAACTACATTTAAACATATTTACCGACCGACCAAGCAACCGACAAACTGCTGAATACTGATTGATTAATGCAGGCTTTACTTCGTCCCTCGTGGCAACCATGTAACTAATCAGGGCTATGTTACTTCCAGGCCATAGCCAACAAAGAGTTCATCCCGGAAAACAACGTGCCCATAGGCCTGGAGGTCTACGGAGACAGGCTCTTCATCACCGTCCACAGGCGGCGGCCCGGGGTCCCTTCCACCTTGAACTACATCGACCTGAAAGGTAACGCTGACGGTTTTTAGGGTCCCAAATGATCTAGATTTTGAAGTGGACACCTAGTTTTTCGTGTAACGTTCAATAAGTCACAGTTTCTGTGTTAGTTTGAATAAAAATTTATTGACTTTGACTTTGACACAGGCGTTTTGTCGGAGGGAGAGAGAGTCAGTCGGAGACTTTATTTTCTAAGTTATGTAATACTACTCACCAACTGTGAAGGAAAACATCGTGAGGAAACCCTAGCGTCTGCGGTGTTCACATACCTCAGCGCTTGCTACGTGCAATGGCCCCAGCTATAAGGCCAAATGCGGAATTATAAGGTCTAACTAACTAATTAAATATCTGTTACACCATCCCGAATCAACAAAGGCAGAAGCATCTCTTGTGTATTCGATCACCAGCCCGCCTGCCCAGGATGGTGATTAAGGGCCGGTTTCTGAATTGAGAATTTCACTAAAGTAAATGCTTAAGTAACGTTCTGTCACGCTCTTTTCTGAAAAATTCGAAGACACAGCACTACAGTTAACCATTTACTTAGCGAAATTCTCAATTCAGAAACTGGGCATAAGTTTTGTTTCTAGAATTGTTTTTTTTTTCATTTATCACGGGCCCGTCCTGCGTGACATTGTGTGCCGTTGGGAAGGCCTATGTCCTAGCAATGAACGAACCTTTACTGGTGACATTATGCCTTCTTGGCAACTCTAGGAATTTTGACCCTTCCTGTTCCCATCGCTGCCAGTTAGGTAAGTGTGGTGAACGGACTGCACCAGCGACGTAGCAATATACATAAGCAGCCTATATACGTCCCACTGATGGCACAGTATGTATGTAAATAGCTTAGACACTCAGGTTTCCTCACGATGTTTTCCTTCACAGTTGGCGAATGGTATTGCTACTATAACCCCATAAATGTACATAACTTAGAAAACAAAGTCATAGGTACATGCCCGCACTGGGAATCGAACCTGGGTCTCTCGCTTCCGAGTCGCTGAGGTATGTGAATAGCTCAGTAACAATATGTTTGCGTCCAATACGTTCTCTACGCTCTGACACACTTTTCTAGAAGATTGAGGCGTCGCTAATTCCGTTAAGAGCGAATCGATTTATGTACGGA
This sequence comes from Yponomeuta malinellus, assembly GCA_947308005.1. NCBI lineage: Eukaryota > Metazoa > Arthropoda > Insecta > Lepidoptera > Yponomeutidae > Yponomeuta > Yponomeuta malinellus. The sequence goes on along the minus strand of OX371006.1, from coordinate 2,198,532 downwards.
CTGATTCTTTCTCCTAACAGTTGCATGGCGTGAAATTGCCACTGTGAATTGTAACAGTACACCAACCCTTACATCCGCGCGCTCTACCTGCTCCAACCGGTTTCTCGTAAAAAATAAATAAAAAATATTCACACAATACAATTACTTGTCCTGGAATACCCTGGGATATGGCAACCGAGCACGGACATTAAAGACATGGAAAAACACCAAGACTGAGGCCATTTGTACAAATGTACGGCGGCTCCCAGTGGGAATCGAACCCACGACCTCTGTCATGGCAATCGAACGTGATACCGCTAGACCGAAGCAGTCGAAACTGTTAACAATCACTGGCAGTGGTTTTTCGCGTGCACTTTGGCCAAATGACAGCTGTTAACAGTAAATTAACAGTTTGCTATTGTACGAGAAACTGGGGGTTAGTTACGTTACGGGCGACTTTGCAACTAAAATGTAAAGGTTGATGTGCTGTCGAATGTCCGTATCATCATCATCACTAGCCATTTGACGCCCACTGCAGGACACAGGCCTCCCTCGTGGTTTTCCTAACCATGAAAGGTTTTGCCATAATCGCCACGCTTGGCAGGCGGGTTGGCGATCGACGCTGCTGCCCGTCTTCTGGTGATGTATTTCCTTAGTCGCCTTCTACGACACCTCAATGGCAAAACCCCTCATGGGTATGAAAACCAGGAAGGAGGCCTATGTCCGGCGTCCAGTGGGCGTCAAATGGCTGATGATGATGATGTTTGAGATTATTTGAGAAAAGATGGTCAGAGATAAGTTTTTTTTTCCGTTTTCCCATTTTCTCCGCTACAAATGTGACTCGAAGCCAGCGGCTAACACTGTACGTAGACATTCAACAAATAGAGTAATAAAAAAAAAAAAAGATTTCTGATTTCCGAACTGAGTAACAGTGGTATAATAAAATGCAAACGTGTAGACTTGTAGAGTGATGTGTGACAAATTACAATCATCAGTGGACTGTATTACCCACCTATGTGCCTAACACTTTATGTAAACGCTGCAAACGATAAGTGTAAAGACAGACACGAAACGGTCTTATGAAAACATCACGAGATTCAATATCAACAGAAATCACGCGGTGAGTTTGCAAAATGCGTATCCAACACGATGTAACGCGGTCATTTAGAGTAAAGGCCTACATGATCATTAAGAGTAGAGGACTGAACAACTATTTGCCAGTTTTCCGAAAAAGAGAGGGGGAGGGTGGTTCTACTTTTTAACCGTCTTCAAAAAAGTAGGAAGTTTTCGATTCGACGCGTATGTTATATATTTTTTGTCTATGTGCTCGTGTAACTTCGTCAAACCTTAACCGATTTCAACAATTTTTTGTTTCAATAGGTGTAATGTCTTTAAGAACTGATAAAGACTTTCAAAGATGGAGAACGGAACTTTTTTATGGACAGCAGCAAATTAAGCCTGATGGGAGCAATCCTTCATAAAATATGTGAACAAGGTAGCCCCAGGGTCTTCACAAAATTGTGTAATATATTTTCTTAACATAAAATAAAAACCGACTTCAGTATATTATAATTTGGAGTCGGTGCCGAGCTGCATGACCAGCACATCAATTTTGGGCACAGACTCCACATTAGTATTGTATTCAGAAGTCTGTTTTTATTGTTGTTTACTCTCGGCTTTTATTCTATTTGGCACACAGACAGACCATGAGATGGATAGGTTACCTACCTATTCACATACCTCAGAGCTTGAAATCGCCAATCCGCGGTGGGCACGCGTGGTGATTAAGCCCATACTCTCTTCCTGAGGGAAGGCTTGTGCTCTACAGTGGGACGTATATAGGCTGCTTATGTATGTTAATTTGTCCCAATAAATGTCTTTCTTTCTTTCTTTCCAATGTAGGTATTATGTTTCTTTCTATTTGGCACCCAGACAGACCATGAGATAGATAGGTACCTACTTAGTATATGAAATTTAGTGCATATATCTTCGACGTCACGAAGATTCAGAAATGACTCATCCCGTCCCACCCTTGCGTGTTTCCCCATCGTGATTCAGAGAGCATCGGGCCGCCGCAGACAATTTCGTGGGTCTTTTATTTTTTTTATATAGCAAGGGGACTAATTGACCGACAACATTTTATAAGGGCAACCCGACCTTGGGATAATGGCGCGCAGAAATGCCAGAACCGCTTGCCGCCCAAGACTAGTCACGATTTCTGGATTGAGCCGTCTATAGTCTATTCATCCTTACTTGTCCAATTTAGTAAACAAGATTCTACCCGCAAAGTATGACTTTTTAGTCGAAAACTTCCATATTCCCATAAATTAAGTAACCTGGGACACCATTTTGGATAACACGCTGCTATGTTTATAAACAAAGTGCACGAACTTGCAAGAAAATATCTAGTTTCGGCATCAAATGTCAATTTGGAGGTTAGAATATTGTTTACTAAATTGGACAAGTAAGGATGAACAGACTGTAGACACAACTTGTAAAACAAACAAAACAAAAATATTTATTCATCCAACCAATTCTATTCCTAGCAAACACTTTTGCTGGGATTCCCTTTTAAGTATAAAGTACTTGTGCCAGGGAAACCAGCTCTTCCATAACTTGTAAAGGTTGAACATCTAAACCTACGTAAAATGAAGATTTTGTTTTAAGTGTGAGCTAATCTAATTGACTATTTTATTTAAAGATATAAATTTTAGAAAACAATTATAGTCTAGTTGGAGACCACAGAAGTGAAATAAACTGTTTTCGCGGGAAATAAAGTTTGAAAGGTTCATACGCCACGGATCTAGTATAAAATAATCGTTCGTTCGACGTTTTTAAGGGCACAGGGCACTAGTTTTGAGAAAAATGGCGTGTCAATATATATTATTTTGTTATATTGAAAAAACATCACTGCATGAAAAAACAATATCAGGACGAAAGGTAATTAAAATCGAAAAAAAAACAATCGAGCGAGCGTCTTATGGTCGGCGCCAGCCAACTCAATTGTTTTTTAATTTATTTCCGCATATCGAACGACAGAAACTTCAATAGGTACTTAAAATAATAGAAAACATTTCTGAACGTTACCCCTATCACTTTCAATTTGGATTCACCGTTTAGAACCAAGGGTCGGAAAACATGAACAGGTATTTACAAATATGTCTTACAATTACTATACATAAAAAAACCGGCCAAGTAGGTTCGAAGGGTTTAGCTATTAGTATTTATAACAAACTACCAACAGAAATCAAGGATCTCTCTGGTAATCGGTTCCTAAAGTCTTTAAAGCAGTATTTATTAGTAATGTGCCCATATAATTTAAATGAATATTTTGAAAATAGTAAATAGATTTTAATAGCATTATAATTTGCTTAATTTTATATCAGATAATAATACATAAATACAATATAATATAATTATAATTTAATTAAATTGTATACTCCATAATAATAAGATAATGTAATTATTATAAATAATTAATAATTACTATAATATTGCCATGCCGCTCCCGGTAAAATTACACGTACTTTTATGTATAATCATTTCTTAAGACCTAAAATTATACTGTAATTTATCGCAATAAACGAATTGAATTGAATTGAATTGGGTTCCGTACCATTATCTATACAACATTAGACACAAAGATCGAGAAAAAACGTCACGTTTGTTGTATGGGAGCCCCCCTTAAATATTTATTTTATTTTAATTGTTTATTTTGGAAGTGAATATAAAACTAAATATTCAACCTGTTGTCGTTATTAAACGGCAACAAAATTAGGTTTGTTGTATGGGAGCTCCCCTTATACATATTTTATTCCGTTTTTAGTATGTGTTGTAATAGCGGCAACAGAAATACATCATTTACGTGAAAATTTAAACTGTCTAGCTTTTTCTCCACACAATCTAAGCATTAAGTCGGAAAGTAACCACTTTTAAAAATACTGAATCAAGGTATATTTCTATTAACATTATTATGGCTACTAATATTTTCGAAGTCTTTGATATATAGCAACTATAAAAATTTTAGTTTCTTTACCCGAATAATTAATAATAAATAATTTTAATCATTATCGTCTGCCATCTGAAATCTATCGTGTCTCGCTAACGGTGAAGGAAAACATCGTGAGGAAACGTGAGTGTCTGAGCTATTCACATACCTCAGCGCTTGAAATCGCCAATCCGCCGTGGGCACGCGTAGTGATTAAGCCCATACTCTCTCCATGAGAGAAGACCTGTGCCCTACTGTGGGACGTATATAGGCTGCTTATGTTATGTTATTATCGTGTGGATGAACTGATGACACCAAAATGAAATGAAATCTCAGTGAATTTGCTACACGAATTCACGGATGACTTTTTGCGTAACAGACTCAGTATCATTCGTGTTTACGCGGATGAACCAGTTTGTTTACAAATGTAACGCTCGACTTGTGGGGAAAATATGAATGGGTCACGTACAGCAACACAGTCGTTGTTGAATGCGAACTAAATATTGGAATGTAAAATTCTTGCAACATGGTAATGCGGTTATTATATGTATATCGAGCGAATGTGGATGGAACGGCCGGTAAGGGACGACGCAGACGGACATACTTCGACCAAATAGGGGATGTATTAACAAAGGGCAAGATAAAAAGTACCCGAAACCGGCGTGCGTGCATGCAACGACTAATGAATGTTGAGGAAGCGAAAGTGATCTGTCAGGATCGTAGCAAGTGGCAGTCCCTGGTCTCTGCCTACCCCTCTGGGATACAGGCGTGAGTTTATGTTATGTTATACAAGTGTCAACCTAGAGCCGTAAAAGAACTACCTACCAACCGTTTCGGGATGACCAATTAATACCCGGAGCTAGTTAGCGCTACCAATGGAGAAAAATCATATGATGTTCTTCTGTAATACGTTTTTGCAAAAGTACAGCCTAGAACATAGGGGCAAAGACCTAGAACTTAGAGCTCGTTTGCCAAAAACGACCGTTTTTAGCTGAAATCTATTCGAGTCGTAGGTTATTCACCCTATGTTCTAGGCAGTGTGTTCTTAAAGAAAAATAGCTATTTATTGAGATTTATGGTGTTCACTTTTTGTAAAAACATATTATAAGAAAAGATTTTTTTTCATTGTTCCGGGTCGCTCTCAAAAGTATATTACATACATAAAATCACGCCTGTATTCTGAATATAAATAATCTCCTTTTAATGATCATCATCATCATCATCATCAGCCATTTGACGCCCACTGCAGGACATAGGCCTCCTTCGTGGTTTTCATAACCATGAGGGGTTTTGCCATAATCGCCACGCTTGGCAGGCGGGTTGGCGATCGCAGTATACGGTTGGAATCTCAGGAAGACGCTGCTGCCCGCCTCCTGGTAATTGATTTCCTTAGTCGCCTTCTACGACATCCACGGAAGGAAATGGAGTGACGTTATTCTTAATCCGGCGCCACACGCCTTTTAATGATGAGTGGGCTTAATGCCATGATCTTACCGTGTCACCCTGCCAACCTGCCCTCCAAAACACAAATCCTATCAAAATCCAGCTCCCAACGTCATTTTATATATACTTATTAACTTACGCGGGCCCCTCTCTAAATTTCAGATAACAGTACCCGTTCCCCGAAGCTCATCCCGTACCCCAGCTGGGCAGCTCACTCCATCGGCCCGGATGGCAAACCTGCAGAAATTGTCTCACCCTTCAGAGTACGGGCTGACAAATGTGGACGTCTTTGGGTCCTAGACAACGGAATTATGGCAAATCTGGAATCCAACACCACAGAGTACTCTCCCGCGATTATAGTCTACGATCTCATGACAGACAACCTGCTTAGAAAGTACAACATTCCCAAGGAACAGACCAAGGAACACTCTAGCTTCGCAAACATCGCTATTGAGGATACGGATTGTGGGAAAACCTATGCGTACGCCGGTGATGTTAAGAATGCGGGCATTGTGGTTTATTCCTGGGAGAAGAATGAATCTTGGAGGATCACGCACCACTATTTCCACCCTGATCCTCTGGCTTGCGATTACAACGTCCAAGGTTACAATTTCAGCTGGACTGATGCGATCTTCGGCATGGGAATATCAGCGCCAAACGCAGACAACTTTAGCACTTTGTACTTCCATCCAGTGTCGAGTTTCAACGAGTTCGCCGTATCGACTGAGTATTTGAGAAATCAATCCGTAGCCGATGAAAACTTCAACGCTTTCAGATTGTTGGGGAACAGAGGTCCTAACGCCCAATCCAGTGCGGCCTTTGTCGATCCGAACACTGGAGTCCTCTTCTATTCATTAGTAAATCTGAATGCAGTAGCTTGTTGGCGTACGTCTAACAAAGATTACAACATGAAGAACCAGGGCAGAATCTTCATGAGTAACGTGACCATGGTTTATGCAAGTGATATCAAGGTTGATTACAACCAGACCTTGTGGATTCTATCGAATAGGTTACCGATCTGGATGTACGGAAAATTGAACTCATCAGATTACAACTTTAGGGTGTTTTCCGCTCCCGTCTTGGAGGCTATAAGCCACACCGCTTGTGACGTCACACCGAGGTCCGACATTCTCGATAAGTTCGTGAATAAAGCTAAGAATATCTCTAATACTATAAAGTCTAAATTTAAGGGGAACTCAGCTGTAATTTTTGCGCCAATGTCTATTTTGACTATTGTGTTTCTAAGTTCCTTTGCTATTTTTGGTACAAAGTAGATAAGTAGTCTATACTGTAGTGTGGAAGTTTATGAAATGAAAGAGGTTTGTGGGGATCGTGGCAAGTTTTAAAACCTTGCCTCTGCTGATATAGGTGTGAGTTTATGTATGTAGTGAGGATAATTTTGAATAGGTGTTACTTATTTCGTTTGTTTGCTGTGATAGTATTTTAGTAACTATGGTTATTATTTAGCTGATCCTTAATGAAATTAATTCGGCTCCGGAATCATCGGTCTACATTGTTCCCTATGAATTTTTCCACATTAGTCGAAATTCCAATGCGTCTATTTTTAATATCAGTCTGCCTCCGCCCTCCATCATTAGTCTACTTTACCGATTGGTCTACATTCATTGTACTCTCTACTTGGCTACATATTTTACTAATTAGTTTGACTCTTTCACTACCGATCACTACTTTTAATAAGTATATTTTTTATTATAAAATAAAAAATACACCGGGTGTCCCGAAAAGAGTAAGTATATATGACGGAAATCAGACATTTCTTTGGATAAATGGACCGATTGGAAAAGTTTGGATAAGTGACAGATCGGGGAAATAGATCATCTGCCCCTGAGGGATTTTTATTCGAAATCCTCGTCAATCCACAGTGGGCACGCCTGATAATAATGCCCACACTGTCTCCCTGTCTAAGATCTGAAGATCTTGTATGGCCTCAAGTGGGTCATTTAGGCTGCAGACTATGCTTATGTCTCTGCTATTCTTATGTCTTATGGCCAGTTTCTGAAATGAGAATTTCGCTAAGTAAATGGTTAACTGTAGTGCTATCTCTTCAAATTTAAAAAAAAAGGAGCGTGACAGAACGTTACTTAAATATTTACTTAGTGAATTTCTCAATTCAGAAGCCGGCTGTCAGTTTCTTTGCCTAAAGTACAAAATGTCAAGTCTTTTTATAGCCTTTCAGATAATAATATTCACTGATTAGATAAGTATTCTTCTCATTCTCTCTTCCAATCACTAACATTTCCCCGATTAGTTACCAAGTCATTTAGAATATTTGCTATAGTTAAGACATTATTTGGTAAGTTCGTCCTCAATTAAGATTTATTTGCGTGTCTTTTTGAGTGATATTTATTTAAGTAATACCTAAGGGAGTTTTTTGGTACGGGGCGGTAATAATACCTACCTAGTATTTAGTACTACTTAAGCCGGTAATAGATCTTTATCCTAGGTTAGATCCGAGGTATCCTAGGATCCTAGTTTGGGACCAGGTCAAGTGATTGTTTTGTGTGGAAGTTATTATTATTATTATATAATATATTGTGCTTATAAAATGAATTAATAAAACGACCTATTTAGAAAGTGAAGTTTAGCTGCCGGTTTCTGAATTGATAATTTTACTAAGTAAACTAAACTGATATTTAAGCACTTAATATGCAAACTAGTATTAAAATTCTGCCACTTGAAATTTATTACCAAAAAACGTGACATAAGTAGATAATTGGTGAAATTAATCAATTCAGAAACCAGCGGGAGAGCTTGAAAAAGCTACAAATATAAAATAATCGATTAATATTGTATTGATGTGAATGAATGTGTACGGATAATGTAACTTATTTTATACACTTTAGCCAAGTATAAAGTTTTATAATAATTTCATGTGTGTGTAATTTTATTACAGTAGAAGCTAAAATAACATATTCCTTACATTTGTGAAATTGAAAAGGAAGTAGTATTTCATGTTTCATTAATAAAGCGATTTCTTTTAAAAGTGTTTATTGTTTCGATGATATTAGAGAAATATCGCAGATCCAAAGAAACCCATGTCGATTTAGAAACCACAAGAAAACTGGCTGTTACAATTTAGATGAGCAATTAGATTTTTGATAACAACAACAAGAAGAAAGACAACACACATCACAAGAAAAAAGGCATAACAAGTAACTCCGTATCCTTCGCTCGTAGCCCCGGCTGCCTGAGTGATCTTAAACGATCACTAAGGTTAAGCAACACAGGGCGCGTTCAGTGCATGGATGGGTCGCCGTCTATACCTAACGCTAGTGGCATTTTTCCAAGCGGTTCCGTGCTTCGCAAGGCACGTTAAGCTGTTGGTGCCGGCTGCCGTCGATAGATGGCAGTCGTTAAGCCAAGTCAGAGGCCTTAGGGCGGCTTGACAATTTCTGACAGTAGACGAGCCACTAGTCTACAAGCCTCCACCAATCCGGACTTGGCCACCGTGGTGGAGTATGGCCTATACCTTCCTCAGGGAAGAGACCCGTGCCCCTCGGTGGGGACATAATGGGTTGATGATGAAGTAACATAAACAAGTACAAAGGAAAAACAAGTCACATAAATACAACATAATACAAGACAAAGTCAGAGCGTGTCAAAGTTGTGGCAAAGGGCATCTGACTCAGCATTGCCCATTGCTAAAATTACAGAAATAGTTTGGTGTGTATTCACTAGTTGTGAATGAAGCCAAAAAATTGAGAATTGAGAATTTTTGGTTATTTGGGGGAAACGCCAAAAGCGCCATCTAGCGGCTAGAGCGAGAAGTAGTGTTTGCTACCTTAAGAGTTGATCACTGGCAGATGTATATTAGTTCAGTTGAAATTGAATCGGTGTCGCTGCCAGCGATCATAAATGGAATGAGTAGGCCGAGTCGGCACCGCCTACCGTTGCATTGGTAGAGTTGAATAATAAGTTGTTTATTATGAAAGTAATGGTTACATACAGTATACAGCTACATTAAGTTATTTTTAAAACACTTTGAACGGCTGGAGCACATAAAACGTGTTATTGACAAAGCGAAAAATCCTATCATCATCAGCCATTTGACGCCCACTGCGGGGCATAGGCCGAATAAAATATGTGGAGTTTCTTTGTTAGCTTCTTCTCCCCGTAATCAAATAATTGTGTATCATTAAGTTAACATTTCATCATCATCAGCCATTTGACCCCCACTGCAGCACACAGGCCTCCCTCATGGTTTTCACAACCATGAGGGGTTTTGCCATAATCGCCACGCTTGCCAGGCGGGTTGGCGATCGCAGTATGCGGTTGGAATCTCAGGAAGACGCTGCTGCCCGTTTCCTGGTAATTGATTTCCTTAGTCGCCTTCTACGATATCCACGGAAGGAAATGGAGGATCCTATGTTTCTCCGGTATCGACATTCAAACCATTTCCAAAAAGCAAAAGTTTCAATCAACCAATCAGCCCGTACCCGTCCACTGCTGGGCATAGGCCTCTCCCAAGGCACGCCACTTCCTTCTGTCCTCGGACATCCTCATCCAGCCACTGTCAGCGATCTGCCTCAGGTCGTCGGTCCAGCAAGGAAAATGAAAAGTTGTAAATTCTCAAATTATTTATTCTTAATAAAAAGTGAAATTGAACGGATATTTACTCGTTTACTTTTGCATTTTACAATTTTCCGACGTTTCGGTACTTTTGTAAGTGCCGTGGTCTCGGTAGACTGAGGTGACAGGCGTCTTATTGAATGCATTAACTGTTAGTCACGCCGTTAGTGTCACCTCAGTCTACCGAGACCACGACACTTGCAAAAAGTATTGAAACGTCGGAAAATTGTAAAATGAAAAAGTAAATCAGTAAATATCCGTTCAAATTCAGTTTTTATTATATCTAGTGCTCGTATTAATCTTCGGCAATAATTAATAATCGGCAAACGCAGCGTAGGACGACCAGCCACAAGATGGACAGATGACCTCATCCAAGTGGCAGGAAGGCGCTGGATGCAGGCCGCTTCCAACCGGTCTTTTTGGAAATCCATGGAGGAGGCCTATGTCCAGCAGTGGACTTCTTGTGGCTGAATGATGATGATGATGACTATTATTTATTCTACTAAAAAAAAATTAAAAAAATGAGTACCTACATTGCTTATTAAAGGACCTACCGAAGAATCGGTTTTGCGTTATTTCTATAACACCTTATATGATGGGATATTATTGTATGATGGGACATAACGCCATGTATAGCAGAGCACCGCACAGTGTCCAACACGACAAGTCGTAATTCACCAGATAAGAACTTTGATCTAACCGCGTGCGATCGAGCTATCAAATACACTTTACGCGCGATTTTATCTTCTCTTGTGGAAGTTCTGCGTATTAAAATACCGTTGATCGTGTAAATTAATAACAGCTTATTAATTTACACGATCAACGGTATTTTAATAAGCAGAACTTCCACAAGAGAAGGTAAAACCGCGTAAAGTGTATTTATTTGTCATATCGTTCTTAACGGCTCTGAAATTAACATACCTAGCCCATCACAATTTTACAATTATGAGAATTTAAATGTAATACGAGAAATGTGTTCTTTTATCAGTATAAAAGTAAACAAGATAAACATTTATTCATTGGCACAGGTTTTAAAGTAATTAACATTACGCAATATCAAATTTCATGTGCTTGAAATTGGCTATCTGCGGTGGGCACGCGCAGTAATTAGGCCTGTACTCTCTCTCTAAGAGAGGGCATGTGTCGGACGACTGGGACGTATACAGGCTACATAAAAAATATGATGTAAAATTTTAAAAGATCGGTGAAAATCGCTACTGACTGGATTTCAGGCGACGGATATCGTCAAACGTGGCTGACTCATGCGGAGATGGCGTGACGACCTCACGACCCTTCTACCGGGAGGCGAAAATGGTCATGAAAAGGGAGAAGTGGAGAGCTAAAGGAAAGGCCTTTGCCCAGCAGTGGGACACAATTTTAGGCAACATAATAAATAAACCTATGGAGTCTCATCGGAATTCTTTCGGTGATTCTAGTACAGCGGTGGTATCGAATAGATAGCCTTTGGTCATTACAAATTGCCGCAATATCGTCCGATTAACAAACTTTATCAATTTACTGTTGCCATAAATACAAACTCTATATGAGGACGACCTGCATCATTCCGCTATTGCTCGTTCCAGAGTCAAGGTGGTCTCATAAAGTAGACTTCAAAGAAGGAATAATTTTTTGAGTATTTATAAGTAAGTACGATTCATTCATACGTCCTTGTTAACAATCAATTGTTTCGATTCTTGTAATTTCTGATTTACCGGTAGGTGAACACATTGTGCCCAGAACACCCCAAACAATTTATGTTTCCTCACGATGTTTTCCTTAAAGGGGCTGTTACACAAGAAGAGTTTCTCGCACGCGAGTGGCGATTTTTTCTAGGCAATAATATGGTCGCCTAAGTGTAAAGTGTAATAAAATGCTCCGAGCTTCGCCTCTCTAATACAACTATCGCTAGGTACTTAAACTCTCCTAGGCCACAAGCCTGTCTAAACAAACTATAAGAGTTTCTCCTACGAGTTTCGCCATTCGAAAATACGACGATTTTGTTTAGTCTAGTAATCTAGTAATGTCATTAACAAGTCGTTGAAATTTTTAAAGACGTCTTGCCTATGAAAAATATACGTCACGAATGGCGAGTCTCGTGTCAAAATCAGTACAGAGTGATTAGCGCGAGTCTCGCATCGACACGTGCAATTCTCGCCCGAGCATTGTTTATACAAGTCGAGACACGTACCTATACGTCTATAGATCTATGATTACTCGCCTATGGTGTAAACATAAGGGGAAGTGAGTCTCGCCTTTGATACTCGCATTCGAGAATCGCATGATTAATACTTACGAGTTTTTTATCTAAATACCGTAACCGTCGATCTCCACGTCACAGATTCGCCTAGTGTGGAGATCACAGGCAAAACAAACGGAAAAAATACTTGTTATTTTTTTTGTAATACCCACTTTAAATCAATAAAGTGTATTATTATATTTATTATAATTCACAGCATGTTCTGTCAATATGTAGTTATTCAATCAAGCATGTATAATTGTTTAGAGTAAGTAATTATCTTTTTGTTGAATAAATAATATTAAAATGTAAACAACCGCAGGCCAAAACAGAATGGCGAATTTTGCCATGGGATAAGTGCGAGAAACTCTCTTTGTGTGACTTCCGCTTAACGGTTAGCGAGTAGTATTGCTAGTATAAATGTTACTGCCACTATAGAATCCACGAGCACTGAAATGACAGGCCAACGTTCGAACGATGCACGACCACTGCTCTAGTATGTTTTTTGAGTGGAGTTTTTTTTCCCGCTGCCTTTTTCTCCACTACAAATACGGCCCGAAGGCAGCGGCTAACATAGTAACATAGTACATTGACATTCAGCAAACAGAATGTAAATTCTTTACGTTGAAATAAATTATTGATTTCTGATTTCTGAGTATCTGCCCTAATATCCTCTATTTGAAATATTAACAGATGAAATGTAAAAAATGATAAGTCTTCTAAGCTCAGACCACTTATCCTTCTGGAAGATGACGGAGAAGGAAAAGAAGATCGGAGAAGATGAACAGAAGGAGAACATAAAGTTATCTGTGAAGGAGAAGTGTGTGCGGTGCATCAAGGGGCCAAATTTGTTAAGGACGTTGGTGGTGATTATTTGCTTGGCCTTAGTGATAGAGCAGGTACGAAGCTAACTATTGAATAAGTGTATTGTTTCAATGAAAAACAGAATGCATATTGAAGAATGCACTGATAATAATTGTCAATAACCAAGAAATTCTCGAAAAGCTTGAAATTCTAACAGAAACAGCAAAACTGAACTGGTATTATTGCTACAGGCACGGCACATCTTTCTGAAACACTTACCCATTATGCACGATGGAACTTTTCAATATAAGCGTAGGTAGTGTTCTCATTGATATCTTTATTTTTACTATGGGTTAACTATTTTATACCATCCTTCTCTAAATAGCTTATTTTATACGTGAATAAAAACCAGCCAAGTGCGAGTCGGACTCGTGCACGAAGGTTTCTGTACCATTATATACACAACATTAGACACAAAGATCGAGAAAAAACTGCAAAAAATCACGTTTGTGGTATGGGAGCCCCCCTTAAATCATTATTTTATTATAATTTAATTATTGATTTTTGAAGCAAATATAGAACTAAATATTCTGTGAATATTTCAATCGTCTACCTGTTGCCGTTATTAATATCAAGCAAAAAACGCCAAAAAATATGGTTGTTGTTGGAGTCCCCCTTAAATATTTATTTTATTCTGTTATAGAAATACTGTACCACCACTCCCCGTAATATTAAACGTATGACCCCGATAGTAAGGAGAAAAGTACTATGATGCAAAACACTCCAATGGCCAACTGTGATCGTCTAGTCTAGTGAGAACCCTTCATTGTGAACGCATTAATAACCCAAGAACTTTTAGGATATGAGATTGAGTAATGAGTGCATGTAAGAGATCCGTTAAAATAATAAAAGTGGAACTAAGAACATTCAGTTCAAACCAAATGTTTATTAGAAAAGGTAAATTTTAGAAAGATTCGAAGAAACTAAAATAGCAATAAAGCAACATTAAATAAGCAGAAGCGAGACAAGATTGGGATAAAGAAGGAAAATTTAAATAAAGAAGTTAAGTTTAGAAGACAATAAATTATAGGTTAAATAAAATAAATTCCATGTAAATAAAATAAGATTATCGTAGCAAAATATTTGAAATAACTACTTGTCATACTATTACACATGTGAGTGTTTTAGTATAACGTCCCCTACCAAAGGCCGGTTAAGGCAGACATTATTAGCCAGCTAAGTAGATAATAAAGGATAAGAAGAAGTGAGTACAATACTCAATTATCTACTAGCCGATAGTGCTAATTATATCTACCGTGGATGGGGATTGGCCACCACTACGTTATACTGTTAATATATACTTAGAAATAATAAAACTATGACTGACTAGAAATAAGAATACAATGATTCATTACTCCGAGTCTATGCCTTAAGAAAACATACATGATTAACGCAAGAATTAGCAAAGAGACGTTCAGCAGTACAATGCATTGGCAGACGAGAGTGTGAGAGAGGTAATAACCAAATGCACAAAGTACGTTGGAATAAGACTTCATCGAAGCTTACCAACACTGAAACAGTCCGGCCAAACCCACGCAACCATGAAATGTCTCCCAAAGACATAAGTCATACAAATAAATATAATAGAAGCAATAAAAGCTTTGAGCAGGCATTAAGACTCAAGTCACTTCACACAATTAACGCAAGAAACGGCAAAGGGATGTTCAGCAGTACAATGCATTGGCTGACGAAGTGTGAGAGAGGTAATAACCAAATGCACAAAGTACGTTGGAATAAGACTCCATCGAAGCCTACCAACACTGAAACAATCCAGCCGCGCTCACGCAACTATGAGATGCCACTCAAGGACAAGTCAAACATAATAAAAGCTTTAAGCAGGTATAGAGATCTTAAGACTCAAGACGCTTCACACAATTAACGCAAGAAACGGCAAAGGGATGTTCAGCAGTACTATGCATTGGCAGACGAAAGTGTGAGAGAGGTAATAACCAAATGCACAAAGTACGTTGGAATAAGACTTCATCGAAGCTTACCAACACTGAAACAATCCAGCCGCGCTCACGCAACTATGAGATTAAGCAGAGTATTAAGCCAATATACTTAAAATGAATATAGCATTACTACTACAAAGCCTATAGTGGCTCTTAACTACTCTCTAACGTCCCATAACGTCTTTCAATTCCTAACAATAATCCGAGTTTTGACCACCCTATATATTATTCACCCTATATATTATTCACCCTATATTGTGCCTAAAATGCAATAATACTAAAGAAACAACGGTCGGAAGGAAAAGTATCTACGCACCTACATAAATTGTTCCTACCTCTGCAATAGTGGAATGACCCGTCCGAAGGTCAAAAGATAAGTACCTATGAAGCTAATATTTTCGTTTCGTTTTACCTATTCCTTAGTTTCAAATGATCACCGTGTGGATGAAACGCACCAACCTTTACGTCTAGTTTTAAGGTAAGGACCAGAGACATAGATAAGCAGTAAGTTTAGTAGCTACTAATTCAAGACTCGCACAATTAAATAACGAATACAATCTTTTAGTCCAACAGAGCTTTGCAGGTTTACATTAGCGCGGCGCGGAATTTTGCGGGGTTACATCTACATCCTTATGAGTAGGTGATAAGAGAATTACTTAACGCTATCATTTACAGACGGGTTTGGAAACAGATTTATTGAACACTAAACCTATTGCGACATATTGATTACAATATCACTACACTACAAAACATTGTGGAAGCACCAATTTCACTTATTTTAGTTTTATTAAATGAACCTTAAACGCATCTAATGACCGCATTGTTATGGTGGGGACTTGGGGAAATACTTACTCTCATCATACAACTGGATACCCTGAAAGAAAAGGGGGAGCCTGCCTAATTTTTCCCAACCCCGTAAGCTAATATATTTAACCACCCATCAAAATTATTATTGTTTCAGCAAAACAAACCCCATTTACATTTAATCGTGTGTATGCGTGAGTGCCTAAGGTGTCTCCCTAGTCACAGCTATTTCCTACTTCTATCCTCCCTAACTCCGGAAAACCAGACTGTTTCAAATTACTTGGTAACTTGACTCAGTTAGCTTTCAGACTTTCTGGCCGGCCAGAGTGTGTAGCCTAGGATGTGTATGCGCAGATGGTTTTATGGGTTCGGTAACCACCCGCAAGGTAAGAATATTCGGAATATAATACATAAATATGTTATGGGTGCAAAGTGCCAGAGGGCTAGAATCGTCTGTCACTCAGGGTAAGCAGGGGGAAAATTGCTACACCACGTATGCTAACGGAAGAAGATCTAACACCGCATTCACAAGAAGCATTTTATCCCAATCTTCAAACAAGATAATTAATGTAATTATCTCAATTCAAAATCATTGTTAGTATTACTTTTTTTATTATTAAATTAAATTGGGAACGCCTCCGGTGAAGGGATTCTTTAAACCTTTCAACCCAAGCAGACTCAGATTCAGCCGTAGCATAGTAAGCAGAGCTAGATTTTGGGTTCCTTAGTCCGTTAATTTAAACTTCTTAAGGCTCCCAAGTGAATTCGCTCTAAATTCACACGTTTGTATACTGAAACTCAATTACCACTAGCTAGTGGAACTAAGCTAAAGTAATAAGTGGAACCAAATGACTGCAAAGGCTCAGAAAGCTATGACGCAAGAATGATACCGACTATCTCGTGTGCCCCCGCCGAGCCTTGATTATTTGACAAAGGCTAGACACACGGACCATCCATAGCATACCTTTGTCACCGTGAGTAATCCTTTGCACAAATTTGTTTCCGCATAAACGTAGTACTGTGGAGGAAAAGGATTAGTAAACTTTTATTTCGCGAGAGCTACCCTAATTACTAAGGCTGAAAACCCTATTTTACGCGGAAAACTTCTAGCTAAATATACAAACGGTTTAGGAATCGAAGGGCGCTTCTAACCTTACACTTTCACTTTCAAATCTCATTCCCTAGCTAAGAAACTAATTCAGAACCTGAAACTTCACACCAGAGCTGATAGTCTGGGACGCAATGCCCACAGGTGATGTTAGGTCACAAATCCAAAACCACTCTCCTACTTTCGAATTTAAATACAAACGAAACTCCCTAATAGTAAATTCACAAAATGGCGAATTTGCCTACGAGCGCAGCAGACGTATTTACTGTTCAATTTTCTGTTCCGGAAAAGCCCCGAGCACTTCCCGAACCCAGCTTTTATAACCTCGCAGCCCCCTCCTAATATGATGCCACTTCTCCCGCTCGCGAAACCAATAACGAAATCCCGCCAACTAAGAATTTTATTCCTTATTGCTATTAATTTAAGGACTTCAACATTGGTAATTCTATTTTTGTTCGTCAAACTCGTACCACATCGCGCCACTATCTTCTCAATCAATTTCAGAACTTTAATATTATGCTATTTTATAAATTAATATTTAATGTCTGCAATTATATTGTCAATTAAGTTTCTATTTATTTATCTCGATATTTCCCGATTGATTTATTTTTCTACAATCCTTTTATCAATTTATTCAACGCACATTTGAATGACGCGGTGGTGTTTTCGAAAAACTAGTTTCTGTTAATAACAAAGTTTCGTATCTCGTATATAGAACAACATCTCTTTAATTCAGTCTATATTCATCTAAACATACTCTACTTTATCTACAATTGGGATTTGAAGCGTTATAATGATTTATTTGGTTGGCGTCAACCGGACGGATATAACAGTGGCGCCCCCCCACTCAAACGGTTAATATCGTATTAACAAAGAACTAATACTGATACGCTACTCACTCCTAGATGGAGCTAACTCTAGAGCTTATGCGAAGATATTCGATAATGGGGACTTGCACTAAGAAAAACTTTAATAAAGTATGAGAGGACACGTCCAAAGGCAAACAAACGTGGTATCTCTTTCTTCCGCGACCATACACTCCCTACGATACAAACAGTCAAAAAGTCAATACAATCACGTGGCACTACAACGCGGCATACAACTCGACCTCAGACCATGACGTCACTCCCCAACGTATGAACGCAACGCCTACAATATATGAAGCGTTTATCAATATATATGAGTCATCTCGTAAAATAATGTTTCTAAGAAAACGTTCAGAGTTCAATGAAAAACTAAATTCTACGTTTTTAAGTAGAAATGAGGTCCTTGAGAAGTATGTCTGGTGTTACTTTGAATGACCGGACACATAACCGTGTGACTAGAATACGTTGTGGACTAAAAGAGGATGCAGTGACTAAAATTGAGAAAGGAATGTTGAGTTCGTTTGGACATGTGGAGAGGAGGAAACAAATCCATCGAACAAATGTGGGTGGAAGGGCCGGCAAGGGATGACCCCAGACGGACACACCTCGACCAAACAGGGGATGCATTAGCAAAGGGCAAGACAAAAGCACCCGAAACCGGCGCGCGCGCAATCAACGACCAATGAATGTTGAGAAAGCGACAGCGATCCGTCAAGATCGCAACAAGTGGCAGTCCCCGACATTCGCCTACCCCTCTGGGACACAGGCGTGAGTCTATGTTGTTTTGTTAAAGTTTTATATGATTTAAGTTCCCTATTTATTTAGTACCTGAATGACCGAACTTTTCGGATGCAATTTTTTGTTTTGTTTTAGAGAATGAATTAAAAAAGCGTCATCTATGAACAAAATAATGAACTGCCATGTACTGTATTAGATTTAGGTGACAGACTTTCTTCAATCCAAAATTTATTATTTATGCTATTTCGCAAGAGAGATGTCATTGTGATTAATCTCAATTATCGTAAACCATCCCTAAAACCAGTTGCATAATTTAATCTACAAAAGACAACGCAATAAGTATTTTACAAGAACTATTTAAATGTTTACAAATGCTACAAAACAAAAGCTTTTCGGATGCACTTTTTTTTTGTTTTTGTTTTATTAGAGAATGAATTCAGACCCACGCGTATAGACCGGTAGCGTCACCTACGAACAAAGCGATGAACTGTCATGTATTGTAACAGGTTTTAGGTGAAAAACTTTCTTCAATCCATAATTCATTAGTTGTACCATCTCGCAAAATAGATGCCGTTGTAATTAATCTCAATTATCGTAAATATTTAATCTAGAAAAGACAACGCAATATTTCACAAGAACTGTTTAAATGTTTACAAATGATACAAACAAAATATACCTAACTTTATTTTATGTTGGGGAACCAAATACGTTTCGGCGCTTTATCAGATTCTATAATACGCTCTTTAAATGTTTTACAATCCCTATATAAGTATACGATTATCATTTCTCGGTTTCTTTTAGCTTCCATCCTTAATCTTCTCGTGCAGAACACAATTCAACATTATATTAACGATCGTGAGCACCTGTACGGAGCTTGGTCCGTCACAATACATCATCTGTGAAAATGTCAACTGCCTACACCCTTTGGGTACGGAACCCTAAAAAGCACTTTTAGTCACTATTTTGATGTTTGAATTTACCTCCACCTCCATCTCAATGGTATACAACCTCCTTGCGCAAAAAATTCTCGATACAAACTCCTTGTGCGGTGCGAAGAATACTCGACGTCCAAACTCCTTGTACAAATACCTCCTCGAGATTTGATTAGTTCAAATTTTCGAAAAGGAGTTTAGCATTATAATAAAAACTGTTATGTGTTCTTTGCTGTCATTTAATAATAATAATAATAAGAAAATTACTCTTAATTTTAGTAATTGTTCAACTTTTAATGTGCATTTCAATTAATTTAACCTTCCTTTTTTCTGCACTAAATGTTAATTTTCGCTTAAATATTTATTTTTCTCATAGGCATGGTATAAAGTATACTATGCAATTCCCTACAGTCGTAATTCAGTCGTTAGAATCCCTCACTTGTTCGTGATTCATCTATGGCCCTCGCTTTAAATCCATCCTTTATTTACTAATTGCATAATATACTACCGTTCTTTTGAGAAATTAAGTTCTTAAGCCATAAAACAATGGAGAACTTGCACAAAAATATGAGGCCATGTTCAAAGATAAATAACCGGGGTATTTTTTTTCTCTACGCCTTAATGTGACCTTTTGAAAAGGAATTCTAGTCACGTGGTACAAATAGGACTCAAACTATGACGTCACAACTTGCAGGTATCACCTTATAATGCTTGAAGCGTTATATTCGAGTTATCTCGTAAAATAATGTTTTCATACATCTACAACCTTTTTAGAAAACTAGAATTCAACGAAAAAACGAAATCCAAAATTATATTTTTTATTATTAGAGTAACTTGATTTTCCGCATTTTTTGGGACCCCGAAAACCCCAAAGCAAATATTTTTAAAGGTTTTGTTTTCTCATGAGTTTTTCTATGTCTTCTAAGGTCAAAAGCAATGCCACTTCAATCTACCTAACTTTGTTGCAAGTTCCCCATTGAATATGGATTCTTTGCATGGTCGATTATTGCGTTTAAAACAGTTTTATGTTTTAGCTAACGGCATGTGTGAAAAAGATGGTGAACATTCCGATCACTACGTATACGCATTTCGATTTTAACAAGACGCTGCTTTACCCCAGCGTTACCTTCTGTCGGGAACCCCCTTACAAGTTCAATAAGATGATGGTAAGTAACCACTTCATTTGATACATTCGCCTCTTCCTCTCTACGTGTGCACACCCACCAAATTCCAAGTTGATTTTTATATTTAAATTAAAATAAAAAAAAAACCGGACACGACCGACTCAGGTCGCCCACCAAGGGTTCCGTACAAATTTGTAGATACTTACATAGGTATTGTTACAATAGTACAGGAATCGCAGTTTTTTTCCGAGCTTTTCCCGAACTTCAAAGACTTATTTTTTATGATTTTTTTTCAGATTTTTTCTACATGTGGTATAAGACGATATTACTTGCCAAATTTTATATTTCTAGGTCAACGAATAGTACCCTATAAATTTTGATTCCCTTGAGAGTCGAAACATACGTTTTTTGCGGTAAATAAACGCTCGTATCTTTTTTTCAGGTTAATTTAGAAGTTTGATTTTCTCACAGCCCTAGAGGACTGTAGACTTGATTATTCATAAGTAGCCTATATACGTCCCACCGTAGGGCACAGGCCTTCTCTCAGAGAGAGTATGGGCTTAATCACCACGCGTGCCCACCGCAGATTGGTGATTTCAAGCGCTGACTTATGTGAATAGCTCAGACACCCAGGTTTCCTCAGGACGATTTCCTTCACCGTTAGCGAGTGGTATTGTTACGATAACTTCACAAATGTACATAACTTAGAAAGAAGAGTCATTGGTACATGCCCGCACTGGGAATCGAATCTGGGTCTCCCGCTTCCGAGTCCAATGTTTTACCCACTAGGCTACCACTGCGTTCAGACTTGAGTATACGGTTTTAATTTCAACTTGATACCTCTACGCGTTCCCAAGAAAAGGGTCTTGACAGACATATGGACGGACGGACGGATGGGTGGACATGAAAGTGATCCTATAAGGGTTCCGTTTTTTCCTTTTGAGGTACGGAACCCTAAAAAACATTATACTTAAAACAAAATGTTTACCGAATGAATGTCAAAGTTGTTAGTTTAAGAACTAATTGTTCATGTGGAAAAAGCTAACAAAGAAAGTCCACACCTATTCTTTTCCAATAACGTTCCCAATTAATTAACAGTCTTTTTAACTTAAAGTTCAAATCATCAATGTATGAACAATGTACATAATTGGCTCTAGCACTCAAGTTTCCTCATGATGTTTTCTTTAACAGTAAGCAAGTGGTATTGCTACTACAAATTCACAAATGTACGTAACTCAGAATTATTGTCTGGAAGAGATTGCTGCAGTATAGATACACCACAGGCTACGTATATGGTCCTGTTTTATTTATTCGTTTTGTCTGTTGTGTATTTAGTTTTCATTCTGTTGTTGTGCATATTATGTCACCTATCTGCTTATTTTGTTTCAGTGATGTGTCTTGTTGGTATAATACATGTCTTTTTTCTTCTTCTTCAGTATTACAACCACGAATTGGACGTGTTTCTGTTTGTGTAATTTTTGTGTACAATGGAGAATGTACTAATTTTATCTACTTTGAATATATTTGATGGATCACATCAGAAATGAGACAATTCACCAAAGAACTAAGCTTGACTGCTTGACATAGTCCATAAGTTGGATTAGCAGAAGGCTGGGCACTCTGAACACATATCGAAGAACCTAATACCGATTGGGGTAAATAGGTTCTTGAATGGAGACTACGAACTGGCAGACAAAGCGTAGCATATCCACCAGCTCGCTGGACAGAAGATCTGAGGCAGATTGTAGTTTCTTCCAACTCTTCGGGATATCCAAGAAGGCTAAGACTGGATTTGACAAGTAAATCGGCTTACTAACAAAGCAGTTGACAAGTGGTCGCATATATTATAACCAATAGTCGATGGGGCACATAGGTTCTCGAGTGGAGACCACGAACTGGCCAATGCAGCGTAGCACGTCGGCTGTGTGACAGAAACGGTGGCCGGGGACAGATAGAAGTGATGTGCTTTGGCAGAGGCCTATGTCCAGCAGTAGAATATGAGCTGGTGGATAAGACAATCTAATCTAATCATTTCAGGAGTACGGTTTGTATGCTCACCCTCTTTACACGTCTACGTGGCGCAACTTCAACTTTAACATATCCTTGGATGATCTTTGGGAACAGATCACTTATAACCAGGATGACTTCTTCGTCCAGTATGGCTTGAATGCATCCAAGGAGAGTAAGTGAACACAATAAAATAATCTTATTATTATTATTTAGTATTTTAGGTATTAAAACGTTTAATTGGATTATATAGTAGGAAATCAAGGGAAGTTCTAGCTAAGTATTCCCTGCATCTGGTGTCAAACCATTAGATTAAAAAACGATTGAAGTTGATGAAGTCATGTTGCCTACGTTGTCACGTCATGTTTTTTTTTATGTTACGCTGTCGTAATGACGGTTACGTGCTTTTCACAACAAAGGCTAATCGTTATTTTACTCATAGCTATACAAGGTGTAATGAAATCCTCGCATCTATCCGCAAAGGACCCTCCTTCCTATTCGTTAATACAAAAAAAATTCATTTTCGAAAAATATCATTTGTTCCGTACTAAAGTTACCACCGTAATTGCTGATAAAGATATAATATGAAGGACCTGATATTTTTTTTGCAATTTTGAAGTTTTGTCCATAATAAAACTTGTTATAACCGAACCAGGAATTTTGTTACACACTGTGTATCAGATTTTGAAGGTTCTGGTGGACCAGCCAGAATCTCTGCTCTCTGCTTTTACTGACTTTAAAGTCGGAAAGCGCGCTGCGCACGCGCCGCGCTAACAACGCGCCGACGCCTAAGGCACTTGTTCTTCTCAACGGTTTTCTTACAGAGGTTCAACATATCGACATTTTTGTTGACTCTATTAACAAAATAGCGTGTGAACTAAGATTACACTTATGTAAGTAATTAATAAGGTTTATTATGTACGAGGTTTATTAAGTCAGAGGCCTTAGGGCGGCTTGACAACTTCTGGCAGTAGACGAGCCACTAGTCTACAAGTCTTCACCAATCCGGACTTGGCCCCCGTGGTGGAGTATGGCCTATACCTTCCTCAGGGAAGAGACCCGTGCCCCTCGGTGGGGACATAATGGGTTGATGATGATTATGTACGAAGTCATAGCAATGGGGGCGCTTTGGGAAACTGTAAGCTCCTATTGCGATATTAAATAAATAAAGAAATAAATCTGTTCATCTTGTGGCTGGTCATCCTACGCTGAGCTTACTGATATGTGGTCTCCATTCGAGAACTTTTCGGTCCCATCGGCCATCAATTCTGCATGCTATGTGCCCCGCCCACTGCCATTTCAACTTACTAATCCGCTGGGTTATGTCGATGACTTTGGTTCGTCGACGGATCTCATCATTTCTGATTCGATCTCGTAGAGAAATTCCGAGCCCTTTCCATAGCTCGTTGCGTGACCTTGAGCTTTCTTATGAGGCCCATAGTGAGAGACCATTGCCATAAGTCATCACTGGTAACACACACTTGTTGTATAATTTTGTCTTGAGCGATTGAGTATATTGGACGAAACGAATTTTCTAAGTTTCCCGAATGCTGCCCAGCCGAGTTGGATTTGATGTTTGACCTCTTTCACGAAATTGGACCGGCCTAGTTGGACTGTTTGTCCTAAGAAGACGTATTCGCCTACAACTCCGAGAGTCAAGTTCCGCAATGTTATTGGGGCACAACACGGGCGTTTTACATGACCTTTGTTTTGTCCATATTCATTTTAAGGCCCACATGTTTGGAAACTCGACTGAGGTCTTCGAGCATTATGCCAAGGTCTTCCATCATATCTGCCATGACTACTATATTGTCGGCAAAGCGAAGGTGAGTGATGTACTTGCCATTGATATTGATGCCGCGTCCCTGCCATTCCAGAAGCATGAAGGCATCTTCCAGTCCGTTCGTGAACAGTTTCGAGATAACGTCTCCCTGTCTCATTGAAAAGGGGCGAATTCTACTCCTGTACTTGTAAAGACATGGTGGCGTTGTTGTACAAGCACTTCAGCACCTCGATATACCGATAGTCAATACGGCAATGCTGGAGAGACTCGAGCACTGCCCATGTCTCGATCGAATCGAAGGCTTTCTCACAGTCTACAAACGCTAAGCATAATGGCAAATTATACTCCTCAGTCTTCTGTGTAATTTTCCGCAGCGTGTGGATGTCGTCTATGGTACTATAGCTCTTTCGGAAACCGGATTGTTCGGGAGGCTGGAAGTCATCAAACTTGCGTTCGAGACGATTAGTGAGGACCCTCGAAAACAGCTTATAAACATGGCTCAGAAGCGAGATGGGTCGGTAGTTCTTCAACAAAGTGTTATCCCTTTTCTTGAAGAACAGCATCACCAGGCTTCTATTCCATGCTTCTGGCGTTTTTTCCTTTGAGCACTGCTATTGTATATTATCATAAATATCATAAATATCATGCTCATCATACACGCTGAAATTTAAATGTAATTAAAATTAAAAAGTAATTAAAAATGGCATCTATTTCAATTGTTACTTTTAAGTATTCGTAAATAAAAAAATTAAAATGAGTTGAGAAATCTTGTTTCGAAAATGCGCGAACTATTAGTACTACCTCTTCATCTATGAGAACAATGACCCGGTGCCCTGCGGCACGCACGCATGCAGCGCTCTCGCTGGCTACTGGTTCTAATAGATTCGAGTTTGTGTCGAGATATTTTTGGAAAAGGCCTTTTTAAAAAACCAACAAACATGCGTATTCGATAGCGCTAAGGTACGTTCATTTTGCCAACCAAAATTCATGGTGTCTTGCTGTATTTCAGATGTTTACGTAAAAAGCGTCCCAGGCTTCATGTTAGGTCGCTGTTTCACCATCAACCCTGCCGATGTAGTGACGCGAGCCTCCCGGGCTACCGGCTACTCCGTGACCCTCCGGCATTACTCTGACGATGTATCTACCAGTATCAGCACCTACCCGCCAGGGTACCATGTGTACATGCACTACGCTAGGGAGCCGTTTTCTGGTGAGTCAAGTCTTCTTCGAGTCTTCTTGTTGAACGAGGGTAATTAAAAAAACCGACAAGCTTTAAAATTGTTTAATGGCAGTCAATACTACACAATGGTTGACATCAAGAACCCGATCTCATTTCATTTCATTTATTAATTTGCAGCAAACACAAAATTTATCGCTCGTAGCCCCGGCTGCCTGAGTGATCTTAAACGATCACGAAGGTTAAGCAACACTGGGCGCGTTCAGTGCATGGATGGGTCGCCGTCTATGCCTAACGCTAGTGGCATTTTTCCGAGCGGTTCCGTGCTTCGCAAGGCACGTTAAGCTGTTGGTGCCGGCTGCCGTCGACAGATGGCAGTCGTTAAGCCAAGTCAGAGGCCTTAGGGCGGCTTGACAACTTCTGACAGTAGACGAGCTACTAGTTGATGATGGTGATGATGACATAATTTATATAATTCATATAATTTAGTATCGTTATGAGCCAGTATCTGACATGCAAAATTGTTTACAGTTAATATTGCACTTAATTTTACCTATAGATATTTAAGTATCAATATGAACTTATTCTATTATGTATAACTATTGAAATCAATTGTAAATTATAAGATTCTTATATAAATATATCAAACACAAAACATAACAATATAGTCAAAAGTAAATTAAAGTAATTTACAATTTCAATTAAAAAAAAAAACAATTTCTTTTTAAATATTCTGGTAAGGCACTATATAATCTGATTGACATGAAGTGTCCATTTTTCGCAAATGACGTTGTTTTATGAGGTATTCCGGCCAAACGGTTTGGGTGTCTACTACAGAATGCGCAATCTTTTACTTGAATGTCCATAATATTTTTTTACGTAGGTACAGGCACACTTCAAAGACATATGAAGCGGGCAGTGGCAGTATATTTGGTTTTTTGAAGAGAGATCGACATGGATCTAAAGGTTTAGCTTCGCATATGGCTCTTATACACTTTTTCTGGATAATAAAAGCTGGATTCATATCAACTGAGTATCCCCATTCTATAAGCCCATATCTTAGAATAGAACCCATATATCCGTGACATGCCTTTTGGTCACATATTTTGGTTATTCGCTGCAATGGAAAAACAAAACTGTTGATTCTATTGCAGACCAATTGTAGATTTTGCTTCCATGTAACCCAGCCGTAGTTGATTCCATAATGGAATGGCTATCGTAAAATATTTTTAGTTCTATGGGTTTTTCGTTTTTGTTGTAAAATTGTACAAATTTTGTTTTTGAAAAGTTTGCTTGCAAATTATTTCTATTTATTATATTATTTGTTGCACTAATCCGTGCTAAGGACAATTTCAAAAACCTAAGAGGTTAAAAATTCCACCCATGCCGGGACTTGAACCCGCGACCTCAGGCTAACCGTGTCAGCGCTCTCCCAACTGAGCTAATGGGCAAGTGCAGGCATCGCCGAAATTTTGAACCTCTTTACTAACTTCTCCGTATTTCGTACAGGCAGCGACATTTGGCTGAAGTAATTTACATCACTTGCAGCCCCGAGTACCCACTTTGCAGTTAGGTTTTACATCGGAATGATATCACTGTACTAACATGATTATATTCTTTGTTCAAGTCCCGGCATGGGTGGAATTTTTAGCCTCTAAATAGGTTATTTCTATTTTACCAATTTACTATAATATTTTCTATTGCATAGTTAATTAGTTAATTTCTGCTTCATAATCTATCATTGAGGTTTTGTGTATAATGATGTCCGGTAAATCATTTACGTATAATAAGAATAATAATGATGCTAAAATGCTGCCTTGCGGCACGTCAAATTTAATTAAGATCTGCAACATGTTTTTTCAAGGGATTTGTTCAGTTTATTAACCTCCACATATTGTGCTCTATCTTCTAGGTAACTTTATAGCTAGTTATATGCTTGACCACGAATCCCGTACGATTCGAGCTTTGCCAGCAGAGTTTTGTGACAAACGCAATCGAAAGCTTTACTCATATCGACTAAGATAGCCAGTACCGGTACTCTTTTTTCCATGCAAAATTTGCTTAATTATTGACTTGTCATTTTGGAACCCATATTGTTCGGTTTTTATTATGTCGTATCTTAATAGAAATGAGGATTTTCTCCTATGCATTGCTTTCTCAAAGATTTTAGCCAGTATCGAGATAGGGGTAATTGGTCTGTAATTATTCATGTCGTCTTTTTGCCCTTTTTTACATAAAATAGTTTCACAATGGAGATTTTGAAAGGGCTCGGGAATGTACCGTTTTGGAAAAATACATTAATTAGATATGACAGAATAGAAGTTAATTCAATTGCACAAGTTTTGATTGCTCTTGTACAAATTTCATCATGACCCGTAGATCTTGTATTATTGAGGGCTTTTATGATTTCCTGTACTTCTGCAAGTGGGTCTTAAAGATATACCACAGTTGTTTGTAGTTATTTTATTGTAACTTAATGCATTATTTTGATCCTTTCTTCTATTATTTGATATGTTGATAAAGTGTTCATTAAATAGTGCAGCTATGCTTTCGGGTCTTCAATTTTTATTTTTATATTATTTATAGGTAAATTGTTGCTCATCTGTTCTAGGGGGTAATCCTTGTATTTTAGTATATCCTTGCTCCTCAGAGCTTTCCAACTCATTTAGGGCCAGGATGGCATCTTATCAAGATGTTTTGGATA
The DNA here is from genome assembly GCA_947308005.1 of Yponomeuta malinellus. Lineage (NCBI taxonomy): Eukaryota > Metazoa > Arthropoda > Insecta > Lepidoptera > Yponomeutidae > Yponomeuta > Yponomeuta malinellus. The sequence goes on along the minus strand of OX371006.1, from coordinate 2,170,237 downwards.
AAGTTAGAAGCTACCAAGATGCGGTGATGCTTATTCGGGGCTGTTAAAATAAAATCTCAGGCTAATATAAAAACGAAAAATAATGCCAATTAGTAGTACGATTGCATGCTATCGGGAAACTTTATAAAGTTGGACATGCGGGAACTGTTATCAAGTGTTGACTTGAACTCCTTGTTACGACGTGTGGTAATCCTAAATTTTTCACAGAAGTTGAAGTCCATAACGGAGGTCTAATCGAGTACCTCTATATCTACATGGGAGAAGAAGTCGACGTCAAACTAACGGTCAACGAGTACGTCATGATTAGCGATGAAGACGATCCTTGCACTTATCAGTCCAACTATAGCGCTAACCAAGTACGGGTTTCTTTACTTTTTTTCTTGTGTAAGTGTATCGAGCTTCGATCCGATCTGGGTGGACTCCGATTGGAGTTGAAGCGGAATTTTAACTCACGCCTCTAGTTGTGGGATGCCTTGGATCGTTGAACCGAATGCATCTTCAGCTTTTTTCTCTTCCTCTTCGTCTTCAGCATTTCTTTGTCCAAGCGGTGTGCGCTTATTGTAGTCTAGGCCGACCCTACAGTAGATGATGTCATCAGACCATCGTGCTGGTGGTCTGCCTATACTTCGATAAATATTTCTATGAACGTGGTCAACGAACTTATCTGCATGGGAAACTTGCATATTTTTTTGAATTGCTGCAAAATGATACGGGTAGTTGGCAGATCATTTTGTCAATTGACTTTTTTACCCGACTGCGGCGGAGTCCAAAAGGAGAGTAATGTGTTTAAGTATGTCTGATTCTATCTTCCCTCATAACTCCTTAACGAATGGTCAGCTTTAACAAATAAGGTCTCAATCGATTCGTCATCCCTGCGCAAGTGACATAGGCTATAATAAATTAGCATTAATGGAACAGAAAATTAACAAAAAACAAAAATCGCCATTAAGTAACATTGTAGTACAAACATGAGTCACTAGATGGCGCTTGGGTCTTCATTTTATTTAACTACGCCAATCACGTGTTATGTATGTAAAACATCAGTACGCGGGTATCATAGGCTATAATGTATAAATCACCATAAAAAAATCACTAAAAAGACAAAAATAAAAAATAAATTATAAAAAATTACCAACAACCCGACTGCTGAGCATTAACTAGTAACGGGACGGGGCCCAAATTCAGCAATGTAACTCCTTAGGTTGGTCCCGTCTGCTTAGTAGTTCGTGCTCAGCAGCCGAGTTGTTGGTTATTTTTTATTTCAGTTTTTTATTAGGTAAAAACGCCAGAACTATGTCTAAAAATATCAGGAATTGTAATACTCAGCTGCATACAAAAATACCTCTCATTTATTTTTGATCTGCTGGACAATGATCTGCTAAGTTCACTAACATTATAATTTGCCAGTGCACCACCGAGTACGTTTGGCGGCTGGTGGAGGAAGAGGCAGGGTGCTCAGGACCTTGGATGGAGAGCGAGCTCCCGAGATGTAGAAACTTCAGCGGCATGAGGAGGCTGATTGCAGCATATTACAAGTAAGTGCCAAACAAATTTTTTGTTAAATTTCCCATTTAATAAAATACTGTTTTTTATACACATTTTTATCACTGATAATATGAGATAACGCGTTACATAGACTGGTCATAATTATGTGTAGGACAAGGAACTTTTTCTCGCCTACACGATAGTGTGGAAAATTATTGGATTGGTCGTTTAAAACTATTATTAGTGCAGGCAAACCATTTTCCGATTTAGAGATCCTTTTGCGAAATATTAAACTGTAAAGCGCATTTTTTGTTCGAGTAGGGCGTCTCCCCTCTTCCAGCTAAACGGTTGATTGTAGAAACGCGATTTTTTTTTAAGGCAGTAAGCACATATAACGAAGTTATAAAAGAAAACTATCACGGCTATGTAGGCTTCATAAGTTAACGAGTAATAGGCGACAAACTTATAAAAGGAAGACTTCGTGTAAATTCCATTGCAAATTACGCTGATGATGTTGTTAGTTCTGTAAAGTAGGTAAATAACCCCTGTTTCTACCGAACCCTGTACTGGGCGTGGCCCGAAACTCGCTTGGCCGGTTTTTTGTAACGTGCCATTAAATTATGTAATTTTCCTTCTTGAGTTATCATCAGGAACACGATTATTTGGGCTGCCCAAGATTCTGCCACTCGTTCCTCTACAACGCTTTCGTCACAAGTCGTAAGGACAAGTACACCTGGGACTTCATCACAAACAACTGGATCACTAGGAGCGGTGATGCTGCTTTGCAGACTCAGGTGGGTATTTTCTCAGAGTTCTGTCGACAGATAGTTGGACTTGTGATTTCCGCACTTAGCCTTATATTTGGGCGAAAGCAGGGCTGTGAGATCTCTCCAGTCAGTCTATCACTTTCCAAAATTTGAGCAGTGCCCTGATATCACTGCTGGACTCCTCAAGGAGTACCAGCTTTTCAATTATTATTAATACGTTTATTGCACATAAGTAAAAAATACAATGGCAATGTAACGGACTTGATGTTATGAGAATTTTCTACCAGTCAACCACAGGTGTGCAAGAAATTAACCGGTAGGCATACGAGATAAACGGATAAGACGATTTAATTTAACTAAAGTGGTGGTCCGTTGATTTTCCATGCTCTCATAGTGAATGGTCTGGTGGACGAGTGTTTCCTTGACACAAATGAATTACAATTACTGGGGAGTAATGAAGAGGATTTCAACAGAGATAACTACAGTAAAGTAACTTTTTATTGTTTATGTTTTAGATGTACATCCACTTCAACTCCATGATGGTATCAGTGTACGAGGAGAGATACAACTACGATTGGAATTTATTCCTATCAGACCTCGGCGGCAGTATTGTGAGTACCTATTTATTTACAAGAGACCTATTTTATGTGCCATTCCAAAGGAAATAATAATCTGCCTCTGGACAGAAGCAAACATAACCCCACGTTAAATGCCATGTAGGTCACCGGTTACCACACCCTGTTTTAGTATATTCACCATAGCCTTTTAAGGTGTTAAACTTGCGAATGAATTAACATCGATTACAGTCAGTTGTGCAATTTTTTCGTTATATAATGAACATCATAATTAAGCTAGTTCAGCTTTTCGGCAAATATTGCGTTCATCGATACCATTGATGAGCTAAAGCCACTTGGCCGTGGTCCAGAAGTTATGAGTAGCAATTCAATATTTGTGACAAGGTCTCTCGATTGAGGAATAATCTGATAACGTAACTAGTTTGGTGCGGGGACTAGCCTGTTTTCTGGTGTTACTCGAACACTAGCCCGTTTTTGGTGTTACTCAAATACTAGCCTGTTTTTGGTGTTACTCGAGCTCCTTTTCGAACACCTTTTTCGCAGTCTAAAAAAATGCTTAATCTGATGTTCGAAAACTGATACACTTGATATCAAGTCCAAGTTATCTATCGTATAATCCCACTGGATCGTTGGTCAGAGGCCGGGGGTTCGATTTCCGCTGTTAGCCACCGTACTTGATTATGACCTCATGTATTTTGGGTGTTTTTTCATATTTGTGATGTTCTTGTGTGGTTATAATACCACATCACAGGGTATCCTATTTTAGGACCAGGGGCCTGTTTTAATATTGTAGTATTTATTCATAGTTTATTACGACAATTTGATGTAAAATGCCTAACCGAGTCTTCCTAAATAGCTTTGCATTAACTCGTTAATCCGTTGATCGTTAATTAACGAAGTTAATATTTTGACTAACGGATTACCTTTTAAGTTAACTTAAAAAAATGTTAACTGACTCGTTAACTTCCGTTACATTTCCCCAAAGTCCGTTAATCGTTAATCCAGTACCTACTATTTACCGAAAAGATATAGCACACACGGCGCTCCACCACGAATAAGTACGTTTGGGCCGCGAGTCATTTGAAATAGGGTAGGTACATACATGTACGTCTTTTCGGTGCGTGTGTGTGAAAAAACTGCGAAGAAATTTGATTCAAACAGTTTTAATTTTATCGTTTAATTAGCCTGCGCTTAGAGTTACAAGTGTATTGTTTTTTTTTTTGTTAAGTTTATTTTATTTTATTTTATTCAGGAAACAAACGGTACAGTATTAATCTTATGTAGATTACTATCATGTACATAAACCAGTGAAGTTTCCACTAATAATTAACACATACATTAGCAGAGACAGACAGATTAATGAATTTTAACACGATGAATTTTATTAATTATATCTAATTAAACTATATTAAACAAATTAAGTTAAATTAAATCAAATGTCATCAAACCAAACCAAAGCCAATATAATTTAAGTCGAATTGAACCAAATTAAATCAAATCAAATTAGACCAATGCCATATTACATTTTAATTTCTTTTATAGCCTCTCTTAATTTAGTCTTAAAAGGTCAAAAAGGTGTAGCAAAAATGTCTAAACAATTGAGGTTCTTATTATTTAATAAACATTTAATAAGCGAAATAGAAATGTGTTTGAGGCATAATTACTTTTTGAAAATGGTATATGAAATGAAAAATTGTCACAAGAGCGGGAACCAGTCAGGGAGCGCCTAAGCGTAATATGTTTTAGCAAAAAAGGCTAGTCTATATAATTATGAATTATTTTATCCAGAAAAAAATGGTCTCTTTCAGTTCGGTGACCATCGAGCGAAGGAATGACAGGCATTTGCAAAGATTTCTTAATACATCCATAGCTTTACAAATTTATCTTGGATTTTTTCAATTTTATTTATGTAGAGTTTGTATTGTGGGTTCCAAGTAATGGATTATTTTGGCTTAAGGGTAGGAAATGGACCTCGCTTTCAGACGAGAACCTCAACATAATAATGTTCATGTTCATATCCGCATTACGCCAGATGACTAGATAACACACACTAATTAACATTTCATAATTAATTCACGTGTTTTTTTGTTCCTAATCTGTTAACCCAGAACCCGAACCAGCAGTTTTTACTAAGTAAATCACTAACACAACGACTACAAAATGCAATTTTTATCACATGTTAACGGATTAACGATTAACGTTAACTTGCGTTAAATCTTCCGAAATGTAACGTTTAAGGAAGTTTATTATGTTTGTAACGGATTAGCGATTAACGAAGTTAACTATTTGATTAACGGTGCCCAGCTATGTTTTTTAATCTGTGGGTTGATCTACTTTGCAATGTAGGTACATCAAATTGTCATAGTAAACCATGAATTGTAGTTAACATTATAGAAACAGGCCCCGGAGTAAGTTATTAGATAGATAGACACAATATTTATTTGCATCTGCATATATAACAATTAAAAAGATTAAGATGATGTTGCGTGTATGTTAATATTTAATATTTTATTTTATTTCCATTTCGGAGCATAAATCACAGGACGTCGAAACGGCTTTTGTCTAAGCTCACTGTTTTGTACCTCTTTCTAGCTTACATACTTTTGATTCAATGTGTCATTTTAAAACAGACAAAAGCAAAGTCTACTCCTGATATTTTAGCTCTACTGGTTGTTGGCCTTTCGGTGCTCAACTTGTATTAATTTATCTCTATTGTTCTAGTATCTCGACACTCTTTCTTTTCGAAGCTTATCGGCTGCCCAGCCTGAATCTAAATTAGCAACACTTCTAAAATTATCATCAGCCTGATGTTTCGTACATGTTTCGTTTCTTGTTACAGCCACGGTTTAAATCCACAGCGGCAGACTTTTCACTAAACCTGCGTCACTAAGAGAAAAGGTTCGCGAGACAAAATGATGCATGTAAATGTTAAAGGAAAAGAGATATGTACCTACACAATCTGTCATATTGTTGCTAGTAGTAGGTACTGCTGTTGGCTATGTCCATAGTATTTAAAGTGAAAGTGAAAATAATAAATATAATTTAGTAGTTATGCCCGAGGCCTCGTTCTCATGGGAGATTATATCGATATGGCAGAGCTTCAAAGCCCAATCTTATACAAATTTAAATTTTCGTAAGCTAACTTTTAATCTCAAAAATAATTTTTGATATAATATTAGTCGATAGAAATATTTTCATACTTCCAATCTCACCGGCTTCGTGCGAGACCAAGATATGTAAATATATATATTCAAGCTACCTTGTTTAGAGGACACTGTACATATATTTTAAAGGTGTGAATATTTATGTACGGTGCCCGGGAATAATCCCAAAATGCCCGGGAACGAACGTCACCAATAAAGAAAAACACCAACAAAAGCACGTGCCGCGCTAAAGCCGCGTTTTCTGATCGGGACCTTTTCTGGCTACTCGGAAGCTACACCGGTCTTAGTACAAAAATTGGTTGTTTTCATAACCCTCTACTGTCACTCGTTCAATTAACAGTTCAATTGATTGAACTAGTGAAACTTTACAGTATTAGCAGTTCAATGATTTTCTTTGATTGAACTGCTAATACTGGAAAGTTTCACTAGAAACTTTACAGTATTAGCAGTTCAATGATTTTCTTTGATTGAACTGCTAATACTGGAAAGTTTCACTAGTTCAATCAATTGAACTGTTGATTGAACTAGTGAGAGTGGAGGTTCATAACAGTGTGCTAAGATCGCCGGTGTACTTTATACATGTTTTTTTGTCTTACTTTCAGGGATTTCTACTAGGCCTGTCAGTCATTGGCCTCATGTCGATAGTGGGGAAGTGTTGGGCGAAGGTCATCCATCCAACGATCAAGTCCTCACTCTCCAAGAAGGACGCATCAAGCGTCTGCAACTCCACCATCACAGCGATTGCGGGCACGAAGCCTGCTGAGGCCAAGGGCGATTTTGTGAAGAAATGCAACGACTGGAACGATATGAATGATCAGCTGACTTCGGGTATTTGAACCGGATTGTGAGTGACATTATGTGTATGCAATCGAAATGGCGAATCCTAAACTATGATTATAGTGTTTGTAGCATTGATCTACTTGCTTTATTTCCTGTTAAAATTATAACACCCGGCACACAAACTGCGTGGTCTCAGCCTTCCCCTCCGGTATACAAGCGTGAGTTTATTATAAATTGCCGAAAAATCGAACTATCACGACGAGTTTCCCATGAGTTTCCCACACTTTATAAAATTTACAGCATTTTTAGGGTTCCGTAGTCGATAAGGAACCCTTATAGTTTCGCCATGTCCGTCCGTCTGTCTGTCCGCGGCCTAGCTAAGATACCATTAGTACTAGATAGCTGAAATTTGGCATGGACATACGTATTAATTACGCTGACTAAACGGTGGAATAAAATCATAATTATTGTTTTTCCCCTACACCTCAGTTAGGGATGCGATGATATCGTTGGATTGGTCATTCAAGAATATTATAGGTGTATGAATACCAGTTTTTGATTAAGGATTCCGTTTGCAAAATGTTAAGCTTTAAAGTGCAAATTTTTGTCCGAGTAGAGCGTCCCCCCCTCTCCTGGCTAAACGGTTGATTGTAGAAAGGTGAAAAATTTTAGCGTAACAGCACATATAATGAAGTTAAAAGAAAAACTATCACGGCTAAGTAGGCTTTACACGTCAACGAGTAATAGCCGAGGCGACCAACTTACAATAGGAAAACTTCGTAGAAAATCCATTAAAAATTACTGAAGTTGTTAGTTCTGTAAAGCAGATGAAAGCGTCTCTTTCTGCGCTGCGTGTGGCCCGACATGCTCTCAGCCGGTTTTTTATTTACTTAGTAATTTGACTTAAGGGGCTCCAAGGAGTAACACTAGCGCGACGGAGAAAAAAAAATCATATCTATTTACAGATCGAATTTGAATTCAATTCAATTCAATTCAAATATTTTTATTCATTGTAAAAACAGAATGTTTACTTAATGAACGTCAAAGTTGTTAGTTTCACAATTAATGGATTATGTGGAGAAGAAACTAACAAAGAAACTCCACATTTATTCTTTTCAAAACACGTTTTAACTTAATTAACAGAGTTTTCAACTTAAAATATTAGTCATGAATGTGTTGAACACTAGTCACAATCGTCCTTTAAATAATATTAATCTACTGTTTAATGCCAAACATCTTTTTGCACAGAATGTGCTTAACACATTTTTTAAATCGCGTTGGAGGTAACTCTAATATATCTTGAGGAATTTTGTTGCAGAACCTTATAAAATAGTATCTGTACAATATCTCAATCATGTTAATGACGATTTTAGGACCCATGGCCGTGAACCTAAGGCAAAAACCTAGGAGTAGTTAGCATTGACGCCACTGGATCCCCTTAAGATCCCCTCCCCTGGATCCAGTGGGCTAATAATAATCATGGCGCCACCACAGAAAAAAACAGTACATTGTTCACCGAGAGGAGAAAGTGACCGATCGGGAATCGCAGTTTCTCTCGAGTGATACATAGTGCTTTATACTACACCTGCTTGGTTTTTAATAGTTTTATTTTACTTTCTACGAAAACTGAATCCTCAAACAACACACAAATTGGAAATGGCGCCAATGGCGTCTGCAATTTTCACATGTTCTTTTTTCAAATTGTTTATCCTGCCGCCGCAGGGTCGCACTGCCAGCCCGACACCATCCAACACACAGCTAGTGGCCAGTGTCATTTTGCGAACTTGGAGATAAAAACTCACTGTAAAAACTTTTTGGCTTTTGATATTTAGGTTACCGGCGCATAGTCTTACCCAAAATTAAAAAAGAAAAACCACGTAAGAAATGGATTTTCATACACTTTTCTCTCCTGCTCAGATGCGTTTTCTCCCCGCATATTTGTTCGATATGCAATGACGTACTTTCTACCGTAAATTTGATAAAGTATCAAGGTACTTTCCAAGCAGGTGTAGTGTAAACAGTATTTTTTAGGAACCACGACAAATAACCTAGCATCACGAACCAGAGACTAGATAGTATTTGTATCAAAAACGGCCGTTTTGGCGTTAATGGTATCTAGTCATAGGTATTCTACCTTAGGTTCACGGCCATGGGTCCCAAAATCGCTATAAACATGATTGAGAGATTGTACAGACACGTTTTGCATATTCGATCTGTAAAAAAAGATATGATTTTTTGTTCCCCCGGTGCCGCTAGTGTTACTTCGCGCCCCTTAAACTGAAGTCTCTCGAAGCTCTAAGCTTATGACTGGACGTATGTATCAATTATAGGAGAGCGGTGGTAGCCTAGTGGGTAGAACATTGGACTCTGAAGCGGGAGACCCAGGTTCGATTTCCAGATGACTTTTCTTTCTAAGTTATGTACATTTGTGAAGTTATAGTAGCAATACCACTCGCTAGCCGTGAAGGAAAACATCGTGGGGAAACCTGGGTGTCTGAGCTATTCACATACCTCAGCGCTTGAAATCGCCAATCCACGGTGGGCGCGAGTGGTGATTAAGCCCATACTCTCTCTCTCTGAGAGAAGGCCTGTGCCCTACAGTGGGACGTATCATCATCATCAACCCATTATGTCCCCACCGAGGGGCACGGGTCTCTTCCCTGAGGAAGGTATAGGCCATACTCCACCATGGGGGCCAAGTCCGGATTGGTGGAGGCTTGTAGACTAGTGGCTCGTCTACTGTCAGAAGTTGTCAAGCCGCCCTAAGGCCTCTGACTTGGCTTAACGACTGCCATCTATCGACGGCAGCCGGCACCAACAGCTTAACGTGCCTTGCGAAGCACGGAACCGCTCGGAAAAATGCCACTAGCGTTAGGCATAGACGGCGACCCGTCCATGCACTGAACGCGCCCTGTGTTGCTTAACCTTCGTGATCGTTTAAGATCACTCAGGCAGCCGAGGCTACGAGCGATTCGTAGGACGACGGGACGTATATAGGCTGCTTATGATAGGAAAGCGAGTGTTCACATGCGACTACCTGATGTACTTTTGGCATCTTCAAAATGCGCCCAATGCAACGCACAAGGCCATTGACGTAAGTTGAAACGGATGCCTGGCTTGCAGTAAATACGTTACCTACGTCACAGTAGACGTAGGTACCGTATTTACTCCAAATTTGACGCACGTCAGTTCAAGAGTGGCGAGGTCTCATGTTCAGCATGTCTGATCACCAAGCCGAAGGTCGTGGGTTCGATTCCCTCTGGGGGCCGCCGTGCATTTTTACAAATGGCCTCTATAACAGGACAAGTGAGATTGTGCTCTGTGGAAGTTAAATGTCAAAGACATTTCGTTCCGTGTGGCGCCGGATTAAGAATAGCGTCACTCCATTTCCTTCCGTGGATGTCGTAGAAGGCGAGTAAGGAAATCAATTACCGGGACACGGGCAGCAGCGTCTTCCTGAGATTCCAACCGCATACTGCGATCGCCAATCCGCCTGCCAAGTGTGGCGATTATGGCAAAACCCCTCATGGTTATGAAAACCACGAAGGAGGCTTATGTCCTGCAGTGGACGTCAAATGGCTGATGATGATGATGATACTTTTTTATTTGTTAATTTTTAGTTTGCGTCTGAACTTGGGCGGTGGTGGGCACGCGTGTTAATTAAGCCCATGCTCTCTCGCGGAGAGAAGGCTTGTGCCGTGCATTTTTTGTAGCAGAAGGTCCAAATACTACGACAAAAAATTTTCAAAGAACAGCCTTCAGTAAGACATTGCTCTATGTAAAGTGGTTTAATTATATCAATGTTAAAGAAACAAATGTGGCGTTATTCTGAACAACACGTTGCCCTTACGTGAATAAACACTTGCAGTTTGGGATAATATTTTAATGTAATTCGTTTTAAAATTAAACAATATTATTAACATATAGAACAATAAAAAAATACATATTTAAAAAGATTATAATGATAAATAGTACATACATACTTATAGATATATAAACGTAATTATACATACTTATACCTACGGATAGAATAACACATTATTATTTTGAAGTTGAAGATCCGGCGTTATGCTGTTTTTAATACTTTGTAAGAAAATTAACTAATGTTTTGACATGTAAAGTTATTGACGTCTGATGTGTTAGGTTTAACACGATGGCAGTCAAAGTGAAAGTCAAAAATGTTATTTACTATAAAAACAAAATGTTTCGTTATTGAACGTCAAAGTTGTTAGTTTCACAATTAATAGATTATGCGGAGAAGAAGCTAACAAAGAAACTCGACATTTATTCTTTTCGAAACAGGTTTGCTTACTTAACAGTTTTCGACTTAAAGTTACACTACACTAGATACAATCGTCCCCGTTAACATGCCAGACATCTTTGTCTTCCAAATAATCCTTGTTAATGTTATAATAGGCTTTTTTGCACAGAGTATGCTTAACACAGTTTTAAACCGCGTCGGTGATAACTCTGGAATCTTTTGTAGTGCCCCATAAAGGATGTATTAAGTTTTACAAGTCTAAATAGTGGAAATGACAATTTGTGTTTTTAACATTATGATGGCCACCAATATAATCATAATATGTGCATCTCAAAGAAATCTCTTGGCGAATCCCTGCTACCTAGCAGCGGCTAATATTGTACACTGTCATTTATCAAAAAGAATGTAATCTTTACGTTGAAATACATTTTTAATTTCCTTAAGATTCGCAATTTGCAGTGACAGTTAGCTGGTCACAAATGTCAAAAAACCGATAGTCGATGGGGTGCAAAGGTTCTTGAGTGGAGACCACAAACTGGCAAACGCAGCGTAGGACGTTCACCAGCTCGCCAGGTCGCTGGACCGATGATCTGAAGCGTGCTGGTAGCGGCTGGATGAGAATGGCTGAGGACAGAAAGAAGTTGCGTGCCTTGGGGGGTCTATATGTCCGGCAGTGGATGTATACGGGCTGATTGATTAAGGTATTTTAAGATTTTTGGTTAATACCCATGTCGGAACTTGAACCCGCGACCTCTGGCTAACCGTGCCAGTGCTCTCCAAACTGAGCTAAGGAGCAAATGCAGGCATCAGCGAAATTTCGAGCCTCTTTACGAACTTGGTGGGTGGGTGGACCCAATTCCATGGGTGGAATTTTTAGCCCCTAAATAGATTTTTAATCTCGTACTCTCTCTCTCAGAGAAGGTCTATGTCAACGATACGTACGTGAGCAGCCTAGGCTTATGTTAGGAGTTCAGAAAATTGGTTCACGTTTAAAAAGTTTTTGAGAGTACTCAGGTGAATGGAAATATACAAGAAAATTATGTCGGTCGTAAATCTCGCATTAAATACCGGTTTTACTCGGTGAAACATCCGTTTGTAGATTTGCCAATTAATTGGTGTTGTGAGTTTTGTGAAGTGATTCATTACCCGACTGCAAAAGCAAAGGAGGGTCATTGATTTTAATCAACAGTATTTACCTGCACTTTGTTCTATAGCATTGCATTGTTTTGTATTACATGACATAGACCAGGTACACTTAGACAGGTCAACATAGGAAGTAGACAATAATAATAACTGAGAGTCGAACTTTACCTATACAAAATACCAAAGGACGCATGCACTAGTAAGAGTAACAGATCAATGAGAAAATTACAAAATAAAAGCAGAATTAATGGATGTCAAATTGATGAGAAATAATAATAATAACCTGGGTTACCGACATGTGGGGGATGGTGTCCACCGAAATCGTTCCTATAGTGCTGTCCACGAATGGGTTAATTCCAACCAGTCTCGCTGACCATCTGAGGCGGTTGGAACTCCATGTGGGCATGCTTCCGGCTATTATGCAGAACGCGGTGCTGCTTGATACAGCCCGGATAGTCGAACGTTTTCTCTCGTTTGCACCCTAACCTCCGGCCACTTGGACTCCTCAGCCGGAGGGCGTCCGTCTGGCCACTTTGATCAGACGAGACTATTATTTTCTTTATCCCCGCATAATAATAATAACTTCCACACACTACAATCACTTGACCTGGTTCCAAACTACGATACCCTGTGCTATAATTACCAGACAAGGACGTCACAAACATGAAAATACACCCAGACTGAGGCAATTTATACACAGAAAATTAAATGTCACACAGCACAAAACTATTTACGATAATATAAATAAAATTACATATTTCTATTATTATTTATTTAGTGATAATGTATAACTTCAATATAATACATATTAAAATAAAATAATATTAGTAATAAAATTAATCGTAATATTGACATATTTACAACATATATTTGCTAAATACAAAACATTTTCCCTAGACCGCTGCCGTTAGGGAGAGATCCCAAGATGCTGTCAGCATTACCCCTCTGACAGGCCAGGCTGATGGCAATAATTACATTATTCGGTTAAGAAATATCCGTGCAATTTCCTTTTTTACGTGCAATAAATTGTTTTCTATCTCTATCTATCTATCTACTGTTTGTCTTGCTGGTAGCGGCTGGGTGAAGATGGTCCAGGACAAACACAAGAGGCGTGCCCACCAGCGAGGGCAAGTTCGGGCTAATTGATAATTATAATTTAATATCATATCATAGCCGTTTTAGTCCAGAGTGTCGACCTCCCTGTATCGACGGTACACGATCCCCACTGGCCAGAGGTTCGGACTTAGAAATACGCTTGCAACCGAAGCAAGCAACTGAAGCCTGAGCGATTAGAAATCTTTAGTGTGCTTAGTCTCTAAGCGTGCCTAAGATCGGACAGTCGAACCGTTTAAAAGCATAAATTTAAAGGCTTATGATATCTACGTTCTGTAATCAATCAATGAATCACTCCTTATTCGTCCAACGCTGGACATAGGCCTTCCCCAAGGCACACCACTTCTTTCTGTCCTCGGGGATCCTCATCCGCTACCGACAACCTCAGGCCGTCGGTCCAGCAAGCTGGTTTTACGCTGCGTTTGCCAGTACGTAGTCTCCACTCAAGAACCTTTATACCCCGGCTTTGAAAGGTTTATTGGCAGATGTGTACTTATAATATATTCATCAAACCGTTTAAACCAATAACTCAAAGAACAAACCTCGGCAATGCAGCGCGCATACCGCGCTAACAGCCCAATGTGTGTATTTATAATACTGCATGCGCCGCGTTTGGCAACTGCGAGCAGTTTGATTGTATGACGCATAAAGAGGATCAGTTGAAGGTGCGGTTTGGGGATGAGATGGTAGCGTTGCCACTGGTCACATATGGGAACAAAGATTCAGAAAATGTAGATTAGAGCATTTTTCTGTCCAGTCCGTGATCAAAGTTTGTAAGACAGAGATAGATAGATAAAAGCATTTATGTGCATCCGCACACGCATGTACAAAAACGTCACAAAAACACAAAAAATGTGCTGGTAATAATCGAAAAGACAAAACCGCTCGCAGGTAAACTGATTAAACACATACCTAAGTCATGCAGAGCACAGGAGAACAATTTGCGAGTGTGGCAGATGCAAAATGTGCAGAATGTGCTCAAGAAGTGGATCCCTCAAGTGCTCTCTTCCGTCACAACATGGAAGAGTAAATAAATAGGTAACTTCCATCCACACAACCACAAGTCCTGGTCCCAAATTAGGATACCCTGTGCTCTGGTAACCAGGCAAGGACATGACAAACATGAAATACACCCAGATTGCGTCCATTTGTATAATTGTACGGCGACCCCCACTGGGAATCAAACGCACGACCTCCGGCATGGTAATCAGACGTGATACCGCTCGACCAATGAGGCAGTCTAGAGTGTCGCCGTACAGAATGATGAAGCTTCTTCCTCAGCTAACCTTCGGTCTCTTGCCAAAATCGTTCGAATAGGCGATAAGAAAGTAATTGGAGAGCCCAGTCCACCAGCTTTCCACATTATGACATAAATTATAATTTATCTGGTGGTATCTTGCCGGATGGGTGGAAAATGACGTGAACCTACGGACGTGAGTAGGTTTAATCCCGATGTAAGACGATTCTCTACATAAATAATTACTTCTACTATTTCACGTCAATTACCGCGGGCACTGACTGAAAACCAGCGCTGAGGGCTCACACCCTCAGCACAATGCTGAGTCAGTTGCCCTTTGTGGCAACTTTGAAACACCACAGGGAGCACTCTGAAGCTCAGACTTTGCCTTGTCCTATGTTGTATTTATGTGACTTGTTTTTCCTTTGAATTTATGTAACTTGTTATGCCTTTTTTTTCTTGTGATGTGTTAATTTGTCCCAATAAATGTCTTTCTTAATTCTTTCTTTCTTAAATGCGAAGTTACTTAAACAAATCCGCTTAATCGCAAGCACTGAGACCGCACCACTTGACTGCCGTAAGTATGTCGTCGACGTCAATAGAAGTCGATAGCCCGATTGGGCCCTGAAGGTGACAGTCAATCTGTTACCGGCCTAGCAACTGACTCGAGCCAAGCCAAGTAACTTAGTCACAGAAGACATCATACATTGTTGCAACTGGTTAATAATGGCTCGAAAAAATTTATTGGGTGGCAGCGCGGTCGTTAAAAAGCTTGCCTCACATTCAGAAGGACGTTGGTTCGAACCCCAGCATGTCCGCATGTACCAATGTCTTTGTTTTCTTATTGTGAATTTGTAATAGCAATAGCAATAGTTGTGAAGGAAAACGTCGTGAGGAAACCTGAGTGCCTGAGGTGTTCGCATACCTCAGCGCTTAAAATCGCCAAACCGCGGTGGGCACGCGGGGTAATTAAGCTCATACTCTCTTTCCGCGAGAAGGCCTATGCCCTACAGTGGGAAGTATATTGGTTGCATTATAAGGCAGTCGAAGAATATACCAATCCACTTACTATTGTCAGTCTTTTCATACCACTTTGAGCGGGTCGTCAGTCCATCTCGTTGCTTGTCCACCACAATGCATAGGTAATGTCCAACGTAGGATCTCCGTTTATAATTGATGGCCTTACATGAGGCATACACGACCTATTCTTCCAAGCTCACTTTCTGTTGTTATACTTTATGTTGTTTTCCTGGTACAATAAAGAATATTCTTATCTTATACACTTCTTATATTATTTGCTAGTATCAATTGTTGGTTAGGCGCCAATAACCAGGAGATTTTTCGATCAGACCAACTAACAAAATCTCATCAAGATATTCTGAAATAGTCCCTTGGTCACACAAAAGGACGTTTTTCTCCACTACAAATACGGCCCGAAGGCAGCGGCTAACATAGTAACATAGTACATTGACATTCAGCAAACAGAATGTAAATTCTTTACGTTGAAATAAATTATTGATTTCTGATTTCTGAACTAAAGCTTCGACCCAAACCTCCATGCCCCTCGACTTCAGACATACCGACGAAGGACGCTCACACGTCAGGCGTTGCAAAAAGACAACCGTAGTTCCACTTGCCGTATCCTCCAGCATTCTATGACACAACTGGCGAGGTTAAGGGATAATACGGTCGTTGTTACTCGAAATAACGTGTATTTGCCGCGAGCCCGAAATAGAGGCGTCCCGTGATTCACGCGATGGGCGCGTATGGCGAAAACGTGTGTTGGGGGGAGAGCGGCCCACATTGGCCGGCCGGTGTCGGGTTGGTGATAGACATAGGATCAGCGTTTCAAGTTCAGTCTCATCCTTGGGAAAACCGATCGAAATAACCAAGTGGGTAGTGGATATTTCCATTGAGTTTGGGCATAAGTGTCTATTGAAACCAATTCGTATATTTTCAGACATCAGGTTTGTCTTAAAGTTGTTGATAGCAATCATGGAATCTTTATCATGTATTCATTTAAGAAAAGATGGTCAGAGTCATTGAGTTAAACTGTCAGACTGGAGTTTTTTTTTTCGCTGCCATTTTCTCCGCTATAAAGCGAACCGAAGGCAGCGGCTAATATTGTATATTGACATTCAGCAACGTTGAAATAAATTTCTGATTTCTGGCTAAGCACTTGCCCAAATACCTATAGGTATAAAACAGTAACAACTGTCCGACATAGCATAACATACCCCCGATATTTTTTTCACTAACAATCTGTTAACAACCTTTAACAGCTGTCAGTTGCATTGTCTATTACGCTTTGGCAACTACTAGCGGTTGACAGTAGATAAACAGGCGATAATTGCACGAGAAAATGGGGGTTAATCTTGTGCTCCATCATTTGTGGACATCAGCTACAGCAGTAAAGCCTAACCCCAAATTGACCTGATCTTAGGTCTTCCTGTGAGTCTGTCTGCAGACTGTTATGATTCCGCTCATGACTTTTGAGTTTTTGGTAAAACTGAATGAATATTTCAGGCCAGCCAAATCACAGATTAAACTTCAGTTAGAAAACAATATCGTCTTTTGTTACATTAAGAAAAAATCATAATATGTAATATTAATAATTCTAAACTCAGGGATATTGATAAAAAGGGGTTTGCTCAGCATAAATGTTGTGTTAGACACAACGCTCATTTTCAGCAAGTCCCTGTTAAATGTTTGATATAATGAGAATTAAATAATAACCATTAACGTTGGACGTGTCCAAAAAATTTATTTAGACACATCAATTTGCGTTACGTTAAAATGATAGTTGTACAGTACTCATTGAACTTTATATGTTAATTGTTATATAAACTCTCCGCCGTAATTGATAAATAAACTGGATTCCTGCCACGTTTTATTTTAATTATTAGTGTCTATTAAAAAGGTCTTCAACTTGGGGAAATAAACTATCAGTTCCTCTTCTGCTATTCTATGCTTACCGTAGTAGCACGCCCCCTACCTATACCTACCTTTTGCTCTAACGTTTTCATTCACTACATTATAACGTAAACTGGAAGGAGGCAAATCACTGATTCACTTCAGTAACGTAAACTATGGAAGGGCACAGATCAGCTGAATTGAGCCAAACCAAAATAGCTCGCGAGCCTCGCTTATGAAATCACCTGTTTACCGCATGATGAGAAATCGCGACAGCTCGTTAATAAGATAACTATCTATAGACCTGTTCAAAAATAAGCAGTGGGTGAGACGAAAATCAGAAATAAGTTACTCAAAAACCGGCCAATTGCGAGTAGAACTCGCGCACGAAGGGTTCCGTGCCATTATCTACATTATCTCAGCAGCGTCTTCCTGAGAATCCAACCGCATACTGCGATCGCCAACCCGCCTGCCAAGCATGGCGATTATGGCAAAACCCTTCATGGTTAGGAAAACCACGAGGGAGGCCTTAGTCCTGCAGTGGGCATCGAGTGGCCGATGATGATGATGATCTACATTAGACACAAAGATCGAGAAAAAACTTATTAATTACTAAATAAACTATTTTAATTTTATTATTTATTTGAAGCGAATATACAACTTAATATTCTGTGAATATTTCAAGTCTACCTGTTGCCGTTATTAATATCGAGCAAAAAAACGGCAAAAATTACGTCTGTTGTATGGGAGCCCCTCTTAAATATGTATTATATTCTCTTTGTTGTTATAGCGGCAACAGAAATACATCGTCTGTGAAAATTTCAACTGCCTAGCTATCACGGTTCATGTGATACAGCCTGGTTACAGACACACAGACAGATGGACAGACAGATAGACGGACAGTGAAGTCTTAGTAATAGGGTCCCGTTTGGCACCCTTCGGGTACGGAACCCTAAAAAGTACTAATAAATGTTGATGATAAGAGGTTCCATTTTTTTTTTGTTGCACTAACCCGTGCTGAGGACAATTTTAAAAACCTATTTAGAGGCTAAAAATTCCACCCATGCCGGGACTTGAACCCGCGACCTCTGGCTAACCGTGCCAGCACTCTCCCAACTGATAAGACTGTAACTGTGATTTTTAAATTTTTAATGTATTATTTTAGTATTTGAACCGAATAGTCTCACTTTTCCTTCAGCAACTTTAGATCTGCCCCTATATTACGCGCACCAAATCCTGAGCGATTCCAATCGTCTAACTGTCAAATTAGTATGGAATTTGACAGTTAGACGATTGGAATCGCTCAGGATTTGGTGCGCGTAATTAGGCCCCTGAAAGAGTTTGGTCTTAGCAATAAGGCTGCCAATTTTACTGTGTATCTTTGCAGATTTTATGTCATAAGCTCTGGTTTACCTACACTAAGGAATATTATTACCTTTTCCCATGTCACATGGGTTGTTATTGTTATCGATGATGATTATGATGATATTGATGACAATGATGGCGATGTTAATGATACAGACGGTAAAGTTCTAGTTCAAATCGATCATCATCATCATTAGCCATTTGACGCCCACTGCAGGACACAGGCCTCCTTCGTGATTTTCATAACCATGAGGGGTTTTGCCATAATCGCCACGCTTGGCAGGCGGGTTGGCGATCGCAGTATGCGGTTGGAATCTCAGAAAGACGCTGCTGCCCGTCTCCTGGTAATTGATTTCCTTATCCTGATTTCAAATCGATCAATCAAGGATAAAACCTCGCGCAAGCAATAGGTAAATATGAGGCTAGACTTAGACTAAATATAAATCACTCGGCGTAGATATTATTGTTAGTAAAGATAAATATTATGATTTCCAACACCCGGGCTCATTACAGCTCAAAATATTTAAGCAATTAATAATAAGTTTCTAAAGCTGGAACTGAAATTGATGGATAAACTCAAATGAAAAAAATGTAAACAAAGGAAAGTAAAAAAAGACATAACTATTGTTCGGGCGAATTGGGCTAAATCACTGGATAAGTTAGTGGATCGATAAATACGTACCCAGAGATAAACGAATAAATAGCAGATTGACAGGGTTGCCAGTCAAACAACTTATCCATGTAAAGCTCTGTAAATGCCATGGTGCAAGACGTTTTTGGACTTATTCACTAGAGCTCCGTGTGGCGCCGGATTAAGAATAGCGGCACTCCATTTCCTTCCGTGGATGTCGTAGAAGGTGACTACGGAAATCAATTACCAGGAGACGGGCAGCAGCGCCTTCCTGAGATTCCAACCTCATACTGCGATCGCCTACCCGCCTGCCAAGCGTGGCGATTATGGCAAAACCCCTCATGGTTATGAAAACCATGAGGGAGGCCAATGTCCTGCAGTGGAGGTCGAATGGCTGATGATGACTAGAACTTACCCATGGATAAACAGATAGATAGTGCTGTCAGATAGAATTGGCGCCAGCCAATCTAAATTATTAGGGGTTAAAGTATGAAATTGCCGTTTTATTGCAATAGGTTCTTTGAATTGACATAGAATCTTCATGGTTTGAGGTTTTCGAATGAAACTTTTTTCAAATGGTTTCTATGATGTTCTTTTTTTAAAAAATGTGAAACATTTGAATATTGAATATCAACAAGGCAACACAAGTTTCAACACGCGTTTCTTTCTGCAGATCAGTCAAATCATGAGGCACCCATTTTTCGTATTTTTTTATTTTATTGATTTGACGCAAGTGAGTCAATATTGTGGGTAAGGTAACGCTAAACCATGCCGCTAATTCCTGGGTAGTTTGACTAGGGTCGGCTTCCACTATCTCTCTTAATTCATCGTTATTCACCTGTGTGGGCGGTCTTCCTCATGGCTCGTTCTTTAAGTCGAAATTTCCATCACGAAAGCGTTTAAACCAAAATCGCACGGTGCGTTCATTAGTAGACCCCTCTCTAAACGCAGCATTGATATTGCGGGCTGTTTCTGCCGCGTTAGTTCCGCGTCGGAACTCGTATTCAAAAATCACTCGAATTTTCGCAGTATCCATCTTTCTTGTCTAAATTGAATAACAGAAACAATTGAAAGTCGATATTCAAATGTTTCACATTTTTTAAAAAAAGAACATCATAGAAACCATTTGAAAAAAGTTTCATTCGAAAACCTCAAACCATGAAGATTCTATGTCAATTCAAGGAACCTATTGCAATAAAACGGCAATTTCATACTTTAACCCCTATTATTTAGCGTATACAATAAACTGCCTTTTAGGTCGCCTTTGGAATCGCTAGGATTATTTCATTTCGTAAAACTGAAGTTCGATAAAAAATCTTATGTAAAATACATCGAATAAAAGATCTGTATAGAGCTGGAAGAACGGCATCTATAAATATAGCAGGCGACCAAGGCAGCTCAACGGCTCGAAAAGACAGGAAAATATCGTTTCAATAACTCTATGCTGTCGTTATAAACTCCGCATAGCACATTCACTTGTCCTGGGTTCCAAACTAGGATGCCTTGTTTTAATCGCTAGAATGACAGAATTTGACAATGGACGTACTGGAAAGTCGCCCTTTTTGACATTTAAAGGCGCGATGTCGTACTACCTATGCTGATATCTTTTTCAAGATTTGAAAGTTTTCTCCGTAGAACATGTTCGAGTACAATCCCCCATTATCGGGTGTAGGTACTGATATGGGGTTTTTGTTACGTCCTGACGTTGTATTAGAATTAATTAAAAGCAGAGTGAAACTGGTTTGCCATTGATATGCTAAAGAAAAGGGAAGCGAAGTAGTTTTGAAGTTAAAGAAGACTGCTTCGTTGGCCTAGCGGTATCACGTCTGATTACCATGCCAGAGGTCGTGGGTTCGATTTTCACTGGGGTCCACCGTACATTTGTAGAAATGGCCTCAGTCCTGGTGTATTTCCAAGTGTGATGTCCTTGCCTGGTCACTATCCATAGCACATGGTATCCTAGTTTGGATCCAGGACAAGTGATTGTGTTGTGTGGAAGTTATTATTATGAATTTGTGTTACTATTTTGACATTTGCGACAAAAATTCCCAAAATTTCCAATTACAGTCGTCAAGAGACCAGCATTTCAGTGTTCAGAATCGACCGACGTTTCTGAAGATTTGGTACAAGCCAGCCAATACATGAATAATTATAGTGTCGACTCATTAACTCTTCAGAGCGGACTAAAAATACTTGGACAAATATCTAAATAGACGTAGTCGGCGCGCGACCGACATGGCTACGAAAATAATAAGAGGAAACGATGATAGATACCCAGCTTTGATGGTGGAGCTAGTACCAAGAACTGTGGCACGCCACTGCTGAGAATAAAGTGGATTATCGCGAGCTGCGTTGGAAAGGGCCACCCATGTTCATAAATCGGTTAATATCAGATGTTCTACGAAAGAAATATTTTTATCGTGGTCCAGTCGGCTGTACCACGATAAAGAAATTTTATCGTAGTTCGGTCAACTGCACCCAGGCACAAGAAACACATCACTTGTAAATGAAATCGGAAGACAGAATGTTTTTATTCGAATTAATCCGGAAACTGCGACTCAATGGACCCTACAAGTTGAACCAGGGGTCTATTTCAAAATCTAGATCATTTTGGAGGAAAGAAATGACAAAGAAACAGTGCCGCTAACGCAAAATTAACCACTCGATATGCGAAGAGCATTTTGCATCGTTTCGTCGTTTTTGCGCGCCTCCTTGGATTTCCGCAGGGTGAAGACCGAATCCTGTGGTGCACGTCTTTGAGATAGTGGGGAAACAAATAGGTGATCTTGACGCCAGACGCTTTTTTAGGGTTCCGTACACAAAGGAGTAAGGGAACCTATTACTAAGACTCCACTGTCCGCCTGTTTATCTGTCTGTCACCAGGCTGTATCTCATGAACCGTGATAGCTAGACAGATGAAATTTTCGCAAATGATGTATTTCTTTTGCCGCTATAACAACAAATACTAAAAACATAATAAAATAAATATTTAAAGGGGGCTCCTACAAACGCTGTCTAAAGACACCGCTAGCCATCTAGCGGCCATCTATATAACCTTCACAGAGCCGATTTCATGTCCTTACATGTCAATGTTAAACGCTTCTGTTTGTTTTCTATAGATATGGAACTGTTCTCAATGTACCTAATCTATCTTGTCCCAATCTTTGTCTAATGTAGTGTAGATAATGGTGCGGAACCCTTCGTGTGCGAGTCCGACTCGCACTTGGCCGGTTTTGATTAGTCGTAAGTCGGTTTTTTAAAGATAATAGGTCAAACAATATGTTTTTATGGAAATAAATATTTCTTTTACGCTTTGTTCTTATCAATACCTTATAATATAAAATTTTAGCTTGTATTGCTGCGCCCGGACGTGGTCGGTCCATTGTAATATGGATAGGATTAGGTAAGGATGTTTGGATTGACTCGTCTTAGTTTGTCGCAGATGACTTGGACGTGCGTGCGCGATACATATTTTTACCTCGCCGAATATTTTTAGGAAGACACACGTAGTTGGAGACTTCATCGTAACAGCAGGTTTACAGCCAACTGGAGCAAATCCAGGCCAGCTGCTAGAATGACACAGTCATTCACAAGCGTAAGAATCAGCGGAACAGGTGAATCCGTTTCTACTCGTACGATACAATGTTGAGATTTGATGTGCTCTCCGTTTGTTTGATTAATAGTTGCATGTTTCCAAGACTTCTGCAACTGATAACCGATGGGGTATACGAGTTCTTGAGTGGAGACCGCGGATCGGTAACGTACGTCCTCAGACTCGGTGGAGCGACGGCCTACGCAGGGCGACTGGCAAGAGCTGGATGAAAGTAGCCGAGAATCGCGCTCAGTGGCGTGAAATAGGAGAGGCCTATGCCCAGCAGATGCCAGCAGTAAACAAGAGCAGACCGATGATGATGATCATGATGATGAAGACTTCTGAGGTAGTGTAAAAAAGAAAATAGGTCCAGTTGATAATATTGAAAAACCTTTCTTTAAGGTGGGATGATTCCCATACAAATTATTATTTCCAAATTTGTTAAAAAATTACGTAATTAATATACACTGAAATTATGTCTGTCTACAATACATATTTCTTTGAATAAAACAGTACTTTAATAGGCTAAATAAGATCGATAATGTTTGTATGGACTAAATTGACGAACTCATTTAAGCTATTAAACCACATATTTTTTTAAGAATCTGTATATTGGCGCAAATAAAAATGTAAATTAATGCAAACAGATTTAATTTCACTCTATAATTATGTAAAATTTTCAACAAATTCGAAAAAGTAATGTGTATGGGAATCGTCTCACCTTAAGGTACTACCACGACCCAAAAGATGGTTGAAGAATAACTTATGTGTGCTTTTCTTTTGCCATATGGTAAGAATATGACCACCTCGAGTCAAGCCCAGCCTACAGACTGAAGTGATTATGGATTCTTTCTTTTTTCTTTCTAACCGGTCACACACAATATCATTACCGTCCCTCCTGCTTCCCCTTCACAACGCTGCGCTCGCGGTTAGCACCTTCGTTGCCGATATGTGTCTCGATTTGGTTTATTTATTTTTTACACCGAACTGACATTCCGTGAGCGAGATACTTGCACAAATATTAAATAATATCGTCGTCTGTGCAGTGAATTTCAATCTCGTGCGAAGAGCCGTAGTCATACAAATCAACCACCAGACATTCACACTGAAACTCTAGAATGAACTCCTGAACTGATCTCCTAATCAAACTAATGGGGCATACAAAGATCTTACTGATAGACACCTAGACCAAGATATTGTTCCTCTAGTTAACTGACCTGTCAAAATAGTGACTCACTTGACACTAGCGACTGAAGAAACCCGGTACGAGCGTCACAAGGCGTCCCTGCCAAAAATCTATTCTTATTAACAGGTAGACCTACCAATGCCATGTCATTTTAGACTCTATTGTTTCACGTGTATAGTCCACATTTGTATTTTCAGTTGCGGGATGAGTATTACAAAAGATTTTGATTTCAGTACTGTTGGAAATTAGGTTGAGTTTTCGAGGCGAGTTTTCTTTAAGTCGTGTGAGGCCAAACGTCATTTTATAATAGAAATGGCTATCGAACTCAATTCGATCTTCGCAATGTAGAGACACGTTAATTGGCTGGAATATTCTTGAATCTACCTGCGTTAGAGTTGTTCTTGACTTTGGCACAGAAAAGACTAGCTGTCCCGGCGAGCTTCTTACCGTCACAGAATCCGTTTATATGATTCTTGCACAACGCCATCCATATTTAAAACACAACCTTCGCTCGCACAACGCCATCTATTTTAAACTTAAAATAAATATTTCATCCCACGGGAACGCATTACCGGGATATCAAGTATGCTATATCTCAATTCAGGTCTTTGTCTATCTGTATGCCAATGTTCATGTAAATCCGTTCAGCCGTTGTTGCGAGATTGAGTGACAAACATCCAAACGTCCAACCATCCAAACATCTTCACAAAGTTTCTCATTTACAATATTAATAAATAGTAGGGTTTATGGTATGGATAGAATTCGCTGTGGATAAAGAAAACGTGGTTATAAACCCACGCCGAAGCAGCGATCTCAGCCTGTTTTATGAACAGTACACTGTCCCACACTAGACGGATCTGCATCGAGGGATACAAATCTTTAGTTGGAAAATATTATAAATTACTTAAACTAACAAACTCAAAGTGTTCAGACGAACAACTGAACAATGCGGCATCTGCACCAGCAGAGGAAGAAAATCGTGGTTCCGCATTAGCAGGGAATGAGTGAATCGATTTAAGACAAAATTATCTTCAAACGATGATAACATTACTGGCTTATTATGTTGCTATTACGAGTCTTGGTAAGCAGTCCTTTTGCAATGCTTGTTCTTATCCAATCTGTGGTAAAATGGGTGGCTGTAAGCTTTACCCTGCTTCTTAGAGTTAATCTAGGGCTGTACGCTCGGCCCGTTGATAGAGGTAAATCACCAGTAGTACTCTCAGCTCGTTGGACCGACGCCGACGATCTGAAAAATAATTTGCCCGTGGGGGCTTGGCTGACTTATGATGGCCGAGGACGTAAAGCAGTGGACGAATGTGGAATGATGGATGGAGGCACA
Organism: Yponomeuta malinellus; assembly: GCA_947308005.1. NCBI lineage: Eukaryota > Metazoa > Arthropoda > Insecta > Lepidoptera > Yponomeutidae > Yponomeuta > Yponomeuta malinellus. Next base: position 2,144,686 of record OX371006.1, on the reverse strand, counting down.
TCTGAAAGAGTTTGAAGATTTATGAATATGTAATGGCAATCATAAGCAGCCTATATATGTTCCACGGTAGGGCACAGGCCTTCTCTCAGGGAGAGAGCATGGGTTTAATCACCACGCGTGCCCACTGCGGATTGGCGATTTCAAGGGCTGAGGTAGGTGAATAGCTCAGACACTCAGGTTTCCTCACGATGCCTTCCTTCACCGTTAGCGAGTGGTATTGCTACTATAACTTCGCAAATGTAAATAACTTAGAAAACAAAGTCATGCATGCCCGCACTGGGAATCGAACTGGGGTCTCTCGCTTCCGAGTCCACTGTTCTATTATGGCAATACTATTCGGTAATGGTGAAGGAAGTATCATCAGGACACCCGAGTGTTTGAGATATTGCATGTGGACTAACCTCATTCTATTATTATTATAATTTTATAAAGCAAATCGTTATCACTACTGCCTAACTCCATGCAAGATTACGCAGTAGCAGGTTATATAGGGACAGTCCAACCTGTCCGCGATCATGCCTAGAACGCTGTTGGGGCTGGCACGTACCCGGCGCACCGGGACGCACATCTTGCTATCTCTTAGGTAAAATTCGGAATAGGCGTTTTGATTTCTGGGCAGCATGATCAGACATCGTGTAGGAAAATGTTGTGTGGACAAATACTCTCTCTGAGGAAGGCCCTGCAGCAGGATACGTGTGGGCTCCTAATAAACACGGATCATAGGGGTACTACACGCTGCTGTTGGTTTTTTCATTCGTAGGCTATGGCCCACATATCGCCCAACCGTTAACCGCCCTGCCGTACCAAGTTACTCGGAAGCCGCCCCGAGACCCGACCCACATAAGCGCGAGCGATCTTTGTCGCGTTAATAATAGAAGCGCACAAAATAGACGGCAGGGCACGCGAGTCGGACCGATTTAGAGGTGCCAGCTCGCCGGCGCCTGGAGACACCTGAACGCGACGATCGACGTCTTCACGTTCCTCTTTTCTTTAAAGAGACTGACCAAAGAGGTAAGGTTAGTGTGGTAGAGATCTCTTTTCGTAACCAAAGAGGTAAGGTTAGTGTGGTAGAGATCTCTTTTCGTAACCATAGAGGTAATATGCCTAGATTTGCTACCTAGAGTATACTGAGTAACTACTAGAGGTAGAAGATTTCTAGTTCACCCGCCTTAAATAAGAAATTCTCAATTCATCTGTATATATACTTTTTGTATTTTCAGAAATAATTGTTTACCGCGTTGTCAGATTTAATTTTTAATTTTTTTGATACAAAATTAGTACCTCCAGAGTCTCATATACATATGGTCAATATTTGTTGATGAGATGAGAAGGCCATCAAACTCTTCTTTGCAGTTCGTCTTTTTCTTGAAGTCGGTTTTTTTTTTAATAAGTAGTTATCGTGACCATAGAGGTAACATGTCTAGATTGGCTAGCTAGGTACTAAAGGTGATATCTAACGGGATCCCGTAAGGGCGTTTTGCCACTAGCCGGTCCGGTACCGGCTCCGACCCGTGGTCCCTGGGAGCCAGGGAAGCCACAATATTAGGGAATGGATAGTAGGGAACCCTAAATGTTCGTGGCAAATACATTGTCAGGACTGAGTGCATACTCTAGGTAAACTCCAGTAAATTTTTGTTTTATTACCCAACATTTTTTTTTGTTATCCAAAATTACCCCACTGAGGTGCCTAGATGATCAACGAATAAAATTTCATTTTATGCCCAGTAGCCAAATCAAACAATAACAACTACGTCTGTTATCGAGTTATGCTCAGCTGGTATGCCGAGTGATGAGTGATAGGAGAACGATGATACGTTTGCATGCCAGCATCTGCCAAATGTATAATGCCCGGCAAATAGCTTGGACAAAGTCCCCGCATTCGGGGTAAGTTGGTGCCGAATTCGTAGGAATATTTTTTTTATTATTATAAAATTTTACTAAAGTGTGGAGAATTCTAGTTCGATAAGTCACAGCCCCCGCCAATGAGATGTGAAATACATCCATGCGAAGTCAATGTCATTCAAACAAGTTATTTGTCGGACATTATACGAGTGAATATACATCACAATGTCAACTTCTACTAAATTCAAATTCCTGATTTATCCACTGTGGATCGTAATAAAAAAAAATTGTCAAGCTTATAGAGCAAAAGTTTTTTTTTAAACAGAAACTCTAATTGTGTTGTGTCCGGAATTGCGCATTTTCGAATAACCCTGTATAGATCCGTTTTCTGCTGCTCCTCCAACTCTCAAGGTTTGTTGGAAGAAATCTTTAATAGAAATAAGCTCGCAACTAAGTACAAACTATAATTTACAGTCCGTCTTGTACGCGCATATTCAAAACATAATAATTGCTGGAGGAAGCACAGCAAAAGCAGTGTTTCATGAAAAACACGAGCAGGATACAAAATGTCTACTTAGAAAATTACAAATAAAAATATATTTATTTTCTCAATCCACAAGTCATGTGCAGTTATTCTATTTCTTTTGAAGAATTAGTAGTTTGCGTTCCTCTCGCGTTAAGTAGCTATTGTAGAGGGTACTGTTGAAACAGTAAGTGCAGAGATGAACGGAAGAAGTAATTGTTACACAGGCATGACAGCTAGGTCACGTAGATGGCAGTCTAAGTTTTATTTAAGTCATGGATATAAGCAATAATTTTAACACAAGAAAATAAATTGGGAAAATGTGCTGGCTCAGGCAAACAATCAGGCATTCTTGGCAGCGTCCGGTTGTACAGGCGTTTTGTGTTATGTCCAGTTTTTTAAGATTCCTTGGCACTGTATTTTTGTTCGCACCCGAATTGCTTCGATGCACGTAGCTGATTAGTTTTTATTATGCAATGGTCGGATTTATTGTTAACGCTCCGTGGTTATTTTGATCACTTGGCTGAGAAGAATAGTTCGCATAGAACCCTAACGTATTTGATTTCGAAAAGATTTGGCAATAAATGTAGTTCACTTTCACTTTGACTTTCATTACGAACTGTGAAAAAGTGACCCAGCTTTAACTAGATTTATAACTTACAACTTTACGATTTTTCATGTATCTTTATTATGTATGGTGTGCAATAAAGAGTATTAATCTAATGTAATCCTTACACGATGAAATAACTTTTACATATTATTGGTTTAGATTGGATTCGGCAAAACCAACCAAAGATCATGGCGAGAAAAAGAAAGAAAAATACCTACTCACCCACAAACAAAATAATGCAAGGTTTGGCGACGCGGTGTAGTGTAGACTTAGTTTGGCGACGCGGTGTAGTGTAGACTTAGTTTGGCGACGCGGTGTAGTGTAGACTTATTTTACTATTTTTTAATGACTCGCGATACTCATACATAGTTTAATATCAGGAATTAAAGTAATTACATTTAATTAATAAATAATCGCGATTAGACCCGCTAAATTCACCGAATATCACCTTTATTGACATTATATTTACGATATTCACTTTTTGCAAAATAATACGTTGAATTAAAAGAAGATATGCTTTTTTTCCATCAGCGAAGCTAGTTAGCATTGAGTCACCTCTTAAGAGCAAACAATTACAAAGCAGTAGCAGCAATAAATAGCGAAGCTGTTGATCGTTAAGCTCTTAACAGCTCGCTTGTAAATGTCTATGAGAGAGTTATGGCAGAATTGGCAGCCGGTGAACGTAAGGGTACTGAGTTAGTTTTGTCCCAATTTTTCGTCTTTGTATCGGCATATGATAATGAATGAGATAAGACTATATAATAGTAGATTTTACAACAAGTGCACAAAACGAACCATTTTTATCCGAGACTTTTAGCAGCCCAAGCCGAAGGCGAGGACTGATAGTAATGTCGAGGATAAAATGGTTTTTGGACGAGTTATAAACTCTGCCTTTCACTTCGATTGCGAGGAAATAAAACAGTAGTATAATTAAGCAAATTGAACAAATTAATAAACGCACGAAAAAACAAGAGCTGTTTCCCACCGCTTTATTTTTTTTAAATCTTACGACATTGATATTAGGCTTGGGCTGCAGACCTATACAGCCTAATATTAAATAAATTTTGTAATAATAATTTTCTTAAATTATTTAAATAACCTACCATACTTGTATTAAAATTTTAATATCTTTTATGTCTTAAAAAACACCTAAGGCAAATAAATTAAAGTAAATATTATAAAATAACAAATTCTATCTATGAACTTCTTATTGTGTTTGGCTGTATGACTCATTATCTTTGCCTTAATACAGATATATTTATGAGTAGATACGTTAATGCACTTGTGCACAAAATTCGATTTTATGCAGCCTATATCCTGCACAAATAAGCACTTTCAGAGCATGAGAAGTGAAAACATCATTTTTGTATTTAAGAGTTGGCCTTTTGTTCGTACATGTTTCTTCGTGTACTCCTATGAGTATTTATTTATTATATTTTAGGCGTATTTATAGGCGTGGGGGGCGAGTCTCTTAAATGCATAATTGTTCAATAGGATGGTGTTAGTACGGTTACGGTGGTTTCGTTGACATTATTGACTGTCTATTAACCAATTGCATTCCCGTGCAACTTATACCGGCGCTTCGCGCGATTCGATCTCCTTCGCGAGAGATGCCCATTTAACTCGCTCGTGTTATACCGATAAGCGTTTAATAACAGCAGTTTCATGCTTATATTACTCTATTGAACAATGATGCGTTTATTAGACTCTAGGTTCAGGTCAATTCCTGTGAGAGAGGAAGTGAGTTTCAATGGCCTAGACTATGTAGAGTAGAATAATGATTAGCGCCTATAATTCTTCGATATGGTATCTTTAAAAAATCGCCGCCTCACTCGCGCCCTTACTTTTTTCTACAAAATCATCAACGGTAATATTAGCCATACAATACGACATTACAATACCCAGAGAAAACCCATCAGCAAAGTATTACGCAGACCTCAGGCTAGAATAAATATAGGCTCGCATTCTCCCATTAATAGAATCTAAAAGATCCCGAAATAGACATTCTTTCAGACTCACTCAGCATATTCAAGTGTAAACCCAGTAAATGTTTATATTCTTTTTGTTGCACTAACCCGTGCTGAGGACAATTTTAAGAACCTATTTAGAGGCTAAAATATTGTTAGGTCAGTAAATGTCGTTAGGTTTTGTTAAACATTGTTAGTCTAATTTAAAAAAAAACTTGTTACGAGTTTTGTTGCACTAACCCGTGCTGAGGACAATTTTAAAAACCTATTTAGAGGCTTAAATATTGTTAGGTCAGTAAATTTTGTTAGGTTTTGTTAAACATCGTTAGTCTTATTTAAAATAAAAACAATGTTACGAGTTACAAAAGTTCAATATTTTTCTTGCAGGTTTTAAGTAATTGTTCCTAATTTAAGCGAAGGCTGCGTACATTCATAATGGAAACGGTTGAAAGAGCATTACCTATCAATACCTTAACTCCCTGATAAGTAGGTTGTCATTAGGCATGTATTTTAAGTAAGTACGTATTTTCCTTTCGTTGTTTATGTAGTTTATTATTTTCATTATTTTCATGTATATATATATATATATATTGTATTTTTGGGTAGGTATTTATATTAATATTATTTTGTTATTCGTGTAAATATGTATGTAGTATATTATATCATGTGCACGTGCGTAGACCCGTTTCACACCTCCGCTCCGACTCCCCAAGGTTTGCTGGAAGAAATCTCTTACAGAGATAAGCTCGCCTTTGTGCATGTACTTTCTTTTGTTACCTTTCCTGTACTCTATTCTTGTGTGTGCAATAAAGTATAATAATAATAATGGAAATATACATGAGAACTTTCCGTATTGTGCCATACCTAGATGTAATGTATAATGTATATTTTGCTAATGTACCAAATAAATAAATTAAATTAAATGGAACCCCTTCGTGGTTAGAAAACCATGAGGGAGGCCTATGTCCTGCGGTGGGCGTCAGATGGCTGATGATGATGGTGATGAAATAGAATAATTCAAACGTTTAATCGGGTTCACTAACTTGCCACGTTCCGTGATGGAACTACTGCGACTTTATATTCCCACTAGCTTCATTCATGCGTACAGACAGGCCCAGTGATGGAATTAATACTAATACAACAATTTGATTTCTCTCTAGTAACATTAAATAAAATTAGTAGTTTTAAATATAGTTTTAAATTTCTTTGGTTGCCAGTCCGTGTTAAAATTGTTTTATGTATAATAAATGATTTCTATTCTATTCTAAATCGAATAATTGAAAGTAATACAATTGTAAATATTCTCGTTCTATCTTCTGTAGTGCTTACGAATTTGTAAGATTAGAATATTCTTTACTGCAGACCAGGACTGTAAGACTGTATTTTACGTGTTTCTTATCCGTTGCAACTTTTACCATATCTTTAGTCCTTGATTGATAAGAGGCACCAAATCCGTACCGACCTGACTCCTGACTCCGCTTCCAAATCGGACTTTTAGTCACTAGAAAAAGTAACCTCTTAGTACGGTTCCCAGATGACAATTTGAAGCAGGTATAATGTGTCTAGAAAGGAGGATTTTCTTTAAAAAAAAAGGAGGACATTCATTGTAAAACATTTTTTTTTACATAATTAACTTTATTTAAATCGTTATATTTAGCTGAGCTGCCAATTTTTGCAAGAAGTTTTTGTTTTTCAAAAATGTCATGCATAAATTGCCGGGTGCCACGCAGCGACGCATGCATGGCATTATCAGCACGTATCAACAACTACAACAAAGGTAGGACATACGGTAGTAAAGGAAGACGGGAGATTAAAATGTGGAAAAAGCGCGCATGTCGCCTTTTGGATACCAGCTATCAACCTCCTCAGCAAGGCCGAGAGATGAGTCCTTGATGATCTTTTCCCTCGTCGCGTACTTACATTTACGGCAACGCTCATGAGTAACGTGCAGCGACGACAGCTGGTCACGCGCAGCGGCATGACATGGTGACATAAATAATCACGTCCAAATTACCGGATTTATTAGCGCGAGATTGCATTAAGCGCAATTCCGCAAGTGTTTCTCATCTAATTTGATGCAATTGGGTTGCTTTGGCAAGTGCCAGCTGAGTGGTTGAAGAAGACACTGTAGAAAAAGAGGTAAAAGAAAAGCATACCACCGGTAAACGAGAATACCCTGTCACCGCCCAACAAGTATTATAAACATGCCCCAGGCATAAATAAGTCCACTTGCTGTGGACTCAACGTAATTTGTTATAATAAAACAGTATGGTATAGGTGCTGGGCAAGCCTACTCCATATGAAATACTGTCCCAGGCACGGCAGTGTCCGAGTGATCCCTTCACCCCCTCTAGTGTGAGTGATGGTGCCACTGGACGCTGTATAAATCATCTCATTACGTAGATGCAAATGCCAAAGTTTTTTTATAATAAAACAGTTAGTAGGTATAACAAAAAACAAATGTATATTCACACGCGTGGTGATTAAGCCCATACTCGCTCCCTGAGAGAAGGCCTGTGTCATACAGTGGGACGTATATGGGCTGCTTATGTATTCACTGATTTTCATGTCTGAACTTTAGGCGTCCGGACTTTTTTACTTATTAAACAAAGCTAGTTGCAGAGAAACGGGATGGGAATAGAATCATAAATAGCTTAAATAAGTATGACAATATTTAATGCGTTGTTTAGGTTTAATCAATTTGTAAAGTACGAACCTAAACTAACGAGAATTTATAGAGCAGTAAAAATATCAACATTATAATAGCTATTTGATGCTATTTCGGGCGAACCTCCATCATTTCAGTGAGGACTAAATTTCACATTATGTTACTGTAACGACAGTCTTAGTGAGTCACTGTCCAGTCTCAAAAGCTTTCGAATTTAGTTCAGGTTGGCCTGCATATGACGTCACGATACTTGGTGGTATCGTTTCGTTCACTTTGTTGTGTCAGCATTTAATGTTTTAACCGCTGCCTCCGTGTCGTATTTGTAGTGGAGAAAAAAAAGCAGCGGGATAAAACTCCACCCAAATAATTATAAACTTAAAACATCAGAGCCTATATGGTAAGATTTCGTGATTGCCTCCAACAACTATAAAAGCCAAAACATTACTTACAAAACTTCTTACAAAAGTAGGAAAAATATTAATGATGCGGAACAGACACACGAACAGCACCCGTTCACGAGCATAACGCAGGGGTCAGCCATCACCAGTCTCAACCATTTTAGAGGGAGATAAGTGACCCGGCCACCACGCCACAATTCGAATGACCTTTAGCAAACCTGCAGATTGAGTTCTCATTCAGTTTGAGTTCATTCAGATCTTAGAACTGATTTAATTGAAAATTGTTATTTCCTTATTCGAAAGGTTGTTATAATTAGTTAAACCAGAACCCGGCTTATGAGGAAAGCCACTTTGACATAAAACGTTAATTGCCGCTGCATTTTGGATTTGAGTACATTTATCAAACGCTGTGTAAAATTAGTCAAGCGTACGGCAAATTAAGAGACCTTGAGTACAGATACCTTGCTTCAAAGAACTATTAGTATGGTGAACCCCGCTTTCTTGATATCAGATATGCTAAGCGGGTCACAAGAAAATTGGTGTGCAAAATATGAAACTTGTGTTGAAAATAATAATTTCACCTCCAACTGTATGTTATGACATTTCAGAAATCCTATCAGTGAATGTTCTAATTTAATTAAACTTAAAGCACTTCATCAATAATATGTAGCGTTCAAAAGAGAAAATATAAAAGTTTACCTGATAAACAATCGCGATTATATATATATATGAGCACAGCGAGACACAAAAAAAAAATTAAATATTTAATTGTATTTACACAGCCTTTATACCGTAGGCATATTTACAAAATCAAGGTTAACTCCAAGGACCACTGAATCATCATTCGCGGATCCGACATGTGGTCCAAAATCAACATAAAAATCTTTAACATCTGTTTCTAATAACTATTACTTCAATATCATTACAGAGTTGAACGCAAGAAAAAACCCATCCAGTCTCATTTTCATTACACAAACCTGCAATAAAACTGCTCAACTGATTTCCACTCAACAGGCGTTCGTAAACATCCACTCCAGCCCTCCGGTGCATCTGCGAAAACAAGCATCCACTTCCGCGTGCATCCGACCGGTGCGCGTGCGTTCCGAAGCGCGAATGAATCTGCCCGCCCAAGCGAGTGAAAGCTAAGATCGTCTGAAAGCGTGGCGGCTAAGCATCCACCTAAAATGGGGTGATCGTGCGAGGTAGGATCGTGTTGCGGGTATAAGAGAGAACCACGCTTCGCGCCGCAGGTCAGAACGGCTCCAAACGTAAGTCCGCGCGCAGCGTGCGTGATTCTTCTTACATTTTTTTTCAAGTGAAGTGCTCGTGTAGTGGCCGGTGTTGTGACAGAAACGGTGGACGCATCCTGTTGATTGATCAGTCCTTGGATTTGGATTATGTGCATATGTGCATCTAGTGGTTTGTCTCGTGTTTTTGTGGTCGGAGTTGAAATTGGATTTGAGAAAACGATTGTTGCCGTAGACACAGTGGAACATGATTAAGTTTTTGATGTAGTGTAGCCATAACAATTGTTGGTGTGGATCTCATAGTCTGATTGATAAACGATTTGTTTGTAAGTTTAATTCGATGGTAATAAAATGTAGGCCACGACAAAATTTTCAGATGTGACAAACAATTAAAATTTTAATTGAGAAATACAGATTTTTGAATTACAACTTGATAATTATCTGATTTGAAATGATAAATCGAAAAGATAATTAATTGATAATTATATTCTGAAACTTTTATTGAATTATGATGATAGTAGATAGTAGTCAAGTAAATAAAATATTTTGATACCTCATACTGAGGCCTGATGCAGTCTAGTCTGAGGTTATAGCATCAGTATGAAAGCAACATTGAATGAGCAGATATGCTCAGTAAAACAAAACAAATCCAAGCTCTCAAAAACCCAAGACGACCCGCATCAACACTGAAACAATACCATAAAAGATAATAGACAACAAATTATGATAAAAATCCAATTGGACGTGTTCCAGCGCATTCCACACTGACGCAACATCCGCGTATATAAAAAAAAACTTCATAAAACCGTGTTACGCAAACGCGAACCGTGCGCTTTGGCATCGTTCCTAAAACCGGCCGCTACTCGAGTTACATCTACAAATAGACTTCGCTCGCGCCTTACGACCGTGTCTCTTCGACAGGAAGGCTCCAGGGCTCTGTTCTCGTGTCTCGACTAGCCCAGAAGTCTCGTTAGCCCTCCAACATGCCGAAGCCCGTCGTACAAGAGGGTGATGACCCCGACCCGACCCCGTACCTGTTCGTCTCTCTCGAGCAGAAGCGCATCGATCAGAGCAAGCCCTACGATGGCAAGAAGGCTTGCTGGGTGCCGGATGACAAGGAGGGCTTCCTTCAGGGAGAAATCAAGGCCACCAAGGGTGATTTGGTGACCGTCAGCCTCCCCGGTGGCGAGGTAATAATGTGTTGATGATGATGGAGTTTGACGCTTCGATGTCTGACGCGACCGATGCAAGTCAATATGTATGTTAAGAAATAATATATTTATTTTCCAAGACTAATGAATTAGTCAAGTACGGAAATAGTGAGATCAGTCAAAGAATTTAAGCCTCAAGCTCCATTGAATACAATGGACCTAATTGTATGTCTATTGAGAATTGGGTGAATGTCAAAAATTGGGCGTCAATATTCCCGTTTGTCTTAGCACGACATAATGGAGTTATTGAAACCCAAGAAAATTTAGATATAAGACTTTAATTCGGTCTTTTATTACTTATTTAACAAAATTAAGGCGCCTTCGGCGGTGGTCGATCGAAAAGTGGTTTTGTAGGTAGATTCCTATACAGCTATACAAAAGAATAAAATTAAAGCAACACTGCGTTCTTGCGTTGTTGCGTATGACATCATCACAGGCACTTGGGCCTGAACATCTTCCCGCCCAGTTGAAAGGCGTCTTTCAACTCTCCAAGTCTTGGGCTGATGGTAGTGGACAAAATCGTACGAGAGGTCTTCGCACGCATCCTCTGATTGTGTTAACATCAGCGACTCTAGCAATGCCATCTCGTCCTGGAAAGAGTCGTTCTATTCTGCCAAGTCGCCAGCATAGCGGAGATACATGATCCTCTTGAAGTAACACGAGGTCGCCCACACTCAAGTTCGCATAGTTTGACTTCCATTTTGTTCGTTGCTGAAGCTCAGCTATGTATTCTTTCTGCCATCTTTGCCAGAAATGCTGTAGCATTTTTTCTATGCGGGCGTAGCGTCGGAGGTGATTCTCGTTGCAGTGTTGAAGGTCACGCGACGGCAGCGCGGTCAGTGGTCGTCCAACGAGAAAGTGCCCCGGTGAGAGGGGTAATAGGTCATTGGGGGAAGAGGATAGCGGACACAAAGGTCTGCTGTTTAAGACAGCCTCCACTTGGACAAATAAAGTTGAAATTTCTTCAAAAGTTAGATGGCTATTCCCTATCACGCGCTTCAAATGATATTTAGCGGATTTTACCCCGGCTTCCCATATGCCACCGAAGTGAGGAGCGTAAGTTGGTGTAAATATAAATTTTATTCCTTCTTGATCCGCAAAATCAGAGAGAGGTTCAGAATTTGACTTTAGAAAACTTGCGATTTCTTTTGCCGCAGCTACAAAATTTCGTCCATTATCGCAGAACACTTCCGCTGGTTTTCCTCTGCGGCCAATGAATCGTCGAAGTGTCATTATAAAAGCATCTTTAGTTAGGTCAGTAACACCTTCAAGATGTACGCACTTATAGCGCAAACATACAAACAAACATAAATAACATTTCACTAGTCTGCAGCCGCGCCCCTTACGATTTACTATATAAAAAGGACCGGCAAAGTCCAAGCCAACGGACAAAAAGGGCAAATCAGGCGTTATTCGCTGCGGTGGAAGAACACCCATTTTTGGACAAAGTGTCTTGCCTCTGAGGCGTCTACATTGAACGCAATTATTAACGGTGCGTCTAGCAAGGTGCCTACCGTTGACTGGCCAAACAGTCTCTCGCACCCTAGCTAATAGCAACTGTGGGCCGGCGTGTAAGCTACGTAAATGCTCTCTTTCAAAAACTAGCTTAGTTAAGTAATGTGACGAGTGGAGAAGAATAGGATGCCTTTTATCATATGAATAAATCGAAGCATCTAGTCGTCCGCCGACTCTTATGACTCCATTTTCATCGACAAATGGAGATAACGATAAAATTTTTGCCTTAGAACTTAATGACTTGCCGTTTAGCAACAAATTATACTCTAGCGGAAACGATTGCTCTTGTGCAATAGCACATAGTGAATTAAAGGAATCATTAAGTTCAGTTAAAGATAAACGGCCAGAGAATTTTGTTTTTGGATTTTTTAAATTAAAAATGAATCTTTTGACGTAAGCAAATACCCTTTGCAGAGTATAAAGCTTTGAGTAATTTTGGAATTCGATTTTTGGCTCACTTGGAACAGCAACATTAGATTTTATTTCGGGTAAGTTTTCACTCGAGCTCAGTTGTAAAACAGGCCACTCAGATTCCTTAGCAGTTAAGAAACTCGGTCCCGACCACCATAATTTCATTGAAATTAATTCATTGGCATTTACACCCCTGGATATGAGATCAGCTGGATTACTGGCTGTTGGGACATATCGCCAAGCTGATGGCTGAGTAGTTTCCTTAATTTCAAAAACTCTATTGGCAGCAAAGGATTTTAGTTTACTGAGATCGCTATTTATCCAACTAAGGACAATACTCGAGTCGCACCAATGAACGATGCGCACCGGTTTGAACCTCAGCGACTCAAGTACCGAGTTAGACAGCCTAGCTGCAAGTAAAGCGGCGCACAGCTCCAGCCGTGGCATCGTCATTGGCCTTATTGGTGTTACCTTTGACTTGGAACATAGCAATGTGACAGTGACGTCACCATTACAATCGACAGTTCTCATGTAAATACAGGCGCCATACGCCGACTGTGACGCATCGCTGAAAGAATGCATTTCGATTTGCTCAGGCGATTTACCAAGTACCAATCTAGGTACTTCTAGATTTTGGAGTGCTGGCAAGCCACTACAAAACTTCTGCCAATCATCATTGACATCTTGTGGCACGGTTTGATCCCAATCAACCTTCTGCTGCCACAGTCTTTGTAAAATCATTTTAGGTTGAATTATATATGGACTTATTAGCCCTAACGGATCAAATATTTTGAAAGAATTTGAAAGTATGAATCTTTTGGTAATTTTATCAGTATTTGTGGAAAAGTCTTTCATTGGAAACTGTAAACAATCTTTAGAGGGATTCCAGCCAAGTCCGAGCGTGCTCGATGACTCACTTATAGTTAAAGTTTCTTGAACGTTTATGTCACAATTTTGAAATAGAGTAGGTAAATTACTTTTGTACTTTCGTAAATTGAAGCAACCTGACAAGAGCGCCTTTGATATTGATTTTTGAATGTATCGCAATTGTTCTTCATCATCGCACCCCGTAATGAGGTCATCGACGTAGAAGTCGTGTTGTATTATAGTTTTAATTAATTCATCCTGCTGGTCCTCCCCCAGCTGCCAGAGGCAACGTGTGCTCAAATAGCTCGCACTTGCTGTGCCGTAAGTGAGAGTATTTAATGTTAAAGTTTTAATGGGTTTAGACTCATCTTCTCGCCATAGCATGAGCTGTAAATTCCGGTCACTTTCAGCCACTTGTACCTGTCGGTACATTTTTTCTATATCGCCGGTTAGAATGAATTTATAGTGTCGCGCTCTGACTAAAATGGCGAAAAGAGAGTCCTGCACATTCGGACCCACCATCAAAATGTCATTTAAGGAATAACCAGACGAGGAAGGAGCGGAACCATCAAAGACCACGCGGAGCTTGGTGGATTCACTATTTTCTTTTAGAACAGCGTGATGACAAAAATAGTATGAGGGATCACTTAATCCAGGCGCATTTGATTCAGATAAGTGACCTAAGTCAGCATATTCTTTAAGGAATTGTGAATATTCAATTTTTAATTTGGGATTTCTCTTCAATCGCCTTTCCAAATTTAAAAGTCTTTTTTTTGCAACATTATAAGTACCTCCTAGACAATCAGGAGTATCAATTAAGGGTAGTTTTACGCAGAACCTACCGGTGTCTAACCGTCTTGTGTTAGTAACAAAATGTTTTTCACATTTTTCTTCCTTTTCTGTAAATTTGGGTTTTTGGGGAACGCTTTCTACGTCCCAGAATTTTGTTAGCATTTCTTCTAGGTTATTTTGTGAATTATTTGTAGTTAGTGCATGATTGCAATGAATGTTTCTTTGTGTATTTGTCGAAGATATGGTACCGGATATCAACCAACCCAACTTGGAACTTCTCAATTTTGGATTATTAAGGCCTAGAGAACGCTGCTCATTCCCAAGAATGTCCCAGAAAATATCGGCTCCAATCAGGACATCGATTGAAGCTGGTTGGTTGAAATTTGGATCGGCCAATTTTATATTTTTAGGCAACTTTAGTTTACTAATATCTATTGGGGCTTTAGGAAGTAGACTCGTGAGCTCCTTTAGCACAAAGCATGACAGAGTAACTTGAAATTCTGTATTTAGTGATTTGATTTTGGCCGTGCAACTTTCGTCAATTTTATTGGAACAACTGTTACCTATTCCAATGACCTTTAGCGTGTCAATTGGAATTGAATTGAGAGATAATTTCTCCCTCAACTGTTTTGTAATAAATGAAGATTGGCTGCCACAATCTAATAGCGCGCGCACCTTTATAGCCTTGTTAGTAAGCGGATTGCACACTTCAATCAAAGCTGTGGATAAAAGTGTTTGATTGCAATCTTGTTTTGAAAAGAATGCACCTGTTTCGTGCTCTGTCTCGCCTATCGCGGTGTTAGCGGTGACTGCTGACGCGGTGTTATGCAGCAAGCTATTGTGTCGCTTATTACAATCGCGGCAAGGACCCATGCGACAATCACTCACGGGGTGACCTTGTCGGAGACAATTTGCACATAATTTATATTTAGATACATCAGCATGGCGTTCCTTGAGACTCTTGGCCTTAAAAACAGGGCAGTCATAGATTCTATGGCTTTCGTTACAAATGACGCATAAATAAACGGGTTTCTCTTGGTTTGTGGCAGCAAATGATTTTGTGTGATTAAATCTTTCTTGTTTGTTATAATTGTTATTGTAATTTTGTGCTGGTGGGTTGCGTGACGAAAAGGTTTGATTTTTAGAAATGTTAGAATCATATTTATTCCGATTTAGTGATTCGAGAACGTCAGCGCGATCAGTTAAAAGTTTATTGAACTGGTCAAGGGTTGGAACATCATCAAGTGAGTTACGAAACTCCTCCCACTTTATTAATGTACGGCTATCTAACTTCGAAGACAGCATAAAAATAATCAACATATCCCATTTGTCCGTTGGCTGGCCTAAGCTGGCTAAAGCACGCAGGTTTTTTGTTACGTGATCTACCAAAAACCGCAATGATTTCTCGGATTCACGGGTGAATTGTTGAATATTGAACAATGAATTGAGATGATGATTAATGAGCAACCGCTTGTTATTATATCTGTCACACAGCAACTTCCAGGCTTCTAGATAATTTGCAGATGACACTTCGAGATTGGATATAATTCTAGCTGCATCTCCTTCTAAATATGATATTAGGTAGTGAAACTTGTGAATTTCTGTGAGTTTTGTATTTTTGTGAATTAACCCTTCAAAAGTGTCACGAAACTCCAACCAGCGGAAGTATGCCCCATCAAATTTAGAAATTTGTATCTGAGGCAATTTGATACCTAGATCTTGATGATCAAGATGACATCGAGCAGCATCAGGACTCATAGACACACGTCTTTCCCCATTATCACTCTTGTTTTGATTTTCAATTACACCCTTTGCAATAACTATGTGTGTAATGAAGTCCTGCTCAATGTTCTCCCGCTCGTCAATTTCTGAAGATAAATTTGCCGAGTTTACGACCTCAATCCCATCCTGCAGCTCATCAAATCGAAGAGACAAAGCCTCAAACTTGCCAAGTTTTAATGTTAATTCAGCCAGTTCAGCTGCAGACAAGCAAGATTTTTTATTAAGAATGTTTAAGTAGTTTTTAAATTTTGTAATTTGACCTTTGATTGAGCTGCGTTTTGTAGTTAATTCTCGCAATTTTTTTAATTCAATTTGATCTATAGCTGGTTGATAACTTGTAGTTGGATTGGGTGGAGGTTGAGCCATTGTTACTTCAATTTATCTATTTGTAAAAATTAATTGAATTTAGTGGGTATAAATGAATTTACTTTAGTGTAGTTCTAAAATGAATATCTCACGCTCCTCGATCTTGGTGTCACTTGCCGATGGGAAGGCGGTTGCACCTGCACAGCCACACGCAGATGTAGGTATGCAGATGCAGAGAGATAAGGTGGCTAGCAGCGCGGTCCGATGACCCTGAAAATGGTCGGCAAAACCCGCGTTGAGATAAACGAGTAAAGACTAGCTTAATTACCCATCTGAGGAAGACACTATTTTGTAGAACAATAGGTAACTATATAGGACAAAGAGTGCCTCTGTCTACCTCTTTAGGATCGCACAAGCGAAGTGAGCGTGAAACAAAAGAAAAATTATTGTATAGAATTGATTTATCTGACGCGTGGGTAGCTCCGTGAATGAATTGCTTTGTATTTTAGGTTATTTAGAGTTATTTAGGGTTTTTGTGGATCTCTGCTATGTTTTAAGGTACAATTTAGGTTGTACAAGGACTAATACATGACTATAGATGAATCTTTAGGGATTCTATGAAGTATATAGGTACTATTTAGTTAATACATGGATTTAGCTGGCGTGAACGCCTAGAATGGTTTTGAATCTTTAAGGATTGTTTAATAGGTACTATTTAGATAGTACATGAATGACTTGACGATATTAAGAAACCTTTTTTGCCGGGTGGCGCTGTCTTTGGACTTTGGACGGTGGAATTTGGATAGGACAGAAAAGGACACTTAGCTCTGGTTGGACGACACCACACGATGTGAAGCTTTAGCTGCTCCCTGGCTACGTGGAGGTCGCTGGTCTTCGAAGTCCCCGATGTGAAGCTTTGGTTACTTCCTGGCTACGCGGTTGTTCGATGGCCTTCGTATTTCACGACGTGAAGCTTTGGCTGCTCCCTGGCTACGTGGAAGGTCGATGTTCTTCGAAGATCGGTCCAGATTCAGCTCGTCGTCCGACTTGAATTGCGACGCAAAATAGCACGACGAACCGCGTGTCTCGATTTTGTAATTTCTTCGTAATTTCGTAGATTTCGTAGATTCCCCTCATGGGCCACCAATTTATGTCTTAGCACGACATAATGGAGTTATTGAAACCCAAGAAAATTTAGATATAAGACTTTAATTCGGTCTTTTATTACTTATTTAACAAAATTAAGGCGCCTTCGGCGGTGGTCGATCGAAAAGTGGTTTTGTAGGTAGATTCCTATACAGCTATACAAAAGAATAAAATTAAAGCAACACTGCGTTCTTGCGTTGTTGCGTATGACATCATCACAGGCACTTGGGCCTGAACACCGTTGCATAGGACTCCCGATTTATGGGTAAATAAACTGTGCCAGGGAAATAAATGAAGGTCAAGGATGTAAATATTTTGATTTAGTGATAGAGTTCTTTATGTATTGCAAAGATTAATGTTAACTTTAACCTAAACATTTAATGAGCAGGATAAGACGTTAAAGAAAGAGCTGATCTCCCAAGTCAACCCACCGAAATTCGAAAAAGTTGAAGACATGGCTGACCTTACCTATTTAAATGATGCAGCAGTCCTACACAATCTCCGACAACGATACTATGCGAAACTTATCTACGTAAGTAGGCCTGAAGGGCCGGTTTTTACACATTCCTAACTTAACAATTTCTCCCGCAGACTAAAGATTTCAAGAAAGATCTAGTGGCTCAGGTCAACCCGCCCAAGTACGAAAAAGCCGAGGATATGTCCAACTTGACATACCTCAACGACGCTTCGGTTTTGTATAACTTGAAGCAGAGATATTACCATAAGCTCATCTACGTAAGTTAGGTCACCCAGGAGGAGTTGCAGTGTGCATGTTTTCCCTCACCATCCGAATAACCACCTACCTACCTTAATGATACATAGCTCGTTAAAGAAACAAGTAAGAAACTGTAAAAACAAACACTGATAGGAGACAACGCATAGAAAATCTAAGATGCTATCATATCAGCAAGTAGATGCTGTTTTTGTTGACAACAACAATCACAGAAACTGCTACAATGATTTAGTACACACTGTAGTAGAAGAGGGTATCAAATCATTGGAAATGTACCAATTTTCATAAGATCATTAGCCCATGCACTGCGCAATTAATCTTGGAATTGATATCTAAAGTGCACGATAGAAATAGAACATTGATACCGCATTATAAATAGTTCTGGCAATTAAATGTCCAACCCATGGACTCGATTATCATTGGGCAAATTTCTCTCTCATTGTGTTTATTTTGTGATTTGGCAAAGCCACTGGCTGGTCACATGGTGCATGGTCGAGAAAAAACAGATCAAAGAGACGTCAACGATAGCCTTCGTTTCAGTACCTATAAAAAAGTAACCACGTCGAAAGCAAAAGTAACTGGGATATTAAAGACGACGTATTCTTATACTTTAATAACGATAGCAGTGCACTGATGCCAAATAATAGTAGAATATAAATAGCAATTGTGACAGAAATGTTGATAAATTAATATATTTTATAGGTTAAAGAATGTCTCTAATAGGTTAAGAGCAATGTATCAATCCCTCCCTACGTTTATCCTTATGGGAATTAATCCTTCAATCCTGAACTCCGTTCTTGAAACCTCTTACATAGGACAAGACGAGTCTATCCGGCGTTGCAGCGACCTGGAGACTACAGCGTTCTTTGTTTTTTTAGCTTTCTTTAGAATAGCGTGTTTTTGGTGGTTTTAAGAATGACCCTATATTTTCAGCTTTGTCTTTAACCAGATATAAGTTCAAAGACGGTAAGATAATAAAGATCAATAAGACATTCTATAGCAAAGTAAAAGATGCCAAAGTTTTGGTTTACATATCATTCAAAAACGTTCATTGTCACACGTTGTAGTAAAACAAAGTTAAATTAATTGAAAATAAAGGGTTATTATGTTGTTTTAGTATTTTCAGAGCAAAAAGGTATCATTACTGTACCCGCTCCTTTAATTTCAAACAGTGGATTATTATACTTTCCTACTGTTATTGACTAAACCTCTCTTAGTTATTAGGTTTTTTTTTTCCTGTTATTATTTGGTTGGTGGTGCAGAAACCTTTATTTCGAAATTATTCCTGTCTACTGCTCATCTTTAGTAGAAACTACATACAAATATTGATTTTTGCTCCACTGATCTCCACAAATGTATTAAAAGTATCGATACAATACTTTCGGTGTGATCATCACCATTCCTAACACCTTTCCATCTCCATCTAAACCCCATATCTATAACATCTTTGGTCATTGGACTAATCTCAATAACAATTACTCCAGACGTACTCCGGTCTCTTCTGTGTGGCTATCAACCCTTACAAGAGGTTCCCGGTGTACACCCTCCGCTGTGCCAAGCTGTACCGTGGCAAGCGTCGTTCGGAGGTGCCTCCCCACATCTTCGCCATCTCTGATGGTGCCTACGTCAACATGTTGACCAACCACGAGAACCAGTCTATGTTGATTACGTAAGTGTTTTATTTTTTTATCTCTTCCTTACGATTACCATTTTCTTCCTTCCTTACCATTCTTACCGTCATTACTGCCATTATTTATTACCGTCCTTACCATTTCCAGGGTAGCCAGGGGTATCTGATTAAATGTTTGTTAAAAAGTTTTTTTTTAAATTATGTAGATTAAAGATTAGACGACCTCGTGGCGCAGCGGTAGTGCATCTGCATACCATGCGAGAGGTCCCGGGTTCAAATCCCGGCTGGGGACAAAAATAAACCCAGGTCTTGGATGTTTACATGTTTGTGATGTCGTTGTTTCTGATTCCCACGACACAGGGTATCCTAGTGTGGGGCCAGAAGCAATGTATGTGCCTGTATGTAAATGTTTATGTTTATGTTAAATAAATATTCCATTAAATATACCAGAAAAGACAAACGAATCAAAAGCAAAATTCTGAATGACAGACAATGGACTTTCCTGTGAGAAAATTATCTGTGCAAAATATCTTTAGATATGACAACCAAATTAGATAAGTTAGGGGGACGTACATTAATTATGTTAGCTAAAAATGCAGGGAGGGTCCAGAAAAATCTTGCGTTCTTTATAATTCATTAAATGTACAAAACATATTATGTATAGAAAAATCTAAAGTAGGTATACCTTTTATTTTTCAAACTCGTTCAGGAAAATAAAAAGCGGTACCCAGAAAAAATTACGAATCCGACGAGGAAGTATAGTGAAATCAACAAAAATATTGGTTAAATCGTTCTTGCACGAACCCCATATATGCTAAATCATAACAAAATCATCAAGAAAAATAAAATTTCTTACAGTTAATTGTCCATATTCCCAAAATTACAAATGTCGGAGCAAATTCTCAGTTTCATTTCTAATGAACATCTTACCACCAACAGCGGAGAGTCTGGTGCCGGAAAGACTGAGAACACGAAGAAGGTAATCGCGTACTTCGCCACCGTTGGTACCAGTGGCAAGAAGGACCCGACTTCCGAGAAGAAGGGCTCCCTTGAGGACCAAGTCGTACAGACTAACCCTGTGCTTGAAGCCTTCGGTAACGCCAAGACTGTGCGTAACGACAACTCCTCGCGTTTCGTAAGTATCTCCTTCGTTTATCTCTTTTTCTCTTTCTTTAACCAGGCCCTAAATAGTATGTGTGCCAAAGAATCTAATCATTGTCTAGCCTTGTCTTTGACTCATGTTTTTATTTGATTGCTGCTTCAAGTTTGCATGCACAGTTGCATCAAATCTTTAAAGCGTCAGTATAATAAAATCATCGGCTTGAGTCAATGGTTTCAGCCATCATGAACTTAGAGCCTGGTTTAGTATATTATGACAGTACTTTTCTTTTGCGTATCTCTCGTCCCTACATAAAAAAAATTATGAGTGTAAAAGAATGCTTATGATATATTACTTTCTAAGAAATAATATTCTTCTTCTAAGAAATAATTGTGACCGTGCGCGATTATATCGTTCGCAAATTACTACTACATACCTACTAACTTATTAAAGGCAAAGGCTCCCCTGGCTGTGCACCGCGGTAATGCTGCTAGCGTTTCGGGAACCTTTTTGGCGGATCTGATGATAGGTTATATACCTTTACGGTCTTGAAATACAGGCAACATGTGCCACACCAATTTAAAAAAAAAAAAAACATTCTTATGGTTGGAGCTGGTATTTAAAACACAGATTTCTAAACTAAGCAACTACGTAGCTCCAAAAATTAATTTACTTTGAAGAACAAACTTTGTCATATCTCATCTCATCTCTCACTTCTTCCCCAGGGTAAATTCATCCGTATCCACTTCGGCCCCTCTGGAAAACTGGCTGGTGCTGACATTGAGACCTGTAAGTTTCTATCGGACTTCATTCACTTTAAAAACAATATTTTTATCTTAGGTATATATAAAAATCTCGTATATGAATTATGAATTTTATGAAATTTTTTGTGTATATTTGGTAGGTTGTAGGCTATTTAATATGGCACAACAACGTTTTTATGAAATTTATAAACTAAAATTGTGTCAGTACAGAACCAAGTACTATCAATTTCTCATTGTCAATATATTATATATATAATATAATACTTGGCGTAAATATATTTTTACATGACTTGTGTGAAATAGAGAACTTACCGCAAACTTTGATTAAAGTGACATTATTTTTATGACAAAGAAGACATAGAAAATCTCGGAAAATATTACATCACAGAAATATTTTTTTCGGGCTTCGACAAGTCCCAATAATGCTTAAAATAAATTATTCTAATAAATTAAAAAACATACTTTCTTTTTTCATTTAATTCTAAACATCGACAAAACTAAATAAAATAGATTAATATTTCCAGAGGAACCTGATTTATAACATCTCTTGAGACAGGCCCATGAAATCTCGGAAAAAATACTTTGAAGGTTCTATTTTTTCAATTTTGTACTTATTCCATATGGTATGAATGTTACTCCAATATAATTTATGGGCAAAAAACCACTACAATTACAACATTTCCTCAACAGATCTGCTTGAGAAGGCTCGTGTCATCTCCCAACAGGCACTTGAGCGCTCTTACCACATCTTCTACCAGATGATGTCTGGCTCCGTACCTGGACTTAAAGGTGCGTATGCTTCTGACTCAAAACACCGCTATATTTACTGGTTTTTGAATGGCTCATCAGTTTCGTTTAAAAATGCTTAATTTTTTTATCATAAATTATTAATACTGGACCGGTCTGAGCAGCCTTTCAGAAACCAAATAAAATTCAGTTAATTGAAAATAGACAAAAAGAAGGTTTTTGAAACCGACTTTGATGAAGGGACTCTCATGAGGTTTGCTTCCAATGAAAATAGATTTGTAAGCCACTTTTTGCGATCGGTAAAAAATAAGAAGAATGAACTGATATTGATGATGACGAAAAAAAAATAAGAAAATAGGTTAAGAATATTCTTTATTGCTCACCATAAAAAGATATGATTTTATCACTTGTTCCGCTAGTGAACCTCGTGGACCTCTGATGGTAAATTACTTGCATTTAACAATTTTAATAAAAAATAAACAATTGCAAGACGGCACCCGACACAGGCTGAGCCTAGTATGGGGGTCAATGACCAGCAATGGAGTTTGTGTAATTTTGTATGGAGACGCCCGCCATTTCTTTTCGCGCGGCATTATTCATATAGCCATGTCAAATGAATCCAAACAGTAAGAACTATTAGACAATAATTATAGAGAAATAATTTAGAAAAATCGGGGCTGAAACTTAAATAAAATTATTTGTATCTTGTATAATCCTTCATTTATTGTAACTGTTGTGCGAAAAAAAGGGAGCCATCAATGCAACTCCTGTATCTCTGAAAAATACATTTTACTTTAAAAAATGTAAGTAATAATTTATGGATATGCGAGATTTCATAAAATTTTGGAATTAACGCGATTTATATGTTTTGTGATATAAGATGCGTAGGGTCGTACACATATACATAAACACCCAAATCGAACCCACCCACCTCATCATGTTTGTGTGAAGGTATTCATTTGATAAGACTGGTGTTACACATTAATCACTTTTGTGTTTACAATGTTTAGAAATATGTATGCTGTCGAATGATGTCTATGACTATTACATCGTATCGCAAGGAAAAACTACCATCCCTAATGTCGATGACGGAGAAGAGTGTATTCTGACCGATGTAAGTTGCCTCTGAGTGAACTCACAAGGCAGGCTACAATCCATGTTTGAACCAGCTTAACTCGACCTTTACCCAGTGTGCAATCGGAGAGTGGTCGTGATCTCGTTACCGGACTAACGAGAGAGCCTAGTTTAGTTTTTGCCCTCAAAGTGTGTCTACGAACATAAAACTGCAGCTGTGACTGTGAATGTTATAATTTTATAGGAATTTGCATGTTGTCCAATGACATCAATGACTACCACATCGTGGCTCAGGGCAAGACATCCATCCCTGGCGTTGATGACGGCGAGGAAATGAAGCTAACTGACGTGAGCAGATTCAAGACAACTGCCTCATATCATTACTTCTTTCATTCTTTGTCTATCATCTGTCTTTGCTTCCTGCTTGAGCTTAAGGCCGTATTACTCGGCCCCCGTCCAATGAGTATGTCAGATCAACTGTTCGGTTTTTCAGAATTGACAATGCTTACCTCTCGGTGCTCTGATTATCCTTCGATAAGTCAAGGTGTGACACGAATACCTGGAGTCAACGACGCCGAAGAGTCGATGGTAGTTAGCGTAAGTTAGCGAACTGCACGGAGCAAGCGACAAGATTCGGTTATACGTGTTATTGATACCGACAAAATTTCTGACATACCCATATGGACTGCAGCTCGCTCCCTGCAAAAGTTCAGAACAGGGCTTTTCGCACAGGTTTTACAGTTTTTTCAACACAATCCCTTTCCTCCAATTCACAAATCACCGACCTGCACCACAGCGCATCCACAACCACCTTTAAACAGACTGTCATAAAACAATCGACTCAGTCATTTCAGGGTAAATAGCAGCAAGATTTTCAGGTTCCTGATATAGTCCCAAGCAGCAAAAATCTAACCAAAAGAAACCTTCTCCCCGCAGACATGTGTTTATTGTCAAACGATATTCACGATTACTACAACGTCGCCCAGGGTAAGATTACCATCCCTAACGTCGATGACGGCGAGGAATGTACTCTAACCGATGTAAGTGGGCAAAACTAGTAAGAATTGGCGTGTTTCCTGATGCATCCAAGTCAGGAGTAACCATGAAAGGCTACCCCCCTGACATTATAAGATTAAAACTGCTAAGAAAGGCAGACATGATTGAAATTATAGAGTTTAAGTCACGAATATTTTCCTATATTTTAAGAAATGACTCCAAAAACAGATGTCATCTATGTTTTTTCACAACCACTTTTTAGTGAACGATTCCTCTTGTTTAGATAGATCAAGCAATAAGGACTTGTTATTTTTTTCCAATTCATAATTTCGTTCCCCATAAGACAGTGTTACGGTCCTGTGCACCAAAACCCTAAATAGAACTTTAACATTCACACACTCGCTTAACTCAAGTGATAACTGCTTAGTTTATTTTTTTCATTTTACTAACCTTTGTATATTGGTAAGTTTTATGTTATTGAATCCATTTTTGTAAATTCCTCTTTTACTATCTCTTTATCAAAACATTGTTTTTATATGTATGTAGACTGTAGAATATATGAATCGAAATCTCATTTACAGTTTACTTAAATTCTGAGATGCCCAATAAAAATTTTATGCACAACCAAATTAAGCAAAATTTTTACATAAAGTAGTTTGTTTTGGTATCCAGTATGCGTAGCTTTTGTGTTGATTATTTTTTAACACTTTGTAACTATGTATACGTATTATTGAAATATAGCAAAACCTGGAAACTGTTTCTTTAGTATCAATAATCAAATCAAAATCAAAATAAAAAAAATCATTTTATTATTATGTAATTCATAATTTTCAATGAATCAAACAAAATGTAGAGCTGAATATAAATTCTACTAAAATGCTTAGACTCTTTCTTTAAACAATATAGTACCAAACCTCACACAGTTTTTGTGGCCCAACAGCAAGCTTTCGACATTCTGGGCTTCACCCAACAAGAGAAGGATGATGTCTACAAGATCACTGCTGCCGTCATGCACATGGGAGGCATGAAGTTCAAGCAGAGGGGTCGTGAGGAGCAGGCTGAGGCTGACGGAACAGAGGCGAGTACCCATAACTACATAAAATATCTAAAGATCATAATACACAAACCCCATTAAATAGCATAACCACTTGGCCTGAATAACCTGTAATACAAAAAATATGCAGGGACACCACGAACGTGGAAAACTAAATCAAAGCCATCTGGACGTAAATTACTCTTCCAAAATTGAATCTGTCATGAAATAGGCCACGGCCCACGACACATTTTCAGGTCATCCTTGCAAAGTCGTTTTTGAAGGAAAGGAGTATTTTGGCGGCTATGATCCATCTTCACACCAATAATAAAAATACAAAGTTGAACTACATTTTTATCAAGCTCTTCTCTTTCTTTCACCTTCCAGGAGGGAGAGCGCGTCGCCAAGCTCCTCGGCGTCGACTGCCAGGATCTGTACAAGAACCTGCTCAAGCCCCGCATCAAGGTCGGCAACGAGTTCGTGACTCAGGGTCGTAACAAGGACCAGGTGGCCAACTCCGTCGGCGCTCTCTGCAAGGGCATGTTCGACCGCGTGTTCAAGTGGCTGGTCAAGAAATGTAACGAGACCTTAGACACCAAGCAGAAGAGACAGCACTTCATCGGTGTACTGGATATTGCTGGTTTTGAGATCTTCGACGTGAGTATAATAGGCTGACGAGAGTCTCTGCCCAACAGTCAAATGAAACGCATAATAGTTGATGCGTTTCAATTCCAGCGGCCTACCTTTTAGTAGTAAAAATTTTAGGCAGTGGAATTGAGACGGCATCAGATTAGAATCCATCTGGATTTATTGGGCATCTTTAAGTATTTTAGATGAGAAGTATTAATTTTTCAATTGCGATTTATGGCGACTTAGCTAAATAACATTACTTCTGTGTTAAAATACTGAAGTAGCGTATTAAGTCAATTCACATAATTGATAAATTTGGTTATCAATAAAGCAGCATAATATTTATCTTAGTCTGAAGTAAATTAGTAAATGCTGTTATTACAGTAACAGAAGGTTAATGAAAGGAATCTTAGAAAAAATGTGTGTTTGAGTATATTTTTTAAGACAAAAGCATTATTTACAAATAAAGAACTAGAATAGCTAATTAGTATAGGTAACCAGTAGAGTAGAAAAATTACTTTCAGAAATTATTTATATTGACCTGAATTTACTGTGTATTTCTTAGTACAATGGGTTTGAACAACTTTGCATTAACTTCACCAACGAAAAACTTCAACAATTCTTCAACCACCACATGTTCGTACTTGAACAAGAGGAGTACACCAGAGAAGGCATTCATTGGGAGTTCATCGATTTCGGAATGGACTTACTGGCCTGCATAGATTTGATCGAGAAGGTACACTCAGTGTACTGTGACCCCGGTTGAAGTGAAAACAATTAGAACCCCTATAGATCCATTTTTGTAATAGACATAAATAGTTTTTTTTTTAGCTTAGATGGCAGAAATCCCAGCTGACTAATCGTGGTTAAATAGAATAGAATACTGTACCTAACTGTGTTTCCCTATCCATTTATACGTGTTATATCTACCTATAAAAGTTCAACGGCTTCGAGCAACTCTGCATTAACTTCACCAACGAGAAGCTCCAGCAATTCTTTAACCACCACATGTTCGTACTCGAACAAGAGGAGTACAAGAGGGAGGGTATCAACTGGACCTTCATCGATTTCGGAATGGACTTGCTCGCTTGTATCGATCTGATCGAGAAGGTAATTGTTTAGCCAGTCCGTCCGCACGCAGCCGCCGAGACCGGGACCGTTTGCTCATCTGTTCTATCAACCACATCCAACAGAACTGGACACGCCCATACCCAAACCTATGTAGTACTTCATTTTCAGGTCAACAGAGAATTGCGGAATGTAATCCGTTTAATTCCTATTAGACCCCTCACTTAACCCTCCTAACCTTTACTTCATGCAGTTCAACGGATTTGAACAACTCTGCATTAACTTCACGAACGAGAAACTCCAACAATTCTTCAACCATCACATGTTTGTGTTGGAACAAGAGGAGTACCAGCGCGAGGGCATCGAATGGACTTTCATTGACTTTGGCATGGATCTCCAGAATTGCATTGACCTTATTGAAAAGGTAGTTGGCGGCAACGCAACATGGAACGCTTGTTACGCCGCCGACGTCCTCGCACAAAGTTGCCAAATCACTGTATACTTCACCAAGTCCTTCAATAACTCTAACAAATGGCATCTTTTTACAAGAATACTTTGTGCGAGAGATCAAACCAATGCTCTTAATGCTCACTGTGTTCGTGTGATTCCAACTGTGTGTTGTTGTTTTATCTTTTGTTTAATATTTTCTACACAAATTTACATTTTCACATTCCGCATCACTACCATTCTGCATACACCAGACACACTTTTATGTTTTCTATGAAAATAGATTTTTCTTTTTTCCATAATTTTGCTGACAGTTGAATGGTTTCAATCAACTGTGTGTGAACTTCACAAATGAAAAATTGCAACAGTATTTCAACCACTTCATGTTTATATTGGAACAAGAAGAATATGAAAGAGAAGCTATACAATGGACCTTTATTGATTTTGGTATGGATCTACAGCCAACCATAGACTTGCTAGAAAAGGTATAAATAGTAGCAAAGGTATAGCATAGCTTAGCGCTTGGAGCAAGCACTGAAAATATGATAGCAGTAAATGTAAACGCTGCTTGTCTCAGTTTTAGAAATGCAAATTTTGATAGTTTAGCGTTGATAGAGATGCAACTTTAAAAGTGAAAGCTTTAATGAATAAAAACCAATGCAGTAGTTATAGCGAAAGACATCAAAACTGTAGCTATCGTATAGAAATACCAAAAAAGCTGCACACACAATGCTTCTAGCAAAATTACACTGTTTTTTAAGAAAGCTTAGCCTTTATTTAAAGCTTATATCTAAAGCATTTTATTTGAAGTACATGTATCCGCATCTCGTAAGCTAAAAATATAATTTCCACTAGCTTTTATAACGCGTATAAATTAAATCGCTTTCTAATTCAAATACACAAGCACACACAAGACATAAATTTATAAATATCTACTTTTATTCTCTGCACGTTTAACACTTAACCGATTAATTAGTGTTTTTCTTCACAGACTTCCTAGTTTTATTATTATTTTTCTGATTAGAGCAGTCACCATGTTTTATGCTTCAGATTTCTTAGCACTATTTTCAGCACTACAAATATTATTTTTCTCTCGAGGATTAACGTGAAAATTTCAATTCCCATCAAATCTCAGTTTTAGATCACGTTCGAATAAAATAAAGTACTCACTTGTCTGTCCAAGCGCACGTTTAGCTTCTTGCGTCAGCGCCGCGGCATCGTCTCATGATCACCGTCCGATTTCAGCCCATGGGTATCCTCTCGATCCTTGAGGAAGAGTCTATGTTCCCGAAAGCCACTGACGCGACCTTCGTGGAGAAGTTGAACAACAACCACTTGGGCAAGTCGGCTCCGTTCTTGAAGCCTAAGCCCCCGAAACCCGGTTGCCAGGCTGCTCACTTCGCCATCGGCCATTACGCCGGTAACGTAAGTATCTGAAACTAATTGTTACGTTAAGACCTCAATCATCACTTGAAATACTTTCAAGATTAATTTCTAGTACGTTACAAGATATATCTTTGCGTTAAAAGAAATAAAGTAGATACTCGTAGCATCTATTCTTATCATATTTAATATTAAATTAGAAAACTGACTATTTAATTACAATCTGTATTGTG
This sequence comes from Yponomeuta malinellus, assembly GCA_947308005.1. NCBI lineage: Eukaryota > Metazoa > Arthropoda > Insecta > Lepidoptera > Yponomeutidae > Yponomeuta > Yponomeuta malinellus. Next base: position 2,115,564 of record OX371006.1, on the reverse strand, counting down.
TGCTAAAAGAATTAGGAAAATTCTCGTTATTTCCTTTTTTGTGTATAAGTATAGTGTTAATTATCACATTTTAATTACGGAATCGCGAGCTCCGCTTATACTCACATTATCGCGACTAAGTCTATATTTATCAAACACTTACCAAGTCTCTACTTACCAAGATCTCTTCCTAAACCAGGTCGGCTACAACATCACCGGATGGCTTGAGAAGAACAAGGACCCCTTGAACGACACCGTCGTCGACCAGTTCAAGAAGGGCCAGAACAAACTGTTGGTGGAGATCTTCGCTGACCACCCTGGTCAGTCCGGAGATGCCGCTGCCGCCAAGGGTACGTATTTTTATTTATATGAGTTTGCCAACTTAGGAATATTTGAAGAGTACATGAGAGGGATGTAAGGCGATGGAGAAGAAAGATGCAGAAATAATTGTCAAGCTATTTACGATGGATTATTACTAAGAATGATAACTGAACCAACATGCCCAAACTTGTTAATTTTAAGTCTCTAGGTAGCAGTACCATATTGAGTTCTTATGGTATAAAAAATCAATAAATTGAACCTGGAAGTAAATTACGAGGTATATATCAAGCTGTCCATGCAATGCAATTACTATCACTTCACTCAATGGAATACTTCACAACATTGTCATTACTTAAATCATCGTTACTAAGTTCTTCGAACACATAATTACCGTGACATCATCATCAAAACAAGTTCCAATCTATACTTCCGAACTTGAATGCCACAAATACGTCTTTATTTCACTATCATCTTTTGAATTCATATTCAAAAACACATTTTTATATCATCACAAGAATTCTCACCAAGCTCTTACAGTGAAAACAAATACTCTAGTAAAAGAATCCATTTTACAAATGTCGAAACCCAATACATTTTAGACATTTGTAATTTGTGTATGAGGTGTTTTTGACTATGAATTTCAAACATAATTTAAACATGTTTGATAACTTTAGGTGGCAAGCGTGCCAAGGGCTCCGCCTTCCAGACTGTATCATCACTCTACAGGGTAAAGCTCACAACGAGTTGATCATTAGCTTCAGTGCCTACGTCTGCCTTTCACCACTCTTCGTTCGTCAGCTTTGTCTATGCTTCCATCTCATAATAGCGTCTTTCATTAAGAGATTCCATTAATTATAGGCAAAAAGGAATATGTATCTACAATTCATAAATTTACATAATTGTGTAGATAGCCTGTTTTTGCCTCAAACGATAAGACTGTCATATGAGTTTAAGAACCAGAATTTACACCCTACATTTTATTATCGTCAACTGTTGGATCTCTTTATGGAAATGCAGCGTCAATTGTGTCCGTTGTCATATTTCCTTGGCTATTACCGCCATAAATGTATTTCATATGTCTGTCGAGTAATAGTTATGAAGTTATGTATCGAACGTGGACTTTTAAATGTTGAGAGAAACGATGATTAGTAACTTTTGCTCGATGTTGTTCGCAGTTTTATTAGCAACATAAGGTCTAATGTTAGTCGATTATGTGTATGTCTGCTGAAACTAATAACTGCTTATCAATTTAGGCGGTCGTGGTAAGAAGGGAGGTGGTTTCGCCACTGTCTCCTCTGCATACAAGGTTTTTTATACTATTTATATCGGGTTTTCTATTAGAGATTTTCTTGTTTTTTGATGTAGTTACACTACTCTCAAGTAGTCCTATATCGAACGCGTGCCCACCACACAAATACTACTAAATACTGTAGTGTAAATCATGTTTATTATCAAATATTATTTTGGTATTGTTGCCTGACCAAATTTTGTTTTAGTTGGATCACTAGTTGTTTCACAAATTACCAAAATAATATTTGCATCCATAAAATTCCGAGCCATTGCGATGGACTTACAGGAAGGTTTTTTGTTATTTTAACACTTATTGAAATAGCAAAATTAAATCATGACCACCTTGTTTTGTAACCTGCATCTACTTGCATCTACTCAATCACATTTGTTTCACGTAGAAACCTGGAATAACATCAAAACACACTTATGAAAGATGTGTACTTGATAGACGTAATAAATAACAAATTGATAGCTACTAAGCTTGTTGTTGGCGTGAGTGTGTGTTTTATGTGTATTTAACAAGATCAGTAATCCTTATATTTATCACTTCCACAAATAACTGGACAAGAATTTTAAGCAAACCTAATAAACATTTTACCTTTATCACAACAATTTGCCAAAATATTATAGAAGAAAATATTTTTTATTTATCATAGGCTATATATATAGGCTATATGATATATAACAAATGCCTTAAATCGGGCTGCTATAGTTTTGAATGCATCTATTCAAATTTTGTATCTAGTAAATTAAAAAACTACTTTCCGTGTGCTTGCATTAACATTCGCTACAGTCAAATTCACGAAGATGCTAATGTTCATTTTCCACACAGGAACAACTTAACAACCTGATGGCTACCCTGAGGTCTACTCAGCCCCACTTCGTACGTTGTATCATCCCCAACGAGTTGAAGCAGCCTGGTAAGTACATCACCACGTTTTTTTTAATACAGACTTAATTCCATTGTTTTCACAATTAAAAACAAAGCATTCTTCAGGATTCACAAAGTTGTTCCTTATTGTTTGCAGAAAATTGGACATTGAAAATTGCGTTTCTTTAAGCTCAATTTTTTTCACTTGCTCGTGACTTGACTTGCATATATTGTGACTTACATTTTCTCTTGGCCAGGTCTCATCGACTCCCACCTTGTCATGCATCAGCTGACCTGTAACGGTGTGCTTGAAGGCATCCGTATTTGCCGTAAAGGTTTCCCCAACAGGATGGTGTACCCTGACTTCAAACTCCGGTAAGATCTCAGTTCAAAAATATGCTCGGAAATATCAACATCATATTTTTATATCTTGATTAAGATTTCATAAATGATATTGCTAGCAGATGTTACATTATAAATATTTAATTTTACAACATCAATGATGTTACTTCTCAGTTGGAAGTCTAAACAATCTTTTTCTAGATTTTTCACGGCGATTCACTACTTATTTCGGGCGCAGCGGCTGACGTTGACGTCATTTGAAGTGTTCAAACCCACATTTGCTACAATGATTCTTATTCTAATTTTGTATCGAGTGATTCACTTTACACCTTAGCTGCCAGTGGTTCATGCATTAAAGATTGAACTTCTATTTAATATCCAGTTACATGATTCTTGCACCCGCCATCATGACTGCCGAAAAAGACCCCAAAGAGGCCGCTAGGAAGTGCTTGGAATCGGTGGCGCTCGACCCTGAGAGCTACCGTATCGGTCACACTAAGGCAAGAACTTGGAAACCAAAAAGAGATAGATAGATCCAGTTTCAGCATGGTATCTTCCGACCTGTAAACTCTAGAGAATAGAGTTGTTTTAGACCCTCGAAGTTTTTGAACCGTATTTTGACTTAATTTTTTGTAGACTTGTCTATCATTGATTTGCTCCTTCGATAATTTAATTTTGAACCATTTGTTTTCACCCCGTATTTTATTTAGCCATAATGTGAAATTATGTAATTTTTTCCCCAACCTTTCACCAGTCATGAAGTTTATAAAACACAATCAATAGGACGAAACCTAAGAACGTATCTTAAGAGATACCCAACCGTGTTTTAGAAACTTACCCCTACCACCCACATCACCCTAAAACATAATTACACCAATACTGTTATACTATCATTGAACGCCCGGTTTGATAATGTAGCTACAAGATCCTGGCTCCCCAAGCTGTGGACAAGGAGACTGATCCTAAGAAAATCGCTCAAGTGATCCTGGACGCGACAGCTTTGGATGTCGAGTCTTACCGTCTGGGCCACACCAAGGCATGTTTTGACCTTTCGTAGTTAGCAAATTGAGGCAGCAGAAAACATGCTTCAAATGCTTCGCAGATCTATCCGCTACTCAGACAAGCGTGATAGCAAACAAGATGAGCTTCTTAAAGTCTCCAGTACAGAGACTCGTATGTTTTTTCTATTTTTTCCCCTTTTCCCTGACACAGCAAACAAACGCACACACTTGTTTTCTTACGCATTCTTTGTTGTACTCGTTGAACGCAGATACAAAATTCTGTGCCCGACTCAGATCAAAGATCCGATCTCACCAGAGAAGGCCACTGAAAAGATTCTCGAGAGCACTGGCTTGGATTCCGAATCTTTCCGGCTTGGAAAGACCAAGGTAGCTTATAGCATGTTACACGCAGTAGTGTTGCCATGTGATGACTACTTATTTTTAAATGTAGGTATTCTTTCTTATTTGTCGTCTCCTATCAGATGTTTTTAGGACTGCCTATACATTCAAGGACTTGGTTCTCTGTTCGGATTATAAAATCAATAGTCATCGTACGGCAAAACTATACTATACACACAAGAGACCACACAGATTGCTTAGATAATCGTCTTCCTGTAAGCATGATTCGATTTCGTTTATATATGTTCTGTTCTACTTTCTCATTACGTATAATATTTATAATTTTCCATTTCCAATTGCGTGTGAGTGCTTATTAGATTAATTTTACGTGCCTAAACCTGTGGCCGTGTCTTTTACTGTAACAAATTAAGAAATAGTATTAAGGAGACCTAAACTCTAATAAATATGTATATCTTCCTGATAATATAAGAGAGGTAAAGTCTACCACCGGCTTATTCGCAATTTAGGTAAGTGTCGATTAGGTTTCAAGTCTAGAAAGCACTACACTTGAAACCTTATTGACTATAGATACTCGTAGCATGAAAGATAATACAGGGAAAACTTACATGCAAGTAACGAGAAAAGTAAAAACTCAAATACACTAACGACACCTTCTGAACTCTATCTACTAGCAAAATTTTCTAAAGGGCTCGTCAACATGCGCATAATAAAAATTAAAACTGGATAATTTAAAGAGTGGTGCGATATTGATTTCATTAACTAGGTAGCTGAGTTCAAAGCGACACATAAACATAAGTCAGCTATGTTACTCTGCGTCTAGGTCGAGAGCTAGTTCTCGCTGTACTAGCCAGAATCTATCGAGTATGAAGTTTGCTTCTCACCAACCTATGGCCAACCTTGCCGCAATCTGACGAGCCTCATCTCCTTTCCTCCTCTAATACTTATTTCTGCGAGCAGGTGTTCTTCCGCGCCGGTGTCCTGGGTCAGATGGAGGAGCTACGTGACGACCGTCTCTCCAAGATCATGTCTTGGCTGCAGGCTTACATCCGCGGTTACTTGTCCCGCAAGGAATACAAGAAGCTGCAGGAACAGAGGTCAGTGTCTCAGTTTTGGTAAGGCCAAGATTTGGAGTGGTGAATGGTTAAGTTTTGAATGAGGTTTTGGGCGAAAGGCCACATAGGCTATTAAGATCTTAATAGTATTTTATGCTAGAAATATCTACTGTAAACCCGGTTTTGATGCCTACTCCTCCTAAATACAGGCATAACTTTATACATATATGTACTGTGATTGCATTATCGTACCCATAGACTTTACGTACTGCACCATATCTCTAATTAAACATCGTTTAATCATCATCTCACGTAGGTCGCCTTTTTTGGGAAAATAGTATTGTAAAATTATTTGTCTACTCTGGCCGAATGCTTTGATTTAGGTTTATTGCATTTCAAAGGTTAAATATAGTAAATCTTTATTTTCAATCGTCATCACTTCATTGTCTAGCTATTGCAACTTAAGTTTCTTTCAACTTTATTGTCACTTAAGTTTTTGGGGCTAAGTCATTTATTTGCCTCCTGACATCACACTACAACTTACCTATTCACCAACAGACTGGCTCTCCAAGTTGTCCAGCGCAACTTGCGCAAATACCTGCAGCTGCGCACGTGGCCCTGGTGGAAGCTGTGGCAGAAGGTCAAGCCCCTCCTCAACGTCACCCGCGTCGAGGATGAGCTCGCCGTAAGTTTATGACTCTTATAACACCATTTTCATCTTATTCGAAACGGTTTCTATTAGGTGCAGCAAATGTTTAGCATTAGGTATTGTGTAATTGAACTAACGTTAAGATTTTCTAGTCAGGTCATATTTGATTCTTACCGCGCTATAAATGCAGCGTACGACGCGAGTTGTAATTATTACTTCATAAATTCTCTGGCTATAAATGTAAAGTTACTAGCCAATTAATTTTCCAGAACTCTTAAAGTCAAACTTGAAGCGCTCTAATGTCGCCTCATTATATTTGATCAAGCACTCTGACCCAATAAAACTGGCCAATTTAGCCGTGTACGCAAATAGCGGACCGCGCCCCACCTGTGTTACGCGACACCGCACCTGCCGCAGCCAATTCTGGCCCAAGTTTTTCTTAACACGCGTGGGCGGAAGCGCCCGCTGGAAAACTCCAGCGCGCCACCACTCAGTTGCCGAGCGGCCGGCGTGCGCGCCCCACCCTAACGAACGAAATAAATGACCAGCTAACTCAAGTCCTAAAATATGGCGGCAATTCAAGTGACCGAGTGGAACGGGGATAAACCGTGTGACTTCTTGCAGAAACTGGAAGAGAAGGCCACAAAGGCTCTGGAGGCCCTCGAAAAGGAGGAAAAACTCCGCAAGGAGTTGGAGGTCGTCAACGCCAAGCTGCTGGAAGAGAAGACCGCTCTCTTGGGATCCTTGGCTGGTGAGAAAGGATCTCTGTCCGAGACCCAGGAGCGCGCCGCCAAGCTCCAGGCCCAGAAGAACGACCTGGAGTCCCAGCTTAGGGTAAGTAATTTTGTATTTTATCAGCTAAATTGGATTGTGTCAATCGGTTTTTATTTTTATCATATACTATAGAAAAAAAATTCAAAGTAAAATCGTAGTGATGCTTAGACGTATCATGATCTTCGAAATTGGGGTTTTATGTTTATAGTAAGATATTAAAATTTCGTGAAGGTCAGTTATGAAACTAATTTATTAGCTTGTAGAGATGGTATTTCTGGGAGTGATTTATAAGAATTTCGTTGGGCGTTAGTCAATATTTTAGTTTAGAGATGGGGATTTTAATAACTCAGCTAAAAAGTCTCAGCAAAATAAATTAATTAGTCGTATTAGTGCCCACCTACGGCAAGTAATATCGGGGGATTGAGAAACACGAACATCAGCTTACAGTATTGCAAAAGCGTAGGTTGTTTTAACACCGCCGCGTGATTCTTTAAATAAACATCGTGGATGTTTATACAGAAAATAGTTTCGGGTGTAAATCGAATTGCACGTCTGCTGCACGACTTTATTGCGAACCGCTAATAGGTATTAGTTGCGAAGTGACGGTTAACAGGTACCGTTTAAGCTCTTTCGAAAATACATGCTAATTTTAGCATCGCGCCTCACCGGCCTACATTGACCGTGTGTGTTTGCCTCAGGACACCCAAGACCGCCTCACTCAGGAAGAGGATGCTCGTAACCAGCTGTTCCAAAGCAAGAAGAAGCTGGAACAGGAGGTTGCTGGCCTGAAGAAGGACGTGGAGGACCTCGAGCTATCAGTCCAGAAGTCCGAGCAGGACAAGGCAACCAAGGACCACCAGATCCGCAACTTGAACGATGAGATCGCCCACCAGGATGAGCTCATCAATAAGCTCAATAAGGAGAAGAAGATGCAAGGCGAGAGCACCCAGAAGACCTCCGAGGAGCTTCAGGCCGCCGAGGACAAGGTCAACCACCTCAACAAGGTCAAGCAGAAGCTTGAGCAGACCCTCGACGAGTTGGAGGACTCGTTGGAGCGCGAGAAGAAGCTGCGCGCTGACGTGGAGAAGAACCGCAGGAAGGTCGAGGGCGACCTTAAGCTGACGCAAGAGGCCGTCGCCGACCTCGAGCGCAACAAGAAGGAGCTCGACCAGACCATCCAGCGTAAGGACAAGGAGATCTCCTCCTTGACTGCCAAGTTGGAGGACGAGCAGTCGCTGGTATCCAAGTTGCAGAAGCAGATCAAGGAACTGCAGGCCCGCATCGAGGAGCTCGAGGAGGAAGTTGAGTCCGAGCGCCAGGCTCGCGCCAAGGCTGAGAAGCAGCGCGCCGACCTGGCCCGCGAGCTCGAGGAGCTGGGTGAGCGCCTGGAGGAGGCTGGTGGCGCTACCTCCGCCCAGATCGAACTGAACAAAAAGAGGGAGGCTGAGCTCAGCAAGCTCCGCCGCGACCTCGAGGAGTCCAACATCCAGCATGAGGCTACCCTGGCCAACATCCGCAAGAAGCACAACGACGCCGTCGGTGAGATGGGCGAGCAACTCGACCAGCTCAACAAGCTCAAGGCTAAGTGAGTATTACACGCTTTTCATAGTTCATTATATTTACGAGTAATTTGTTTTGTATGGTTTCTGATGGTAGTAATATTTACTAGGATTTTTTATCTCTCACATCGGCGTTCTGCCATCGGCATCGCAGCTGCTATATTGCAACCGGGTGAAACATTTTGTGAATAGATAGATAGATAGATAGGTAGATAGAATATTCTTTATTGTATGTACACCAGGACTTACACAATATTTTTTCTTCTTAAAGCGATAATATGATAACTTACAGAGGAAATTAAGTATGGTCTATCACGGAACAAATCGGAACTGGGACAATGAGAAACATTATTATTATTAATACGTTTATTGCAAATAAGTAAACTTTACAATGGGAATGCGGCGGACAACATCGTTATTGAAACTTTCCTTCTTCTGCTACATACTATTTGAGTGAGTCAAATCTTCAAGGATCTTTTTGCAATGGCACAAGGCCAAAAAGGAGAACAGTTCTAACCTGATCCCCAATTCAGGGCTGAGCACGACCGTGCCTCATGCTACAGCGAGCTTAACAACACGCGCGCCGCTGTCGACCAAGTTGCGCGGGAAAAGGTACAAACATGTCTGGCCTCGATGTGTGGACCTTGGGGTGACCCTGCATGACCGTCATTGATATTTGGTACCCCTCAAAACCACACTACTCGAAAATTACTAATTCTGTGAAAGTTTTGTGATACTCCTACAAAATCCCGTGGTTAGGTTGGGTTATAGAATATGCTCAGAAGGCTTTTGGATTACTTTTAGGAAGTTTGGGATTCCCTGGTGTGTACCCTCCAAAAAATAAGGGTTTCTGGGCAAATTACTAAATTGTTTGTGTTGTATTCCTTCTATCCAGGGCTGAGAAGGAACGCTCTCAGTACTTTAGCGAGGTTAACGACCTTCGCGCTGGTCTCGACCACGTGTCCAACGAAAAGGTACAAGAACATGATGGAGATAATGAGTCTGGCATATTTGGCGCAAATCATGGATTGCTTAGAAGCTTATTAGTAAACATTTAAATGAAATTCTCGCGATACACAAGACTACACATAACTGCTAATACAAAGTCTATTTTTACCCTTTAACCTTAAAATCATCATAAATAAACTAACTTAGAAAACAAGTTAACAATTACTAAAGCTTCGCTTCTAATGTTTGATGTTGTGATCCACTTACCAAAAGTTTATTCCAAAGTATGATTAATTAAATTAAATATAATAAATCAAAAACTAAGAACTTGCAGGTAAGATAAGAAATGTGTGCATGAATAACAAAAAAAATCATAAACATTTTAGGTTACTCTGAAAATGTTTAAGATTGTTATCAAACATGAACATTATTTTAAAACACAAGCACTATCACCAAATCAGTCAAGAAACTTTACAATATCATGAATGAGGTCAAACCATTTGAATGGTTACCCATACTGAACCATACACCACATCCATTACTAAAAACTCTCCTTCTACCAGGCCGCCCAAGAGAAGATGGTGAAGCAGCTTCAGCATCAGCTCAATGAGGTTCAGAACAAGGCTGACGAGGCCTGCCGCACCCTCAACGACCTGGACGCTGCCAAGAAGAAGATGTCCATCGAGAACTCTGACCTTCTCCGCCAGTTGGAGGAGGCCGAGTCCCAGGTCTCGCAGCTGTCTAAGATCAAGGTGTCGCTCACCACTCAACTGGAGGACACCAAGAGGCTCGCCGACGAGGAGTCCAGGGTGAGGACTGGCTTATTTATAACATTCATACTTCTTTGAATATTATAATGATGAAAAATTGATTGAAACCTATGATTATGCTATAAAATCACTTTTGTTTTTTTTTAACTCACTTTAAATTCTTGCCAACAGGAGCGCGCTACCCTTTTGGGCAAGTTCCGCAACCTGGAGCACGACTTGGACAACATCCGCGAACAGGTTGAGGAGGAGGCCGAAGGCAAGGCTGATCTGCAACGCCAGCTCAGCAAGGCCAACGCTGAGGCCCAGATCTGGCGCTCCAAGTACGAGTCGGAGGGCGTCGCCCGCTCCGAAGAGCTCGAGGAGGCCAAGCGTAAGCTGCAGGCCCGCCTCGCCGAGGCCGAGGAAACCATCGAGTCTCTCAATCAGAAGGTCATGGCTCTCGAGAAGACCAAGCAGCGCCTCGCCACCGAAGTCGAGGACCTGCAGCTCGAAGTCGACCGCGCCACCGCCATCGCCAACGCCGCCGAGAAGAAGCAGAAGGCCTTCGACAAGATCATCGGCGAATGGAAGCTCAAGGTCGACGACCTCGCCGCCGAGCTCGACGCCAGCCAGAAGGAGTGCCGCAACTACTCCACCGAGCTCTTCCGTCTCAAGGGCGCCTACGAGGAGGGTCAGGAGCAGCTCGAGGCTGTGCGCCGCGAGAACAAGAACCTCGCCGACGAGGTCAAGGACCTGCTCGACCAGATCGGCGAAGGTGGCCGCAACATCCACGAGATCGAGAAGGCGAGGAAGCGCCTCGAAGCCGAGAAGGACGAACTCCAGGCCGCCCTCGAGGAGGCTGAGTCTGCTCTCGAACAGGAGGAGAACAAGGTGCTGCGCGCGCAGCTCGAGCTCTCCCAGGTCAGGCAGGAAATTGATAGGCGCATACAGGAGAAGGAAGAAGAGTTCGAGAACACACGCAAGAACCACCAGCGCGCCCTCGACTCCATGCAGGCTTCCCTCGAAGCCGAGGCTAAGGGCAAGGCTGAGGCTCTACGTATGAAGAAGAAGTTGGAGGCTGACATTAACGAGCTGGAAATCGCGCTCGACCACGCCAACAAGGCTAACGCCGAGGCCCAAAAGAACATCAAGCGCTACCAGGGACAGATCAAGGACCTGCAAACCGCTCTCGAGGAGGAACAACGCGCGCGCGATGACGCCCGCGAGCAGCTCGGAATCTCTGAGCGCCGCGCCAATGCACTCCAGAACGAACTAGAGGAGTCGCGCACGCTGCTGGAACAGGCCGACCGTGCACGTCGCCAGGCCGAACAGGAGCTGGGAGACGCGCACGAGCACCTCAACGAGCTCGCCGCACAAAATGGCTCCCTTTCCGCCGCCAAGAGGAAGCTCGAGTCCGAGCTGCAGACCCTACACTCCGACTTGGACGAGCTCCTCAACGAGGCTAAGAACTCAGAGGAGAAGGCCAAGAAGGCTATGGTTGACGCCGCTCGCCTCGCCGACGAACTCCGCGCCGAGCAGGAGCACGCCCAGACCCAGGAGAAACTCCGCAAGGCCCTTGAGCAGCAGATCAAGGAGCTTCAGGTCAGGCTGGACGAGGCCGAGGCCAACGCGCTCAAGGGAGGCAAGAAGGCTATCCAAAAGCTGGAACAGAGAGTGCGCGAGCTCGAAAACGAGCTTGACGGTGAACAGAGGCGGCACGCCGACGCGCAGAAGAACCTGCGCAAGTCTGAGAGGCGCATCAAGGAGCTCACGTTCCAGGCTGAAGAGGATCGTAAGAACCACGAGCGCATGCAGGACCTGGTCGACAAACTGCAGCAGAAGATCAAGACATACAAGAGGCAGATTGAGGAGGCGGAGGAGATCGCCGCCCTCAACCTGGCCAAGTTCAGGAAGGCGCAGCAAGAATTGGAAGAAGCCGAGGAGCGAGCGGACCTGGCCGAGCAGGCCATCAGCAAATTCCGTGGCAAGGGACGCGCGGGATCCACCGCGAGAGGAGTCAGCCCGGCGGTAAGTTGCATTCAGTAATGTCTCTCAACATATCGTGTTACTTGCGACAACTTGCCCTCCCTAGACCAAAATGCAGGGTCAACTAGTTAATTTTCTTACATTGGTCGTGACAGTGGCTTAGTTGGTGAAATTTGCGTCTGTAAGATGTTACATTGCGATTAACCTTGTACAAACGAGGAGGAGTCCTTTCTAATGAAACCAGGTTTTTTGGGAAGGGATTGTCTTGGTGAACTTTAACGAGGTAATTACATGCGGTTCAAGAAGGCAATTTGGCCTCCCATGAACGTAGGGCAGTTTTCGCTAACCCCACTTCTTAAACTTACTTTTTAATCTAAAATGAAACCTTATTTCTTTTGCCATCCAGGCGTCCGTTAAAGGGACCGCCCGTTAATTCGTCAGGAGTAACTCTGTAAGTCTGCAACAAAACATTTTGTTGCACGCTCCCTAGACCCCACAGTGAACTGTGTTCTTTGTGATCTTTCAGGCTTCATTTAATCCCGTTTCAGGTCATAAGGTGTTTAATTATCCCGGTCATATTTAGAGGTTCATTCTTTCGTGGCTAACGTAATACATTATACCAATAAACTTCCGTATAAAATCATGGTAATAAATGTTTGTTTTGTGGAAATTATGACCCTCTAAAGTAAGACAGTGGCTTTCTGTAATATCTGTCACGATACGTAAAATGCAGTCATTGGTTTTCCCTTTTATGTAGAATAGCTCTTCTCGTAAGAGACTCATGATACGCCTTGGATTGTAATAGATACTTTGTGGTCAGAAGATCATTTGTGAATGTCCTGTTCTATTCAAATCCAGCATGCAATCCTAGCATGAGTATATAAAAAAAATCTTACTTTTATTACCACAAAAACGCAGAAACATGAAACATGTCAGACTGAAACCCGCTCTGTCTAAAAGGTTAGTTGCATACATGAATGCCTTTTTGAATTTTCTCATGCCACATGTAACAAATAAGTAACGTCTTTTGAATGTCTTTACCGATCCGTAGCTCTTGTTTCATAGGGCATAACAGTCAGGGTTATTTGAGAGCCAGTTTCATTCAATATATGAATTCAGCCTTCCCGCTTCGCAAACGGATAGCTTAAAAAAATTTATTGTGGTAAAAAGAGTAAGGAAAGCTCTATTATTCAAATAAAAGGATTATACTCGACAATTAAAATTGTCATGGCCTCTGATGTTTTGCTAGTAAAATGTGACAGGCCACCGGAATAGAATGGCGCTAGTAATGGAATGCGCATAATACTACCGGGGTACTACTCTACGTAATGCATAATAAAATTGTTCTATAGAGTAATATAAGCACGGAAATGGCTGCTTTATTGAAGCTGTTCATAGTCTACTAACCAATTTCAAAAGACCTATACCCAGCTGTGGGCAAACGTGAGCCGATGATGATGATGATGATGAACCAATTTCATCCGAATGGTATAACCCATGGAATTTAACTCGGCGATGCCATCAACGTTTTGGGACTGACCATTCAATTCGCACGGGTTATACTATTTGAATGATATTGCAGTGCGGTTCTTTAGTAGACTACATGACAATATAGTTTCAAATGACACCTATTACCCGGCAAAAATCACTACATGGAACAATTATGCGTTTAGTCGACTCTAAGCTGGATCGTAGGGTGGCTTATTTGATTGGATGGTTGTCTAATGGTTCCTCTTTGGTATTCCAGCCCCCACGCGCGCGCCCAGGCCTGGATGGCTTCGGCACCTTCCCACCAAGGTTCGACCTAGCGCCCGAAAACGACTTCTAATATAAACGTTCCACTACATAAAAAAACGGACTGTGCGATGTTTCGTTTGAAATGTAACTTTTTTTATACAAACGTGTTTTAAATTTAAAAAAAAAACCAACAACGTGAAAAACGAGACACTGTTTAAAACAAAAAAAAATAATTTATTAAATTTATACTTACTATACTTAATAACTACTACCAAAAAAATATACACTACACTTTTTAGTGACACTCTTTTTACAAAAGGCTATAATTTTGTAATTTGTTGTTATATTTATATTATTTATTACCATGGAGTATGTATCGTGTTTGGGGGCAGGTGAGCGGGGGGAAGGCGCCGCGTTCATAGAGACACACCCCCCAGCCCCGCACCGGCCATTCACCCCCGCGCTCGCCTGCCCGCATTAATAGCAATAAATACGATATCGTTGTCATAAAATAATTACGCTGCGTTTTTATTTCAATACTGATTTAAATTACTTGATTACCCATTACCCACCCCTATCTATCCTTCTGTAATCTACTGTGGAAGTCAATGCAATTTATTTATTTCTTTATTGATACTTTTATTGCACTTAAATAAATCGTACATTGCGGCTGACTTAATGTCAAAAGAAATTGATATTATGCAAAGTTAGATGGCACCGAAAATTGGTATTTTATCTATAATACCTCATAAAACTGGTTTGCGGCGACGGTATCTGACAAGAATATCTGTTTTATCTATGGGTAAGCTCTAGCCAATAAATAAGTCCAAAAACGACTTGCACTATGACATTTGCAGAGCTAGTCCGGTTCTGACAAATAGCGTTGTTGCAAGCCAGCCTTAGTTTAACCATTAATAAATTGCGCATCGGCAGAACTTTTTCATTGCTTTTAAACTCTATTTCAAGGGAAGATAAGGTTAAATTTAATGTGGTTAGTATCTACAAAATCAAAGTACGCAGAATTACTGAGAATTTAAGATTCTTTCCTAATTACTAATGGTACAAGTCAAACGTTAGGTAATTATAACTATTATAAAACGACTACTAACAATTTATTTTACTATGAATTTTAAGATTTTGAAACGTCAATTACTCAAAACAGTATATTTTGAAATTCTAACAATGAATTCGACCGACGTATTATGCTAAAAAACATTGCAGAAGTGGCAATCCTGTCAAGTAATTGTGTAGAATAATATTACTGATTCCTAAATACGCCGTAGCTACGATCAGAGACAATGTCATACTTTATTGGTCCTAGCCATTAAGAAGATAGGTACCTATATGGATTGAAAAATTGGCCCCGAGTATCATGGAGGTACTACCTTTGGTATATATTACGAGCTGCAGATACCTTGCATTGCTAGAGCTACACTAATCTAGCAACTACTAAACCTAAAACTAGTAGGCACATCAGACCTGCATTCATAACTACGCTATTAGTCTGTTCATCCACATCATAGCCGAGACTGCAGAAGTCTAAGCTGGAGTTGGTAAACGGCCTGAACATGTCTTGGAACTGCTCCCAAGTGCATCCAGTGAGAGGGCACAGTTCTGTTTCCTTCTCGTTTAAGAACATCTGCACCCTGTAGGCAGGGGACGTTGAACCACATCTGAAAATAAAAAAAAGGAAATGTATGTAGCGCACATTAGGATAGAAACTTCAGATTTCCTACATCGCGCAATCAAAGGTTCTCTAGGAGGCAGCGTAAATATAAAAATTCAACATATTAGGTTCTGCTACTGGACCGACCAAAAACTAAATATGTCCTACAAACACTTAGGTCCATTCGATAGCATATCAACATTTACATATACCTGCACCCCAATCTAATTTACTCTAACAATTTGCAAAAAAAAAATGTAAAGATCTGCTGCTGACTGTACTCAGAGAAATACCTGGAAGCATTACCACTTCATCCACGCTGAATAATGAAGATCTCTTATAATAGAAAGTGAAAGTAAGGCCGACTTGCACCACTTTTTAAATGTCACTTAAGTGGTCATTTAAATCGACTTTTGTTTGTAGAATTTCAGTTAAATGCTGTTGAAGACAAATTTAAGAAAGTGGTGCAAGTTGGCCTAAAGCAACGGAAAGGAAAGTAAGTCCCGTTTAAATAGAAGAAAACCCAGAAATATGGAGAGGTGACAGCATCCCCCATATAGTAAAAATAGGTAGGCATGGACTTACATTTTGGAATATTAAGCAAAAGGACAATGTAGTGAAAAGTAGTCGCACGTAATGATGTCAAATGAGAGTAGATAGGCATTGGCTTAGTTTCATAACTACAAGGAAAACAAATAAAATAAAATAATCAAAACAATTACTGGAAATCATAATGTGACACCGAATGATTGCATTAGATAATTCGGCTAATACTATTAATCAGATCAAAACTGAATTACAAATTATTTTTATCTGTCTACCAAAAGACAAAATGCGTGTAAGGTAACAATAATATACAATATTATCTCCCTTGAACAATATGATAAGTATCAATGACTGTCAATGCGTAGTTATCATCCTATCGATCGCACCTAGACAGGTCCATAATTGATGTGTAAGAATAACGTTCTGAGTACATATAACTTTATTTGACTTGAAACATTGCATCAGCCACCTACTGACTTTCTAACGTTCTTATTCACATTCTTATACATAAAATAATTGAGCAGTGGCGTTACTCTCGCTTAGACTGGAGAACAGCTCGACCAATTTTTTTTATATTTGTGGAAGACCAGGGAAAGTTTCAATGATGAGATCAAAAAGAAGGTACGCATAAACACACAAGAGAGAAAGAGAGACAAGAAGAGAAAGAGAGATAGACAGGACAGGAAGAAATAGATAGTGAAAACTTAGAATTATTAGTCGCAGGAGAGGAAACACAAGAAATACAAAATGAGGCAAATTGTACGTACGTGAAAAATCCCTCTGTGAGCCTCCTCCTAAAAAATTGGAAAGATAGTTCAAGGCCCTTACCTGTTCAAAACAGCTACGAGATTTGTCGAGAACGCCGCGATGTAACTTGTCCTATACTTTCTGTCCAACGCCATACTATCTCCAACCAACGTGAAGTCATCCTTGAAGAGGCCAGCAGCCGAAAACGCCATTTGCAGCATGGTGTCATGGGAGAAGTAGGCCGTGACGGCACGGCCACTGCCTTCGATGGCTTCGGCGAAGGTGGAGTATAGATCACCCAAGACCGGCTGACCTAAACGGATGTTCATCTAAAGGAAATAAATAACAAGATGATCAAAAAGCGAAAAAGCGTAAAATATATTTTTACTCAACATTCATTAGTCGTTGCATGCACGCACGCCGGTTTCGGGTACTTTTTATCTTGCCCTTTGTTAATAGGTACATCCTCTATTTGGTCGAAGTATGTCCGTCTGGGTCGTCCCTTACCGGCCCTTCCATCCACATTCGCTCGATATATTTGTTTTGTCAATGAATGTCGAGGAAGCGAAAGTGATCTGTCAGGATCGTAGCAAGTGGCACTCCCTGGTCTCTGCCTACCCCTCTGGGATACAGGCGTGAGTTTATGTTATGTTATGTTATATTTTTACAAAATTGTTGTTCAGAACTTCTAATAGATTTGTATTACATATTTGTAAACGCAAAAAGATATATTTTTTCCTGTTGATTGAAATATTATATAAGACTTAGAAAAAAAATTCTCTGCTCAAATAAATTTTTATATGAGCTCAATTTGTTTTCTCTTTCATTTGACATTCCACTCGAATCAATAGCAAAAAATTAATATAGCCTATGTCACCCAATCGCTCGTAGCCCCGGCTGCCTGAGTGATCTTAAACGATCACGAAGGTTAAGCAACACAGGGCGCGTTCAGTGCATGGATGGGTCGCCGTCTATGCCTAACGCTAGTGGCATTTTTCCGAGCGGTTCCGTGCTTCGCAAGGCACGTTAAGCTGTTGGTGCCGGCTGCCGTCGATAGATGGCAGTCGTTAAGCCAAGTCAGAGGCCTTAGGGCGGCTTGACAACTTCTGACAGTAGACGAGCCACTAGTCTACAAGCCTCCACCAATCCGGACTTGGCCCCCGTGGTGGAGTATGGCCTATACCTTCCTCAGGGAAGAGACCCGTGCCCCTCGGTGGGGACATAATGGGTAGATGATGATGTCACCCAGACCATAATAATTAATCTATTATCACCTTGTTTATCAAAATCGGATGCCTAGCTTGGGCGCTACCGTAGAACATCCGTAAATACAAATATACTGCTAAAATCATAACCTTTCCTTTTGGCTCTACCGTAGTTGGGTAAAAAGTTTGGTTGAAGATCTTACGAAAAGAAAACCGAAAATTTGAGTTGATCTTGGAGTTGACACATTAAACAATTTAGAATTTTTTGATTGTATAGAATAATTTGACTCACCCCCGGTTTCTCGTACA
The DNA here is from genome assembly GCA_947308005.1 of Yponomeuta malinellus. Taxonomy (NCBI): domain Eukaryota; kingdom Metazoa; phylum Arthropoda; class Insecta; order Lepidoptera; family Yponomeutidae; genus Yponomeuta; species Yponomeuta malinellus. Next base: position 2,097,473 of record OX371006.1, on the reverse strand, counting down.
CTAACAAGCTGTTAATAATCTACTGTTAACAGCTGTCAGTGGTTTTTTTGTATGCACTTTGGCCAATTGACAGCTATTAACAGTAGATTAACATCGTATTAGTGTACGAGAAACTGGAGGGCAGTATCTCAGATTAATGAAACCTTCATACTCGGTGAATTTAGCACGCTTGGATATTAACAGCTGATCATATCGATGAATGGTCTTCAGGACCCTATTCAAACTCACCCAGCTAGCGTATCCGTTCCTGTAGTAATGCCTAATGTCATCCCTGTACTCCAGCACGACCAGGTCCTCGTCGGAGAAGACGGAGCACCAGGGTGACTGCTTGGTGGGATTCCAGGAGCGGAAGAAACGGCAGATCTCATAGAAGTAGTAAACTTCGTCACGGCTGATCTGATAGGAAATGCCGAGCCGGTTCTGGACAGCTGTCTGGACCTAGTGGTTGAACAAAATGGTAATATCCTCACGCTATTATTGGTAAAGTTCCGTGCACTGATACTGACTCTTCATCGGTTCACTGTTTTGTCAGGTAACAGAAGTAATAAATGTAGGGCTATAAGCAAATTCGATTGGAGCGTTAATGGAAAGAAAATCTAAGAAACTATATTATCGTGAAATCACTGGGCCTGACGATGTATGCCTGCCAGCTGACCCGGCCCCCATTTTTTTTTTAAGTAAGTAAGTTAGAAAAAAATATTTATTTCCAAAAAGATATACAAATTAAGGTCGCTTATAAATATAGTCATTGAAGGGTATTACATAAAATGTATTTGCGTTTACCGGCAGTCCCCAAACTAGGCTAGGCCTGTATCTTGGGGACTACTGCCAAAGGCATGTAAATCTCGTGCGTGTGAGCTCTGCCAGCAGAAAATTACGAGTGTAAGAATATAAGATAAGAATATTCTTTATTCTATACCGGAAAAAATATGTGAGTAGCTTATTCACTATGCAGTAGTAGACTTTAAGGTGGTAATGCGTCCAGGTGAGATAAATCAAGTCAAATCAAATCAAATTTTTTTATTCAAAGTAGCACAGAAACTGCGACTTAATGAACGTCGCAAGTCAAACTAGGTGTCCATTTCAAAATCTAGATCATTTTGGAGAAAAAATGGACAAAAAAACTCCAAACTTAGTCTTTTCAAGTCCTTAATTTACAGAATTTATATAAATATTCTAGAACCTGGAACTCATGCATTGAACTGGCTTTAGTTCCAGACATCATTGTCATCTAAATAATCTTTAATGTTATAGTAGCTATTTTGGCACAAAGTGTGCTTTACACATTTTTTGAGGTCAGAAACAATCTTTAAACCTGTGAGAGTTAAAAAAACTTCACAGCAAATCAACGACGTGATCCAAATACTTACAGCAGTGTAAGCAGCCGTATTCTGGAAGGCTTCGAGTTGATCTACTATCGGGGCGTCATCACCTCTGACCTCCACTCGGTATCTCTCGCAGGTTGCGTAAGGCTGCAAGGTAAAATTAACTTGAATTATACATATTTTAAAAACCTATTTAGAGGCTTATTTTTACCTCAGTCTACCGAGATCACAGCACTTGCAAAAGTACCGAAACATCGAAAAATTATAAAATGGAAAAGTAAACGAGTAAATATCCGTTCAAATTCAGTTTTATTAAATTATACAGCTAAAAGGATATATAAATGGCGACCTATCATTTTCAGGGGAAATCTGTCAATGAACACGTCGAGATTTTCTAATCGTACTTAGTTCTCAGCGCGATACTGTTGCTCTGTAAGCCTTCTCTCTCTAATGCTGTCATAAAAGGCCTAATTACGTGCACCAAATCCTGTCGGAATCCTGACGTTTGCGATAGCAAATATTATGGAATTTGACGGTCAGACGATTGTAATCGCTCAGGATTCGGTGCGCGTAATATAGGAGCTAGTATGACCGGACCTGCCCCTATATTACGCTCACCAAATCCTGAGCGATTCCAATCGTCTAACTGTCAAATTCCATACTAATTTGACAGTTAGACGATTGGAATCGCTCAGGATTTGGTGCGCGTAATTAGGCCACTGGACGGCTATTTTTTGAGGAAGGTATAGACTTCCTCGACGTATTCAGGGATACGAAGTAACAACGTAGGTAACATACCTAACATACCTTTGTTCAAATAACTCAGCGCTTGAAATCATTAATCAGCGGTGGACACGCGCGATGATTAAGCACATACGCTCTCTCTCTCTCTCTGAGAGGAAGTCTGTGTCCCGCCGTTGTAAGTTTATAGGCTGCTGATAATCCTGTGGACACTAGCTTACCCTGATAACATTATCCACCTCCCAGGGCCCATCGATCGTCATATTGACGTTCAGGCCTTCGCTCAAGCCGTGGCTGAATGCCATGGCACTGGTGATAGTCCGCTGCTCAGCTGTGGGACGGAAATAATATTTGCTGCTGTCTTCAGATCTTAGCAGTTGAGGGTATCTACTCCGGAGTCTCTGAGCCAGGTCGTAGAGCTCCTCGTATCCGGTTCCGGTGAGGAATGACTGGGAGACGTCCATAGTGTCGTTCCAGGTCCATTGACGGAACGCGTCTATGTCCTAGAAAGAGAGCTGCAGTTTAGGATGTTTTCTGGCGATATGTTCGTCTTTGTCAGTTTTATAAGGGGTATTGTTGTACATTCAAGATTGCATAAGATTAGGGGGATTGTGCATTTTCCTATGGAAGCTGGCATATCGGTTGCGGTTGCGGTTAAAACCAGCTACTTTGGCAAAATAACGTTAGTTGCGATGTTATGTGATTTAGTAGGCAGTAACCAGGAGTAGTTATTGAGAACTTACACCAACAATTTTTTTTTTATGTAATTGGAGAGGCATTAAAGATAAATACCAATCACGGTTACTTTTTTCACTACGAATAATACTTTTCATAATATAACCTGTCTAAAAGTATTTCTAGTCACCTGGTACAAAAATACACCATACAAAGGGGGCTCAAAATATAACGCCACACGGTGCTCGTGACGCCTTATTATGTAAGTACCTATGAAAGCGTTTAGCATATTTGAGCTCAGACTATAACATCACACGGTACTCGTAACACCTTATAATGTATGGAATGCTCATTAAATCAAGATTTGAGTTAGCTCGTAAAATTATGCTTTATGAGACTACACGCTTATTTTTTTACTAACAGAGTAACAAGATTTTTCGCATTTTTTAAGACCTGGAAAACCTGAAAAAAATATTTTTATGCATTTATTTTTATTTTTTTATGTCTTCTATATTCTCCCGTAACGTCACTCCAATATAATTTTGAGGCAAGTTACCTGAGCACAAAGCTGGCTGGTTCCGGCTTCGTAGCTGGCAATGATCTGTTCTCTCAAGTGACCGATGTTCCTGATGTTGACTGTGACGCCATCACCTGGGTTTCTGTTGCCATGTCGGTTGAGGGTCCAGAGACTTATCGCTTCACATCCTGGATGGAAAGGTTAGTTTTAACAAAGGGTTATTTCAAAAATGCGTAATACTTTTGGTGACTACTTTTGTTAAATGATTTTTTTTTCAGATTTTAATTTTTTCGAATTATCAAGATTTCCGTAGCATGCCTTTGAGGATAAATGAAATTTGTTTAGTGTTTTAGATTTGGTGGTTTATTATTATTTATTAACAAGGTATTTCACAAACCTCCTAAGGATCTTTACAGGCTTTTTAAATCATATTGGATTAGATTACATTTTTATTGCTCACCATTCATTATAAGGATACACGAAAAATCTTAAATATCTAAGTTACATAGAATACAACTGGCGGTCTTATCGCTAAAAAAATCTCTTTCACACAACTTTAGGATGGATAGGACTGTAAGATGAAGAGAGTAGGTAGGTCTACATAAATGATATAAGAATATAGGTTTATAGACAAGATGCCTCACATTAATAGAAAAAACTTAAAACTTATTGCAAAATGCATAATAAGCCTACATACAGACTACATACATATATTTAAAAAATACACACCTACCTACAGATAAATATATATTATGGAAAACATTTGTCATAGTACTAACCACAAACAAACCTCGATTCGTGCTCTCTAAACGTATTGCCAAAGTTTCATTGCGGTCCGGTATGTCGTTTGTAAATAAAAACCAAACGCCGCTTCTATGGGAATTGCTCCTTGAGGATAGCCGCCTTAAGTAACACCTTAAACCTCTTAAATATTTTTACTTTATTCTGTTTTTAGTATCCGTTGTTACAGCGGCAACAGAAATACATCATCTGTTAAAATTTCAACTGTCTAACTATCACGGTTCATGAGATACAGCCTGCTGGCAGACAGATGGACGGACGGATTGACAGCCAAGTCTTAGTAATAGATTCCCTTACCATTTGAGTACGGTACCCTAAAAAACAATTGAAGGTCAAACACACTCACCATCCAAGGGCGCGAAGTCTCGAATATCCCCCCTGACAGTGTCATAAGGCGTCTTGGACGAATACAGCTGGTAGGCGCACTGCCTGTTCCAGTAACAGTCCTGGGTACCAACCAAACCAACCAACAGCGAGGCCAGCCAAATGTATGTGTTCGAAGGCATGGTGTCAGACACTTTTCCGGCCGCCTCCCAGTTTTCAGTTTTATAAACTCTCTAATCTTGATCCCGCCAATCGAAAAAGATTTGTGAGGCTTAAGGGCCCGTACACAAAAATGCTATGCAACGTCGTATCATAAAAATCTGCGAGCTCGCGCGACGAGTTGCGAATTGATTCGCATCGGCGTTCATAATAGTAATAAATGGATGAACCCAAAATCTTCTTTGTTTCTTTTTCCTGTATCTTTTTAGCAATAAAAGAAGTGAGCACTTCTTTTTACGATTCATGTCACGAGTTAGTTTACAAAATACGGGAATGGAAGGAAGAAATGGTCACCGAAATCGTAGAATGCCTTGCCGCACGAAATCGCATAGCAGCAATTCGTGTCGCAGTTTTCTGCGTTGCGAATTCGCATCGCGCTGATTCGCAGTTCTGTGTACGGAACCTAAAGGTCTTCATGCACTTGGACTACACACGCGAACGAGTAACGTCCACAAAACACAATCGCTTATCAGAAACATTATCGAATTCGATCCAAACTGTCTATCTATTTGTGATAGAATACAATGTTCCGAAACGCGGCAAAGATGGCGTAAACAACGGTGCGGCCACTCAAAATACGAATATATTATTATGCCAAAAGATTACTAAAATTACTTAATACACCAAGAGCACGCTAACAATATATTATAATAATATATAGCCAAATATACTCTGATCAGTTACTTCTTCGATAATAGCGACGCGACTGATCTCTCGTAAGAAGGATCGATTTCAATGTTTGCTTGTGAAAGTCCGGATTGGTGGAAGGCCACGCAACATGACCCGAATGGATGCTCTGCGTGTTACGGTAAACCGCACTGTGATTCGATTAGAACAGGGATGGCGAACCTTTATTGGAGTACGTGCCATTTTGTAGTAAAAAAAATGAGCCAAATAAAAAATAAAAACTACACCGCAGCTTGGCAACTTTTGTAAAAAAAATATGTAAAGGTTTTATTGATAGGTATGTAAAATAAAACAGTTAGCACAATGTGACTGGAATTGAATTCTACGTTTCCGTAAATTATGGCACTGGTATTTCCTCATTTCAAAGTTTCTTAGAATTCCGTACACCCTATAAAAAAAAACGGAACCCTTATATGATCACTCGTGCGTCTGTCTGTCTGTCCGTCCGTCTGTCACAGCCAATTTGCTCTGAATCTACTGGACCAAATCAGGTGAAATTTGCTAGGATGGTGAAATCCTATGAAGCAAACACAGATGTTTAAAGTAAATTTTTTTTTTTTTAAATAAGATTCTTTATTGTACACAGAGATTACATTAACAGAAAGAGTAATTTTTGGGGGGCAAATGAAGAAATTAAAAAAGGTTTTGCAAACTTTACCGGGTTCACTATCCCTGGATTAGATGATTTTTTTTCTCTACGACTAAAACTTTTCATAACATAACCTGTCGAAAAGTCAATATAGTGACGTGGTACACAAACGCGCCATACCAACCGGACTTAAACTATGACGTCACAATGTGCACGTAACGCCTTATAATGTATGAGGTGTTCAACAATGTTTGAGTCATCTATTGTATAGTGTTTTTATGCAAGTACGCCCTTATAAGAAAACTAAATCTTATATAGTTTTTGTTATTAATAACATATATAAGTTATTAATAAGGCTTTTGCTATTAGAGTACCTAACTTAATTTTTTTAATTTTTCGTGATCCCGAAAACCCGAAAAAATATTTTTCTATTTTTCCAAAGTTTTTACCATTTCTTCTATAGTATAAAAGCAATGTCACTCTAATCTAAGTTAGACGCAAGTCGTCCATTGAAACTCAATAAATTCAAACACCATAAAACTATAATTTTCTCGCCATCTGTAATTAGTTTCGTGTTGTCATCCCCATTGCCACATCTAGGTATGAGGGATCAAATCATGAATGTGGCCATAGATTTTACTTATAAAGATTATACTAGCTAAACCCGGCAGACGTTGTTTTGGAATATTAATTAGCCTACGACCTATTCTCAGACCCACCAAATATACACAAACATTATCATAAAAATCGGTGAAGCCGTTGCGGAGGATTTCAATAACAAAGACCATATTTCTATATACCTATTAGATTATTTGCCCGCCGTTTTCAAAGAAGAAGTAGCAAGGACCATCATCATCATCGGTAACGATGATAACGGGACAGCCTTCTGGAAATAAGCCTAAGAAAGTCTTGTCCCCTATCACAAACTATTTAAAGTGCATTTGAGGAGTATTTTAAGGAATAATGTTCTTATAAATAATACTCTCATTAGTACGCTGTAGGTATTTTATCTTACGGCCGGCCGTAAAAGCGAATAATGACCGAGGATACAGTCAGTGGAGACCGTATCAGCAATGAATGGTCAAATTGACTGTATCAGACACGTCACACACGCCTCCCAAACGTGATTACGTGATCACAGTGAGCGCCACGCCGTTTGCGTTATCATCCCAATTGTAAAACCATAATCGTATCGATAAAACATTTTCCAGCTGAAAAACACCGGCCAAGTGCGCGGACGCCACGCGCAGTGCAGGGTTCCGTAGTTGGCCGTTAAATATGCGGATACAGAAGAAGGGGTTTTCTAAATGATATTATGAAAATATTTTCAGATATAACATACATAAATTCACGCCTGTATCACAGAGGGACCAGACGAGAGACCAGGGTCTGCCACTTGCCACGATCCTTACAGATCACTTTCGCTTCCTCAACATTCATTAGTCGTTGCAAGCTCCCACGCCGGTGTTGGGTACTTTTTATCTTGCCCTTTGCTAATACATTCTCTATTTGGTCGAAGTATGTCCGCCTGGGTCGTCCCTTACCGGCCGTTCCACCCACATTCGCTCGATATATTTGTTTCATCAATCTTTCTTCCTTCATCCTCACCACATGTCCAAACCAACGCAACATTCCTAGTCACTACATCCTCTTTCAGTCCACGACGTTCTCTAATCAAACTATTGCGTATTCTGTCATTCAACTTAACACCAGACATACTTCTCAAGGACCTCATTTCTACTGCATTAATCCTACTTTCTTGCTTCTTTTGCCATACCCAAGTCTCGCTACCATACATAAGTGTTGGGACCAGCACTCCGTTATGGATTGCCAATCTCCTTTGGAGATGTTTTGGATACTCACTAAGGAGTGCAATCTTTCTATAATATTTCAGGTAATATTTTATATTAATTAAGTTCATGGTCCTAATTCATTGAACAAGAAGAAAGAAAGAATGTTTGATACCGCCGAGGGTATCAAGCACAATGAATGATGTTTTATTCTTGCGTCACATGTCGAAGAACCGTAAAGAATGAATATGATGCTTTGATGATCTGAAACAATAGAAAAATCTCTGAAGTCATACACACACAGTCGTACTCAGTCAGCACATTATTTTCATTATTTATAGGTAGATAGAATATTTTTAAAGTGTAATCTATCTATTTACTGATTACCTATTGATACTAGATGCGTACTCTATTAATTTAGAGACGGCAGAAACGAAGGAAGTAAATAAAGAAAATAAAGAAGGAAGCCAGGAAGAAAGGAAGAAAGGAAAGACAGAAAAAAGATAGGAAAAAAGAAAAACCGGCCAAGCGCGAGTCGGACTCGCGCACGAAGGGTTCCGTACTAACAACATTAGACAAAGATCGAATTTGAGAACAGCGCCATCTATAGAAACCAACAAGAAGCGTTTAACATTGACATTTAACGACATGATATCGGCGCTGTAAAGGTTACATAGATGGCCGCTAGATGGCGAGCGCTGTCTTTAGACAACGTTTGTTGTATGCGAATTATTTATTTATCATGAATAATTATTTTATTCTGTTTTTAACATTTGTTCCTATAGCGGTAACAGAAATATATCGTGTGTAAAAATTTGAACTGCCTAGCTATCACGGTTCGCACAGCCTGGTGACAGACAGACAGACAGCCGGACAGACAGACATGCAGATAGACAAACGGACAGTAAAGTCTTATTGTCATAGTCATAGGGTCCTGTTTGGCACGCCTCGGGTACGGAAAAAAGGAAAGAAAGGAAGAAATAGAGGAAGAACTCACAGCAGTGAAGGAGGCCAGGGAGAGGGCAGTGTACCCGCCGGCCATGATCACTAGAGGGCGCCGGGCTCGCGTCATCACCAACAGCAGCGAGCGCCGGAGTCTGACACTGCCGTGGCACCACATGCTGGAGTAAGCCCCGTCGGCCATCGTGAGGCTCTGGAAAAGTGGTCACCTGGTGTAACCTCTATTTCTACACGGCTTCAAAAAAGGAGAATATATATTTTTTTGGCTATATTTTCACGTACATAACTCCGTCAAATCTTAACCGATTTCGACAATTCTTTTTTGTTCGAATAGATTTAAGGTCCCATTGGTCCCATTTTCATTTGGTGAAGATCTTATGAAGACTTTCGGAGATGGAGAACGGAACTATTCAATGGAAAGCAGTAAATAAGGCCTAACGGGGCCCAACCTTTAGTAATATCCGTATGTTTCATAAAATAGCCTAAAAGTAGTCCCAAGTTAAATTGGTGATGTTCTAGTGAAGACTTTCGGAGATGGAAATTGAGAACATTAAATTTTAAAGCAACGAATTAAGTAGGGTAAATTATGGTTATACGGGAGTTCTTTATTTTTCTCCCGCTCCCTCACTAAAAATTGAGAAATAAAAAAAATTAAATAAAAAATAAAAACCGACTTCGAAACACTACAGCACTAAAAAGTTCAAAATAATTTAAATAATTAGAAGTATGTATACATGTAGGTATTGTAGAAGTATAATTTGTAGTCGGTGCCCAGTTTCATGACCAGCACATTTGGACCGGATGTCTTGGCGTGAGAGACAAGAGGCCCACGCATTGGGCTCTGTTTACGGGCTCATACGATACGTACTCCGTAACGAGCCAAGAATAGAGAGGCTGGGCTTTTGCTGGATAATGGGAGGACTTAAAAATAAAATAATTGTTTTTAAAAGAAAACATACGTGCTCTCAACGTGCTAAGAAAAATTTTTACTTCTAATGTGAAGAAACAACCAACCTCTTCTCGTAGTTGATTGCCTTGATAGCAGTAGATGAACACCTGGAAAGTCATGTTCAGCAAATAGGTCCCCATGGAGAGAAAGCGAATTAGATTTTTGGTTTTCTGAAATAAAAAAAAGTAAAACTCAACTCATACAAACATTGATAAGTAATAACTACATACAATGTATTACTGAAATAAAGGAAAACCTGAAAGCTGTGTTTTCTTATGATTTCGCTTATTTTAAGTGGATTAACACTAATTAAATCAAAACCGAAAGGAATGCGTTATTTTAATAACATAGTGCAACAGTGCTACGACACCTGCTGAAAGAAAATTGTTTTTTCCTTTACACTGGTTGGCTGGAAGAAATTTCTATAGAAATAAGCTCACCTATGTACTCGTCTATATGTTTTTTAAATGTTTCTTTCTTTGTGTGCAATAACAATAAATTTAAATTCGGGAAACATACTTAAAAAATACTTACTTCTCTCCCTGAGAGAAGGCCTGTGCCCTACAGTGGGACATAGTCGTATATACGCTGCTCATGTTATGTTACTTAAAAAATAACGAACGGTCCCGACGATATGCGAACCTCCTCCTTTTTTTGAAGTCGGTTAAAAAACTTCTAACAGCGCCATCTAGGGAACCCAAATCGAAACTGGCCTGTCGAGACCAAAGACATTTGAAACGGTTCATTCCACATAGATTATATATCCAAGTATAGCAACTCTACAAATAATACTCACAGACAGCTGGAAAGCAGTGACACAAATGATGACCAGTGACACAGCAAACTGAGCAAAGGTCGGTCCGGAGAAACAGCTTTGGAGCTCGGGTGCCAATTCCAGCGCCCTCTGGTGGTCTTTCACATAACCACGTAGACGCGCCAGAGCTAGCTTTTCTTGTGAGGGCGTGAGCAGGACAACTGACTGGAAAATTTAGAATCTGCTATTCTACTTCGTAATATTCTACTCTAGGCAACTCTGCTCTAAGATGCTACACTGATTCAAAGCAAAGAATAGCAGAGGTTAGTCTTCATAATATAATTGACGTTTATGTTAAGTGGGTCTTTCTGTTTGAATGTATGTCCAGTGTCACAGGATCTCTGGGCCTTTCCAAACATATTTTGGGCCTTACGAAGAGGCAAGGACCAATCTGTTAATACAGTCGAATATACTGAAACTAGTGCCATCTAGTGGGACGACAAGCAGACTTTAAGTCACGAACTCTCTCTTTTTGGAAGCGGCCGGATTAAAATGTAATAAACCTACTTTGTAGATACGAGAGATGTCCCTTTTTCTTTTTGCAGTGTTGCTGCTGTACAGTTTGGGGTAGCCACTGCCGGGTTTTGGTTAACATCTTTAAAAAATGTACCGATTTCTTACAATAGATGTCACTGAAGGCGGTTTACCTAATATTTCCTAAAAGCTGGAAAGCACAATTTTTTATTTTGGCTAGTAGCTAAATGAATCCTCTTAAGTTATTGTCTTTTGTATCCATGCGTATGACCTCAAAATCTCTTAACCGGCACGGCATGGATAAGGCATGGTTCATTTGAAAAATATATTTGTAATTATTTTTTCGGAAAGTACCTACTTAAGTAAATTAACGTCAAATATTACATTTTCATTCAAACCCATTCCCTCGTGAATCCTCCTCAGCCTGTGATTCAGCAGCTGCAGCTGACAATTAATTTGAGCTATAAGCCCAGCGACTAGGGTGTCTTTTGCAATGTTGATGTACGCAGCGAACAGCAAGGCTCCCATTTGGTGGATGAAGGTCAACTCGAAGGCAGGCGACGTGCTAGTGTCGTAAGGATACCTAGTGGAGAGACAAAGAGTTGGTCAGAAATTTTATTTTCATTATGACACACCAACAGCTTAACGTGCCTTGCGAAGCACGGAACCGCTCTGAAAAATGCCACTAGCGTTAGGCATAGACGGCGACCCATCCATGCACTGAACGTGCCCAGTGTTGCTTAACCCTCGTGATCGTTTAAGATCGATAGATGGCAGTCGTTAAGCCAAGTCAGAGGCCTTAGGGCGGCTTGACAACTTCTGACAGTAGACGAGCCACTAGTCTACAAGCCTCCACCAATCCGGACTTGGCCCCCGTGGTGGAGTATGGCCTATACCTTCCTCAGGGAAGAGACCCGTGCCCCTCGGTGGGGACATAATGGGTTGATGATGATGATTATGACACAGATTCAAAGTCGCGAAAAACAATGGTGCGACAGTCGAGGTAGCGACAGCACGTAATATAAAGTGTGTCGCACATTGCACTTCTTTATCCAGGGCCAACAGCCTAATAAATGCAACATTGCATTATCTATTTATTTATTTATTTTATTTGGAGAAAATACAGGCACAGATAATACATATTTTATGTCTTACAATATTGGGTATGGACTTATCTGCCCTATGGAACATTTCTCACTTATAGTTCAAGCAGGTAGTGTAAAAGCGGCAGGCGCTTACTATTGTCTAACATGCCAAAAAAACAACTTATTAAAGAGAACTATAAGCTGAGAACTATAACTGGTATAAGCCACTCAACAGGTTAGAATTACATCGTTATATCAACGAAAGAGTGCCGCTATAACGCAGAAAAACAGCGATTTTCATTTTTTTTTAATATAAAAAATTAACAACAAATTTCAAAAATTGGAAGAGAAAAACTCTAAACGGCATGTTATAAGAATTGCACATTCTATAACCCTATGCGGTAAGATCTTTAGAAACAATTCCTACTGTTGGGTTTACATGTAAGCGGTTATAGTTACTTGTATGCTACTTTTCGTTTAGCAATAAACCAGTCTTATATCATGCTGTGCGTTTCACTGAAAATCTAACTGGCGACGAGATTAAAACAGTTTTAGTGGTGATTTCGGACCGAATTCAGTGTAAAAGTCATAATGCCTATCGGTAAAATAGAGAACTTTGACCTAGCGTCAAAATAGAATTAATAATAATATAACAAGTTTATAAAGTGAAGCAAAATTATCAGAAATCATGTTTAGAGTAAGTTAATATTTAGTTAAGAGGTTGGGTCGTCGTGGTCGAGATCCTTGTGCCGCCGGATTAAGAATAGCGTCACTCCATTTCCTCTCGTGGATGTCGTAGAAGGCGACTAAGGAAATAATTTAGCAGAAGACGGGCAGCAGCGTCTTCCTGAGATTCCAACCGCATATTGCGATTGCCAACCCGCCTGCCAAGCGTGGCGATTTTGGCACAACCATGAGGGTTATGAAAACCACGAGGGAGGCCTATGTCCTGCAGTAGGCGTCAAATGGCTGGTGATGGTGAAGGAGGTGTTGGGTATACACGTAGGTAGTGATAGTTATATTGTGTGCTACCTTTCGTTTATCAATGATCCAGTGTTATATCGCGCTTTGTGTGTTTCACCGAATATCTTACCTAGCTCTAGGCAGAGGCAAGCGGTCCTTCTCGGCGCTGGTAGCCCAGCCTATGGCGGTGATCGTGGTGAGGTAGACGTAAATACCCTGGAGTTTGCTGCTTTCGCGGTAACAACTGCAATAATACCGATTCACTTGCGGCTGGCCTGGAGTTATTTATAACATAATCTTCTAGATATTACACCTGAAATAAAATTCATACAACTGCGCAAACAAAAAAGAAGCATGTTTTCAGATTTCTTTTACATAAGTATCAATCAATCAGCCCATACCCGTCCACTGCTGGACATAGACCTCCCCCAAGGCACGCCACTTCCTTCTGTCCTCGGCCATCATCATCCAGCCGCTGCCAGCAATCTGCCTCAGGTATCCGTTACTTTATTTTACCATAACTGAGTAAGGCGATTTAGGAGTGTGCGACTGTGTGTGTATGTGTGCGTGTGTGTAACATAGGGTACCAAACGTAGACATGATTATATTGTTTTTTTTTTTCTGATATACTAATAATGCTTTTTTCCGAAAGATAAAAATACTTCTGAACAGTGAGCCCGACCTTTTGACAATCTCCAGCTCTTCCTCACCGGTGGCCATGGCCAATACCGCACCAGTCTCTTGCACGAGTGCGCCGACCCTGCGCCGGCGCACCAGGATATTGCCGATCTTGCCGCAGTGGGCCAGGTTGGTACACAGGATGAAGGAGGCGCCCGTCATCAGGTTTATGTCACCCCATACTTGATATAAATCTACTAGCTGAATGGCTAAGAAGATGCCTGGAAGGAACAATAAGTTATAGTTGGGTAAATTTCAGTTGGTCTAATACTGGTATTCTGAAATTCATAAAAATCGATGAAGCCGTTTCGGAGGAGTTCGATAGCAAACACTGTGACACGAGATTTTTATGTATTAGATATTCTTGCAATCTTTTGCTTCTTGTTATTCACATATCAATATAATTTAGATTTTCTGATTTATATACATCCACCTACCGTCTATATTTTTCCTGCAATTGTATAACATTACTTTGATTTAAGAAAGCGTAATTGTAATTCTTTTTTCTAGCTGTGAAATTATTTCCCTCACAGTTAGCATAGTATTCTAAGTAATCTCCAGTCTAAAGATTTCACTTATAATAGAAGAAGATAGAAGAGAAAAGAGAAAAAAAAGGAACTGATGAATCCAAGATTTCAAGTAATAATAACTTCCACACAGCACGATCCTTGTCCTGGTCCTAAACTAGGATACCCTGTGCTATGGTAAGCAGGCAAGGACACCACAATTATAAAAATAGACCCAGACTGAGGCCACGTGTGCAGATGTACGGCGGCCTCAGTGGGAATCGAACCCACGACCTTCGGCATGGTAATCAGACGTGATACCGCTAGACCAACAAGGGAATCAAAACAGTCAAGTCATAAAATCAAAAATCAAAATGATTTTTTTTTATTCAAAGTAGCATAGAAACTGCGACTTAATGAACGTTACAAGTTAAACTAGGTGTCCATTTAAAATCTAGATCATTTTGGAGAAAAAATGGACAAAAAAAAACCCCAAACTTAGTCTTTTCAAGTCCTTAATTTACAGGATTTGTATAAATATTCTAAAACTTATGCATTGAACTGGCTTTAACTCCAGACATCATTGTCATCTAAATAATCTTTAATGTTATAGTAGCTTTATTGGCACAAAGTGTGCTTCACACATTTTTTGAACCGCGTTTCTGGCAAGCTTATTATATCCTCAGGGATCTTATTGTAGAAATGTATACAATGCCCCATAAAGGATGTATTAACCTTTGCCAGCCTAAATTTGGGGAACGAAAGCTTATGTCTATTTCTAGTATTTACATTCTGTTGGCTACCTACAGTTTTAATGTCACTGATATTTTTCCTAACGTACATAATATTTTCATAGATATACTGACTAGCAACTGTTAGGATGTTAGTTTCTTTAAAGAAATCTCTTAACGAATCTCTATTGCCTAGCTTATATATGAATCTGATCGCTCTCTTCTGCAGGACAAAGATGGTCTCAATGTCTGCTGTCCGACCCCACAGTAGTATACCATAGGACATAATACTATGGAAGTAACTAAAATAAACAAGCCTAGCAGTTTGCAGAACTGAGCCTATTTGCCAATTTTTCTATATGAATGTCCCATTGAAGCTTTGCATCTTTGCACCCAAAAATACAGTTTCTTCTACAAGGTCTAGTTTATCATTCCCCAATATAACATTGCTGTCAAACATTTTGACAATTGGTAGTGTGAATTTTATACATTTTGTCTTTTTTGAATTTAATAAATAAGTTATTAGAAGTAAACCAATATAGTACCTTAGAGAGAGCAGTATTTGTATCCGCAAAGTCATTTTCTTCTCTGTTAATTTTAAAAATAAGTGACGTGTCATGGAGAAAGACGAATGGAGAAAGACGAGGGAGTACTTACCCAAGAAGAACATGAGGCAAAAGAACGTATGGCAATGGTAGAAGAATAAGGCGAAACCGTGGTACTCATCAGGCGCCCAGAGGCCAGCTAACCTCAGAACTGTCAAGGAAACCTTTAACGACAAGTTATTATATTTCACAACGAGTTTCATGTTGTCGGTGGCTGTCTGCCCTTAATAGAATAAAGGCTTAAACGTGCGCGATACGACATTTTGTTTAAGTAAACATCAGGAAGTCAAATAAGGAGGAATTAACCTAAGTTCCTATACTTTGTTAGTCTTCATAACGATTAATAATGGAGAACTTGCAATGAAATAAATTTTGGTCTTATTGGACAGGCCATGTTGAAACATAAATAATGGCGATAAAGAATGTTCTCTCTGCAACTAGAATACTTATCATATTAAGTATAACCTTTCGCAAAGTAATTCTAGTCTCGTGGTACAAAGACAGTCTGTATTAATTGCGCGCAAACTGTGCCATCAGTAGTCAGTAAGTGATTATTGTGCCTTACTATGTTGGAGACAAATAAACATTTTCTATTTCTATTTCCATCACAATTTGCTATTCACTTGTTGACTTACAGTTAATCATTTAATGTACATACATTTTTGAGTTATCTCGTCAACGAATGTTTTATGTGTCTACCTTATTTGATAACCGTTTAGAATTCAAAGGACAGGCTAAGGGCCGGTAAGAATTTCACTAAGTAAATACTTAAGTAACGTTCTGTCACGCTCTTTCCTGAGAAATTTGAAGAGGCAGCACTATTGCGAAATTCTCAATTCAGAAACTCGCCATAAATGTAACCAGTTTGTAATTTTTTGAGCAACTTCATTTTTCAATTAATTCATTAAAATTAAATTTTAGTTGGAGGAGACCTTTAAGGGGATCCAGTGGGCTGTTATTTAAGTTTTATTTTAATTGTTTTCATAGTGCAATTAAGGCCGACTTGCGCCACTTCTTAACTGTCACTTAAATCGACTTTTGTACGAAGAATTTCAGTTAAATACTGTTTAAGCCGCATTTAAGAAAGTGGTGCAAGTCGGTCTAACTGTAATAACCAAACAAACCTTTGCCCAGTAGGTAGTGGAATACAGAAGAGGCTACGTAGAAAAACCGAATTTGAAGAAGAAAAAGAAAGACATTCATTATATCAACAAGACACATCACATAAACAAAATAAGCAGATAAGTAACATAATATGCATAACAACAGAAAGAAAACTAAATACACAACAGACAAAACGAATAAATAAAACAGGACCATAGATGTAGCCCGTGGTGTGTCTAAGTTGCCACAAAAGACAGCTGACTCAGCGTTGTGCTGAGGGAGTGATCCCTCAGCGCTGATTTTCAGTGAGTGCCTACGGTAACTCATAATTGTACTACGGAGTGCGTGCCGTGGGGCATATAAAAGAATTAAAACAAATGCCAAGGCGTTGCGGGTTTGTGCTGGAGTTCGCGGCACTTGTTTAGTATAAATTGCCTCTGGGTGTATTTCTATGTTTGTGATGTCCTCACCTGTTTGCCATGGCACAGAGTATCCTAGTTTGGAACCAGGATGAGTCATTGTGTTATATCATCTAAATATGTTGAGATAAAGTATTTTACAAGATTTCTTCGTATGATATAGGATGTTTTTTTTTTCTATTGTACATTTTTACTATTTTCTGTTTCGATTTATACTTGCCAAGCACTATTCTGTTTTTCTAACTTTGATAGAAAGGATATTTAAATCCAAACATGCGTTGGCACAAAAAAACGTTTTAATAATTACGTAGTGATAAAATAAAACTTTGCAGGTTAAAGTAAATATGAAATAACAAGGTGCTTCAAAATTGTTCTTTGAAATTTCACATTGGTTGTTCAAACAATTTGGGTATCAAGGTATGTGATTATGACCATTTGTACTTATCAAGGCACACCGAGTGAGATTCAAACCAATCACTTTTGTTTTTGAAAGCAACCTAGGCGTTGCACTGGACCAATGAGATATCTATCGCATTTTGTTGAAAAAATACCATAGCCTGTGAACGTGCATTCTATTTATATATTGCTTAAAACAATCGGGGGACTAAGATTTCAAAGTGGCGTAAAACTTTTTGCTCAGGTTTTCAATTATAACTGGCCACTAAATATTAAGGTGGCATCCTTTACAAAAATTAAAAACAAGAGAACATCGGCGTTTTTTTAGCAGCTCTTAACATAGTGGCCAAGAGTCTACGTACACCTAAAAACAAAGTGACGCCATTGAATTTTCTGAAACGATTCGACATGTAAGCCTTCTAATACATTTTGTTTTCTGGTGTGTACAATAAAGTGTTCTAATCTAATCTAGTCTAATTTGATATAAAATATGGGCAAAACTCATGGACGAATTCAGAACCTCCTTAATTGAGTATCAATTGAGATCGGCTCAATTTATGTTAGTAATTGTCCGGATAGGTTTTTTATGGAAGAAAATAATTCAAATTTCAGGCTGACCTTCTGAATGACACACCCATTATACTATAACCCTTCTAGACTTGTGACACCTCAAGATAAGCTAGATATGGTCTGACATAGCATGCGGGATTTATCTCTGTGCACCCACCATAATCTACATGCCACAGAGATTCGTAAGCGAACTATAACATACATTACTTAAATAAACTCGACTTTCAGAGGATGGTGACTGCCTCGTTGGTCTAGCGCTTAACACGCTTGACTACCAAGACTGAGGTCACGGGTTTAATTTCCACTGGATGCCACCGTACTTACAAATTTGTATTAATGGCCTTAAACTGAATGTATTTCCTTATTTGAGATGTCCCTGCCTGGTTACCATAGGAAAGGGGGAAAAAAGAGTTGGCCGGCGCCCACTATAAGATGCTCGAACTGTTGAAAGAAACTATTCTTTAAATTTTTATTACTTTCCGTCCTGATATTATTTCTTTATATGCTTTAGTGAAGTAATTTTGGGGTAACAATTTTTTTTGTTGCTTTATATTTTTGTTGCGTTACATTTAGAAGTAAATCATAGTTAATATGTCCCCTTAAAAACTGTACAGAAGTTCTAAGTCACCCTATTATAAATATTTAAGTAATACGTGACATAAATCTAAATGCGCAATTCCTGACACACGTTATTTCGATTTTATCATTAAAAACTTTCTTACCTACGAGTTCAAAAAAATTTTGTTCAATTTTCCATTAGTTAGATATATTCAAAACACAAGACAACAAAATAATAAAAAATAGACTAAGATAAACTATAATAATGTATAAATGTCCTTAATTCTATATTTACAAATAAAACACCTCTTTCCATTGTCAACTTTCTCTTTATGTAATTTTACAGTTTTTACCCTGTAGATACGAGTTGGCGCTCGACATACAAAACTTCTAGTAAAAGCCCCATTTTTTGCACAGATATAAGAGTTAACCATAGGATCCTCCGGAGACTAAGCGTATCGTACAGCCTAGATATGCTCAGAACTACAGCGCTACATCTAAGGAGTTGGTAAGTCCATAAATGCGCATTTTATCTGGCTTATTGGTTAAATCAACGGATCTCAGCGCGTAGGCGTGTCTAGCGGAGTCAGGAATCGCGGGATAGATAGCGGGCCTGATAACGTCGAGTAGGGTCACTGTGAGTTAGAATAGAGGGTAAAAACTGCCTCACAAAAGCTCCTGTCACACTTTTATGAACTATGATAGTTTAGCTCAATGGCTGTCCATTACAAAGGCTTAGCCTAAGTGTGGAAGCCCGCGAGTCCATATTAGCACTGTTTTAAAATTGAAATTGAAAAACGTTTATTCAAATACAATAACACAGATAAGATCTTACAAATAATAAAATGGAAACCCAGAACTCACTTAAAGTAACAAAAAATAATAGTGGTGAAGTGATTATGGTGGATACACTGTGTACTATGGTACAAGAAAAGGTTCTGTCTCAGCATATACTCGACTGCCTCGTTGGTCTAGCCGTTAAGGCGCTTAGCTACCAAAACCGAGGTCGTGGGTTCGATTCCCTCGATTCCCACTGGGGGCCGCAGTACATTTGTACAAATGGTCTCAGTCTGGGTGTATTTTCATGTTTGTGACGGCCTTGCCTGGTTACCATAGCACAGGGTATCCTAGTTTGGGACCAGGTCAAGTGACTATATTGAGTAGAAGTTATTGTTATTATAAGTCACAGGTTCCCGGTTGATAAACCGTGACGCTGGTATTCTGTTAGAACCTACGTAAGTGACGGAGGAAAAAATGCCTTGAGTACAAAAAACTATTGTCGAAAATAATCAATGAAAAACGAAACGTTAATTTTGAGGCCAATCTAAGTTGGCCATATCAAGATCGCGCAAAAGGAAAAACCTGTCATTCATAAAAAAAAACATATGCGTCGAATTGTTAACCTCCTCCTTTTTTAAAGTCTGTTAAAAATGGAAACATAGTTAGGTATACCCATAATAAATCTGTTACTTTATAACCTGAATACAATTTATAAGATCTAAATAGATTGAGCATAATAATTTTTCATTTTCATTTTAATTTTTCAGTTTCATTTTTCAATATAATATACAATGACGAGTAGGAAAATAAACTTAAATTATATTTTTAGTATATTTATTAAATATTTCATGCATTTCATGAAAATTTTGCTTACGATTGTGACTCGCTTGTCTCGTTTTGTAAACCGGTACTTACTAAGAAGTGCGTATCCTACCCTAGATGAACTACTTTTCTTTCCTTTCGTATTACTTTTCTTTGAAGGAACCCTTGGGGTGCCGGATTTAGAATAGTACCCCCCCCCCCCCCCCCCTCAACATTCTACATTGACACTCAACAAACAGTGCTTACATTCTCTGTGTTGAAATTTGTTATCTCTAATTTCTGTCTCGAGGACCGACATCGACGGAAGTGTTGGTCGCCCTACCCAGCACGCAGGCTGCAAAAAACGCGGCGTCAACTTGTTGCTGGGGGGCGTGTCGGCCCCGCCCTCGCGCCACGGCGCCTCCGGAGCCCCAGTGCTGGCCAGACGCCCGCCGCGACCGCTGCAGACATGTCCGGGTTGCTCAGGTTCGACATGCGACTGCTCTCGCCGGAGCGCTGACGGCTGCTCACGGGCAAGGTGAGTGGTATTGGGACTGCTGGACAACTGCCTGTTGTCTGGCAGTCCTAACAGGCAGACTAGCTGTCTTAGTTTGTTACTTAGTTAAGGTTAGAGGATAAAGGTTCTTCTTTGGCGGCTTAACTTCTGCGAGAGTAAAGAGTGGACACTGGTTTCCATTTCTGGTAGTGGTCTTGGTCAGGTGTTAAGGTTAGAGGATAAAGTTTCTTTTTTGACGGTTTAACTGGTATAGGAGTAAAGAGAAGGGACCACGCGTTTATACGTCTGGCGGTTGTTCGCGGTAGCGCCAAGCCACTTGGCCTATTGAATTTAAAGGACAAAGTTTGCAAAGGACAAACAGTTGGCCAATGGTATTGTGGAAAAACTGTCACTGTCAACCCGCCAAATACCATTCGCTTTTCGATAAAGTTATTTGTGCTAAACTGACTTGCGTAAAAGTTGATGAAACTATTTACTTAAAAGTTGCAACACTTCAAAGTTATTTTTATACCAGCTCAAGGTTAGCCAACAATGAGTGGCAAGTGGCACACATTTAAATAACAATGTTTTTATCAGTCAACAAGAAAAGACTTAAATACCCCGTCAATTTCCAGATTGGCGGGTAAAATACGTTCAAAGCACGCCAATATTAATGGCAAGTTTTCCAAACTCATTTGTAACATTACGGTATAGTTGTATGGTTGCGCATATATTGTCAGTTCAAGCCGCTATCACCGCTATCCATCAATCACTCCGTATTCCTCTATTATTTCTTTATACCAAACCAATCTACTAGCTCTTGGAAAGTTACTTTGACAATAACCTTTCGAGTTCAGTTCATTTCCTTTGAACTGCGGCTTCTTAAGGTACTAACAAATCTTTACAAGACTAATTCCGTAGAGACGAATTCCGCGTTTCTGTGCCAAAATGGCTTCTCTAAATGTCAATGAACCTATCTACATCACAGACTTTTAAATGTTATTTGTAAATAACATAAGAAATTAATGTATGTAGGTACGTACCAAATTAATTCTAGCCGCGCCTCCTAATCTGCATGGCAGTGCCTCCGCCAAGTTGAGCAAAAAAGCGGCACGGCCGTACCGTTCTTCTCTCTAAGCAGTTCAGGCAATTTTTGATCCCCTATAACTTCGTTGTGGATAAAACTAGAAGTCTGAATTTTCAGTAACCAAGCAGGCACTGTATAAATACGGTATATTTCAAATTTCATTCAATTTGAACCAGTAGTTCATGTAGATGGCCAAGTCAACCTATTTATTTCAAACATAAAAGATTTTTGACATTGATATGGTTACTATAAGAAGTTGTTAGGTTAGCTAATTACGTAATAAATTAAGAAAGAAAGACCCTTAAATAGGGACTGAATAAATTCACCGACTTGGTATTACATGGATCTCACAACTTTTTACAGTAGAAGAACTGAGTTGCGAGACTTGTTTTTTGTACAAGTTATGTTTTTGATGATATCTCATTTTTAGGTGCACAAAATAATCAGTTTTCATCGCGCAAATAATTATTTTACTTTGTTCCCCCTAGCAACGGTATGTTTTTTATGATATTTAGTAAGTTGCGGCTTTTTATAATTTCAAACTTGTTCATCTAGCCTGCCGTATGACACTCCACTCCACTGCCTGTTGCATAAAACTCGTACTGTGCCCCGCTTGGACGAAACCAACCTGAAACCTAACACAATTTTATTTCCGAATCTCCTTGAATTTGACTCACGTAAAAATAAACTTTAGCTGCCTTGAAATTTTTCCCGAAACTACTCAGTACTTCCACGGCTACGAAAAAAAATTCTTTGAACAAATCAAAAGAGCACCGCCCTGCGGAAAAACCCTCGCCGACCGGCGCGTGGTCCACTAAGAAAACCAACCTAGTCAAAGCTTTGGTGGTGGAATGTTAGGAACGCAGGAGGGTTGGGGCCGCAAGCCGACTTGTTTCAAGAATACACCGACAACTGACACTGTTTTCTTAAACGCTGGTTCACATTTCACGAAGCTTCCGAATTCGCACCGGAAACGTTTCCAAACACCTTAGACTCTCAGGTTTCCTCACGATGTTTTCTACAAGTTCACAAATGTATGTAACTTAGAAAATGAACCCATTGGTACATGCCGATGGATTCGAACCCAGAATCTCTCGATTGTACCGATACGCTATCAATGCTCTAGTTCCCGAGAGTAGGGATGTTGTGGCTGTTGACGCGGATATGGGGGAAGTGCCTTAGTTAGCGAAGTACTCACCTTCGACTTATAATAGCATCAATGACTCGATGATCTAACAGTTAATACGCTTGACTACCAAAACAGAGATTGTGAGTGCAATTCCCATTCGAGGCCGCCGTGCGTGATTTGTACAAATGGCCTCAGTCTGGATGTAATGTCCTTGCCTGGTCACCACAGCACAGGGTATACTAGTTTAGGACCAGGACAAATTATTATTTTGTGTGGAAGTTATATACGTATAGAACAATCGGACGTTGTATGTATTCGAACAAAAAATAATCGTCGAAATCGGTTCAGATTTGGCGGAGTCATGCGAGAACATAGCCAAAAATATATTATAAATATATATTTTTATATATATATATAACCTTCTTTTTTGAAGTCGGTAAAAATAGGCGAGATTACAAAAAGTCTTCCTTCAAACACTTCCTGGAATAATAATAATAACTTCCACACAATATTATAACTTGTCTGGTGTCAAACTAGGATATCCTGTGCTATGGTAACCGGGCAAGGACACAACAACATGGAAATACACCCAGAATCCGATTGGAATCAACAGTTGACCTCATTTTTGTCGAAAAGTCGCCGGGGCGTAACTAAGTAAAGTGCAAGCGTTAACTTCAACAAGTTGACGCGCTGTCAACTTTACCCCCTTTTTACCCTACTGCGGCGGAGCCCAAAAGGAGGGTAATGTGTTTGGCTTGAATGTATGTATGTTTGTAAGGATGTCCCATTATATGTTCCCTCATAACTCCTTAACCAATGGTCCCATTTAGACAAATGAGATCTCAATTGATTCGTCGTGTTTACGCGAGTGTCGTGGGCTGTATGAAATCAACATAAATCCAAGTGAAACGTAAATATATCATAAAAAAAATATTTAAAAATAACAAACAACCCGACTGCTGAGCTTTAACTAATAAGCAGGCGGTGCCCAAATTCAACAACGTAACACAATGTGAGGAACATAGGTTGGTCCCACCTGCTTGGTAGTTAATGCTCAGCGGTCGGGTTGCTGGTTATTTTCTATTTCAGTTTTTACAGGACGCGAAATGTACACAAAAGTTAGCTGAACGCTTCAGTTACGGGAACTTTGGAAAGAAAGCAAAAGTCGATCTCCGTTTTCCCGCAGCGTTGCCAAAGTATTTAGAAATGTTTCTCTCTGGTTCACGGGAAAATGCAGCGTAAATCGTAGATTTGCATTTCAATGCATTAAAGGTTTTCGTGACAGCAAATACCAGTTTGCTAGAAAGCAATTTATACAGTGTGACTTCGAATCCATTCGACGTTTTTAAGTACATTGTAACTATGATTTAGAAACACATAGTGCTAGTTTAAAAAAAATGTCGAGTCATAATATATATATACATATTTTTTTGTTACCCAAAACTTCTTCACATAAGCATAAACAAAGAGCATCAGACGGAAAAGTAATAAACATCTAAAATAACCATTGGTCAAGCGTCGTATGGTCGGCGCCGGCCAACTGAATTATTCTTACACTCGTTTACGCATATCGAACGATAGGAACTTAACAGATTTAACAGATTCACAGTTTCGAAGCAGGGGTCGAAAGTCACGAATATTTATTATGAATCTAGCTGTGCCCGCGACTACGTTCGCGTTGGATTAGAATATGAAGTGCCCTTACCTCTTTATCAAGGCCATGGTCTATCTCCGTTCTAAATTTCGTCCTTAGAGACCTTTTTGCGGTTGTATTAAATCTGGGGGCACGGCAGTGCCTTATGTGCCAGTATTTTTATGCTGGCAACTTTTGATTATTGGAAAGAAGAAACGGTTTTCAGGCATTGCGTCATTTAATAATACTTTGTAGAGGCTGCTTATGTATTACGGTGTCAAAGTCGTGTGTAAAATTTATTGCACCGAATTTTCAGGTAACTTAGTTGTGGTTGTTAGGCCAAGGCCACACTGTAGGTCACGCGTGGCATGCCTTTATTTGCATACTCTGTTATTAAGGGCAGAGCATACGTAAAGATTGTTTACCGCCAATTGTACTGCGATTTATTGAATTTATGTTAATGTAATCTTTGTGTACAATAAAGAATATTCTATCTATCTATCTATCTACTTAAAGCTTGGTATTGGAATAAAGCAGAGTTCTCCTAAATCGCCTAGATACATTTACGTTAACTTTACATATTACGTAAACTAAACAGTACGTAATATGTTAAGAACTACCAATCCCACGATACCCCACACTATGGTATAGGCGAGAAAAAATATTGCATCCCTAATATAGGGGTTACCCTAAAAAAATGTTTTTTAAAGATTTAATTCTACCGTTTTGTCGTAGTGATTAATATGTATATCTATGCCAAATTTCAGGTTTCTAATACTAATCGTCTCTGAGCTAGACCGCGGACAGACAGACAGACAGTCGGACGGACATGGCGAAACTATTAAAGGTCCCTTGTCGACTACGGAACCCTAAAACATCCAACCTAAACATAGCAATTTCAAAGAAGTTCTCATCATAGTACGATACATTTGCATATACCTCTAAAATCATAACCCTCCCTTTCGGCTCTGACGTAGTTGGGCAAAAGGGGTGGTCTCAAACCTACTGCCTGTGTCATGTTTACTACGCTGAGACCATTTTACAATTTGCCCTGTTTTATCAAATCAGGTTACGGGCGTAGGTTTAAAAAATTGCGATTTTCCTAAAAGAGTCCTTGTCCTGGCAAATGAAAAATATACGATCTTCTTAAAAAGTCCCTGGCTTTTGGGTGGTTGACAGTGCGAACCAGTACAGCCGGATGCGTCAAAACGCCGTGATATCGCTTCCGGTGGGAAGTACGCTCCGCTTTGCTTTTTATTGCGAAGGATTGAATTCTTTTGGGCAAAAAGCCCGTTTATTGTAAGAACATTGTTCCGTTTGAAAAAAGATACAGGCGCGGGTTCGAGTCCCGCTTTGACTCGTACCTTTTTTACCTTCTTTTATCAAACAAAAACGTGTGAAAAGCCGCCAAATATGTTATTTTATTTAGTTTGGTACGGATTTTATTTTTTTGCTAGTACAATAATCATCGAGGCCGGCACATCATCATCAGCCCCTTGACGCCCACTGGAGGACACAGGCCTCCCTCATGAATTTCATAACCATGAGGGGTTTTGCCATGATCGCCACGCTTGGCAGGCGGGTTAGCAATCGCAGTATGCGATGCGGTTGGAATCTTAGGAAGACGCTGCTGCCCGTCTCCTGGTAATTTATTTCCTTAGTCGCCTTCTACGACATTCACGAGAGGAAATGGAGTGACGCTATTCTTAATCCGGCGCCACACGGATAAAAACTCAGTATAGCTCAAATGTTACCCCTATTGTTTTTATGCAGTGAAGTTTAAAAAATTATGAAAATATTGACCGACGACGGCCCTTGAAATGTTTTTTTTTTCAGTTCACAAATACTAAAATGAGAGACTAAAATTTATGTTAAAACACCTGTTTTAGGGGTGCTGCCGGATAACACAGCCTTAAATAAACAACGCAATCTCGGACGTCGTAACAGCCAAACCACGAGCGTAGTGGCCCATCAGCGCAACTTGGGCGGACGAGAATTGTCACCTCGTTCCGAACTTATTACAACTTTGTAAGACCAGGAGAGCGACCTTGAAATGTCGTGATTGGAAACACCTTAAGGTTGCTGTTATACCTGACAAGCTGACTCTCTCGCACATTATAACATTTTTAACCATTGTATTAAAATGAGTATTCTTTTGATAAATGTGATCTGAGGATTTGATAGATACTAAATGTGCGTAACTTACATGCGGTACCTACATGCCTGGATTCGAACCCACGACCTCCCGAATCAGCTCCACTGCTCAAGAGGGACTAGAGAAGTAATTATACTCGCTAAGTCGACCCTCCGGGTGAAGTGCCGATGGGTAAACACACTCTCGGCCAACTCTTTTTGCACTTTGCACTATTTTTCCCTCCACTGCCCGCGGAGGCTGTTTGTCGAGCCGATTGGGAGAGCGCAGCCTTCCTCTCTGAGAAATGACGCGGGGGATTTAAGTTTATTACTTTCCAGCGTTTATTACTTCGGCCTATGGGGGCTGATCACATATTCCGAAGAACCAATGGACGATGGGGTGCAAAGGTTCTCGAGCGGAGACCACAAACTATCAAACGCGGCGTAGGTGCTAGTGGGCACCAGCTCGTTGGATCGACGATCTGAGGCAGATTGCTGGCAGCGACTGGATGAAGATGGCCGAGGTCAGAATGAAGCGGGGTGCGTGACTTGGCGGAGGCCTATGTCCAACAGTGGACAAATACACGTTGTTTGATGATGCCTTTTCAGCAGACAGGTATTAGCGTAGTCTTAGTGTGCCAATTTATATTAATTATGCTTACACCGTCTGTCTGTCTGTCTGTCCGACCTATACCGAGTTGTTGTTGACATTTAAAAGCAAATTATGCCTTTCACAGCCCGCGAAGGTTGTTTGTCGAGCCGATTGGAAGAGCGCAGCCTTCCGCCACACTCTTCGGGAAATGATGCGAGAGATTTGAGTTTATTACTTTTCAGCAGTCAGTTATTGGGGCTGCGTAGTCAAAAGGTGCTAAACGAGATTCCTATTAGTTATGCTTACAAACGAACGTATGTCTGTCTAAATATCTAAAAAAAAACCTTAAATTAGAGACTTCAATACAAATAAAAAGTAAAAGCCCGTTTTTGTATCGTGATCGTCGCCCGCCCGTTTTTGCGCTAGGATTGTAGTCTCTAACCCTTACCTCTAACGGTTTATTTTAATTTGTGGACGGCCCATGGTGAACTGCTTTAAGCTGCACGCACCCAGCTGAAGTCCACTGTTCTCCGAACAGCCGCACGGCATTCAAAGGCGATTTGGTCGCCGTCCAGCTTTCCTAATTCAGGTCATTCTGGGCTCAATTGCAGCAAGATTGCACGTCGCTGGCTCCCGAGCGGACATTGCTTACACATGGTGCGTGAGGGTTAATGGCCTTCGTAATGGGGTTCGGGCTTAAAACTGTGACACATTCCTTCATGGTCGTGTCCGCGGAAAGATAAACAAAGTCACAGAGGCGCAGGAGGTAAATGTTGGATTGATAGAGAACACTTTATTAAGAGCAAGAAGAATTTGAGAGGTTCGGCATACGGTCGAGTGAATTTACCAGAGTGTACCTAGTATGTTTTAAAGACTCTCGGTGCTCAAACATGTAATATATAAAAATCTCGTGTCGTAGTGTTTTTTTTTTCATTTATTTTTTAAGTACAGTGACAAAGTAACACAATAATATATTCCCTTCTGCCAAACTGTATCGCAGTTTAACGGCAGACACTCTCAGTAGATAATAATGTGTTTAAATACAATTCTAAAAACTATTTTTTTTAAGTTCACAAGACTGTTAATATGTAGGTAGTCTAATAATAAGTTGTACGAAAACCCATCGAGCAACCGACGCGCATGTGCGTCAGGCCAGCGGGCCGTATTTAGTTAATACATTTCCAGAAAGTCTTAAATATAAGTAAAGTTTAAAGTTTACTTGTTAGGAAGAAGTCCTTTAATTTATGTTATAGAACTCCTCCGAAACGGCTTCGCCTATTTTTACGACTTTTTTTGTGTATAGTTATATGGCAGGTCTGAGAATAGGTCGTAGGCTAATTATAATGGCAAAACAACGTCAGCCGAGTCAGCCAGTAGTTATACATGAAACGAGTCTAATCGCGATTATTTATTAGGTAAAAATTAATTACCTTAATACTAAGTAGATTAAACCCGTGACTTAGCTTAGTTGCGTAGTTTTCTAAGTTTCGTATGCAATGCCAATACTAGACGCTAAGATAAGATTAATTTGTAACCAGATACTTTCTTGTCGTCTAGGGCGCTGCAAGTGGTTTAACACTACTAATCACTTACAAAACGAATTAAAACAAGCAATATCCGTTTACACACGTAATTTTTATCACATGCCTGTTATGTTAAAAATGAAAATAAATAAATAAACAAAACTAAATACAAAAACCACTTTGTTAGGAACAACGAGGCACATATAATTACGCCCTTGCAGATTTATATTCAAGAATGGATTAATAAGTATTGAAATAAATAAATAATAAAGAGACCTACTGCTTTAAATACTCTGAGTGCAATAAACAATTTTTTACTTTACTTTTTACTTACTTTACTTCAAATACCTCATCTGAATCTGCAATCCGCGGTGGGCGTACATGACTGAGCTTACACTGGCTCTCTCGCTGAGCGAAGGCCGGTGTTCTGCAACGGAACGTACTTGTTTGACTGCGAAACCCCAAAAAGGGAGACAACAAAAACAATAATCCGAATACAAGAATACGATTGTAATTGTTTTGTTTCCCCAAGTAATCATAACGGGGTTTGGTGAGGTAGAAAATAGAGGAACGTCGCAATCCTTGGAAATCGTTTATACGGTATTTTTACGGGCATTTTTGCAGTATTGATACAGCCAAGACAAAGTCACGCCAAAGGGAACTTTCGGAAGTCATTTAAGTGCAAATTACCATCAACATTTTTCGTGGATTTCGGAAGTCAAATATTGAAAATAAACGAAGAGTTTCTTGATTGATTGTCTTCCAGTGTTAAACCAATTTATTTGAATATTCATGAAAAAGGTGATTAATTAAAAAAGATTGGAAAAGTGTAGATTGGGTTATCAGGAACGCATAAATTAGAAATTTATTTCAGCGTTAATACAATTCACAAAAGATTAAACATAAAGTACAGTTGTGATAAAAAAAAGTCGCCAAACTGCTAAAAAGTATAAAACAGCTAATATATCATATAATCACTGTGATAGTCTAGCTAGATAAACTACTACAAACCAACGGCGGCCGTGGGTCCTAAAAACAACAAAAACTAATCATTTCAATAGTCAACGGGAAACTAATCGGACATAAACAAGTTCAATGACAAACGCAAAAAGGCACAAAACAAAAAGTCGTATCTATCGGACGTAAGGTTTCGGGATTTTTCGGACGATACAGGAAATGGAAAAAACTTTCATTTAGCTACGTATCGTACCTAATAGTTTATACTCAAATAAACTTTTCTTGGTTACAACACACTTTCCCTCCCGCTCTCCAATAAACTTTCCAAATGTAAACAAACTATTTACTATCCTCATCAGCCCCTTGACGCCCACTGCAGGACATGGGCCTCCCTCATGGTTTTCATAACCATGAGGGGTTTTGCCATAATCGCCACGCTTGGCAGGCGGGTTGGCGATCGCAGTATGCGGTTGGAATGTCAGGTAGACGCTGCTGCCCGCCTCCTGGTAATTTATTTCCTTAGTCGCCTTCTACGACATCCACGGGAGGAAATGGAGTGACGCTATTCTTAATCCGGCGCCACACGGCGCACTATTTACTATCAAAGTGAAGAAATATTAGTTACCGTACGCCCTGTCCATACTGGATTCTATCAGGCGCGGATCCAGTCCTCAAAAGCGGTTGTGGGCCAGAGCCATGGCCAAAACTTTTACCACATATTGAAATATATTTTACACTTACCACAACAACTAAGTCGTGCGTGCTCGAACGTCTGGTAATTGGTAGCACTATAGTAAAAAGTGCGCGCGCAGTGCGCCCGAAAATTTTCCGTGTTCATCCTACTTACCAAGGTTTCCAGCATTAATGAAGGTTTTTTTGTGATGCATCATTCCTAAAATATGTCGAAAAGTTCGAGTTTTTTTCTCAGACTTTTTAAAAAATTAACATAATGTCACCTGAGTTGTCAGCATATAACATTTATTATTTATATTAGCATATAACATTTATTATTTATATTTAACAGTATTGAGAAATTCGCATTTATAGTGCAAAATCAATATCAGAGCCTCTGGAAAATTATCCCACAAAGAAGAATTTAAAATATATATTATATATAATAATGTTTCATGTTTTATTGATTCAAGTGTGTATTGCAGTCACACCACAAGCGCTATTTATAAATAAAGAGTCCTAGCGCGTTAGTAGCACGTTAACACCATTAGCATCACTACAAAAAGTCGCCGTGGACGAGGGGCCTAAGACTTTTAAAAATAAAGGTGCGCGTTAGCGCGTCCGAAAATTTTGTCATTTTCGAATGAATTTGTAGCATTTTCCTAAAATCAAAATCAAATCATATTACTGAATCATATTTATTATTAAACAAACAAGTTACAATCACAATCTAAAATTAACAACAGTTTAAAGGATTACCAGTTGAAGGATTGACATGACCGATGATTTAAAAGGGGCCAGTTTTCCGAGCTGAACAGATATAGGAATTTCGCATTTTAAAGATAAACTCTTAGGTCAGAGAAGAGTAAATAGATTAAAAACACGTGGCCCGCCCAATTACACTTGTTTTTGAAGCGCAGTGTTGTGTCTCGGATTTTGTTGATTCTTTTTACACCCCAAAAGTGTGACGTCACAGGTCTATTAAGGTTATGGGTATGCCCATCGTGCCTACAGGGGTGGATCCGCGCTTGGCTTCTATGATAATACTGTATCCAGCAATACATTCCATTCGTCGACGTCACAGAGCAGGCGAGGCATTAGGTACGGTATTTTCGCTATTAAACTTACATCCTCGGTGCCTCAGCGGGAGCTTCACAGACTCTGAATCCGCTGGTAGCCGTTTCAAATCCCCAATCAGACCATTTATTCTTTTCTCGAGCCTCGGCTTAGTTAGTTTAAATACTCACGGCATAGCTTTTAAGTTATCTGAGAATTGATGGTTGCATTACGCATTATATAATATTTCTAAGAAGACTACGTCGTTTCAATACACCTGAGTGACCCACCCATGACAGGGTGTACGGTCCCAGCACCATGCATCGCGGCGAGCGCTGACAATGAATTGTCGAGCACACTGCTGCCGCCCGCCAGTCGGCTCTAACAACTCGCCGATACTGTTATTGCACTTGCTTAAAAATCATTTCCTACCAGTCAACAGCAGGAGGTAGAGGAAACAGTTAGTAGGCATGCGAAAAAATTAAATCATACTTATGTAAGGTGTAATAAAAAATCTTACACATGTAATTCTGTGCTAAATAACATAGTGAATAAACTACCATTAAGATATATAGTACTACTTTTTCTTCCACCACCGTCAGACACGCAACATCTGCTGTGCGGCCGAAGCCGATTTTACTTCGTGTTTTATTTTATGCCTACATCAACCGCGTAATGATGACAAATCGATTGAAATCTTATTCGTCAAAATCCGACAATTGGTTAAGGAAATATAAGGGAAGATACAATCGGACATACTTACATACACACGAGCCTAATACATTACTCCTTTGGGCTTCGCCGCAGTCGAGTGAAAATATCCAAACTCCCCATAACAAAGTGGTCGGTGACACTTTTTGCAACGTGGCTACAACGAAAACCTCGGACAGGCGTAAAGGTCCTAAGTCTTTTGTACGCAAAATAAGGGCTTTCCACCCTTTTGTGTCTGTTTTATGGTATATTCAAACGTTATAGACGATAAAGACGGGCCGTATTATACATTTAGGGCGGACCTAGACGTTTTTAAGGGGCGCAACATCTTTCCTAAACGCTCGTAGTCTTCCAATGTATCCAGTCTATCTTGCTTGACTTTACTTTTACCAGGCTGAGAACACGAATAACTTTAAAATGATAGGTAGCCAACGCAATGTTAAAACAAGAAATAAACTTTCGTTCACAAGCTAGACTGGCGAAACTCATTCTTATTATTTATTTTTACAAGACCTCCAGTCTTACAGCTTATAGTAATAAAATACAGAAAGTAGAATAATGCACAAAAAAGTCATGGGTTAGTCTCGCAGTTAGCACTAAATTAAAAGAGGGTTCCTTCTAATTTTGATTAGGTTAATTGTTATTTATGGGCATTGCATGAAAAATCTGTTGATATGATAAGCTTGCCAGAAATACGCTTTAAAAAAATGTGTAAACCACACTGCGCAAAAAGCGCCATTTAACATCAAACATTAACGGTGTTATTAATAAACACATGCCTTTCCTTTTCATCATCATCTTCATCAACCCATTATGTCCCCACCGAGGGGCACGGGTCTCTTCCCTGAGGAAGGTATAGGCCATACTCCACCACGGGGGCCAAGTCCGGATTGGTGGAGGCTTGTAGACTTTCCTTTTACCATAAACTATTTGAACTGACGCTGAGAGGTGTTTGAAGGAATCGTGCTTTTATAAATAAGACTCTGAGCTTGGAGTTTTTTTGTCCATTTTCATTAAACGTTCATTACCTACGTTGCAGTTTCTGTGCTACTTTGAACAACAACATTTCGACTTTGACTTTACTCTGAAACTCTTTACTCGGACAAGAGAATCATTCACTCCGGGTAAACCGTTCACATTTCACGCAAAATTGTCAAGCCGCAGATGGTGTAAAGCCTTGACAAAATATTCCTTTGTCAAAATGAATTAGTGTTAAAAGGATTAAGTGAACTTGTTACGGTTCACCGAATTACCGAAAGAATGTTTCGCCGATTTTTTTTTTTGCCGATAGCACGATTGGCTGATTTGGCAAATTTCGCCGATGGAACTCTTCGCCGAATATAACTATTTGCCGGTAGAAGATAGCTAGATAAACTATTTTCATTTTCATTCTTTTCCGTATCTATTTCAGTTTTTTAATTTATATTACTTTCTTTTTTTATTTAACTCTTTATTTCATTATTTTTTATTTTTTAGAATTCTTCGCAGCGTCACACTACGTCACTCGTCGTTTTCTCGTCGTAAGTAGGTATGCTTTCAGCTAAAACAACGCTTACACAAAATACGGAAATCCTTCACAAAAACCTCGACAGTCTTTCCCTCCTAAACACAGCCGTTATAAACACATTCCGATTTTATTGAACTACCCGCGCGAAGTAAATCGGAGAGAGCGTTTTACTGTATACGGATTAAGAATAATTAATTCGGTTAGTCGATTACCGTGGTGCCTATATGGACGAGGAGGGAATGGATAGAAGGATACGTTGATAGCGTCTAATTGACTAGCCTATCATAAGCAGCTTATATACGTCCTACTGTAGGGCACAGGCCTTCTCTCAAAGAGAGAGTATGGGCTTAATCACCATGCAGGCCCACCGCGGATTGGCGACTTCAAGCGCTGAGGTATGCGAATAGCTCAGACACTCAGGTTTCCTCACGATGTTTTCCTTCACAGTTAGCGAGTGTTATTGCTACTATAACTTCACAAATGTTCCGTGTGACGCCGGATTAAGAATAGCGTCACTCCATTTCCTTCCGTGGATATCGTAGAAGGCGACTAAGGAAATCAATTACCAGGAGATGGGCAGCAGCGTCTTCCTGAGATTCCAACCACATACTGCGATCGCCAACCCGCCTGCCAAGCGTGGCGATTATGGTAAAACCTCTCATGGTTATGGAAACCTCTCAAGGTTATGTGGGCGCCAAATGGCTGACGATGATGATGATGATGAACTTCACAAATGTACATAACTTAGAAAACAAAGTCATAGGTACATGCCCGCACTGGGAATCGAACCTGGGTCTCCCGCTTCCGAGTCCAATGTCCGACACTAGCCTATACAGAATGGAATTTTTGAATCTCATCTGGATTTAAAGTACTCTAAATACTGATAACCGTAAATTATATTTAAGGATTTATTTTATTCTTTTTTATTTTATTTTTATAAAGAACCAATTTTGCATTCAAAGATTTTTCTGAATATGCTTACTTACCCCAACCGAGAATCGAACCGACAAAAGTTCAAAAAAATAATACCCTGTACTTTTAAGGCATCAATCGGTAGTCAACCATAAGGATTGAATCTTTTTTTTTATATATACATACATTAACGTCCCAACACTTATGCATGCTAGCGAGACTTGGGTATGGCAAAAGAAGCAAGAAAGTAGGATTAATGCAGTAGAAATGAGGTCCTTGAGAAGTATGTCTGGCGTTACTTTGAATGACAGGATACGCAATAGTGTGATTAGAGAACGTTGTGGACTGAAAGAGGATGTAGTGACAAGAATTGAGAAAGGAATGTTGCGTTGGTTTGGACATGTGGAGAGGATGAAGGAAGAAAGATTGACAAAACAAATATATCGAGCGAATGTGGATGGAAGGGCCGGTAAGGGACGACCCAGACGGACATACTTTGACCAAATAGAGGATGTATTAACAAAGGGCAAGATAAAAAGTACCCGAAACCGGCGTGCGTGCATGCAACGACTAATGAGTGTTGAGGAAGCGAAAGTGATCTGTCAGGATCGTAGCAAGTGGCAGTCCCTGGTCTCTGCCTACCCCTCTGGGATACAGGCGTGAGTTTATGTTATGTTATGTTATGTTACATACATTAAAGGTACATTGAAAGTACCTATACAATATACTTTTTTAAACTTTCGTGATTTAATCAAATTTTAAACTTTCCTACAACGGTGCCGAAATATTTGATTTGACATAACATTAACTCACGCCTATAACTCAGAGGGTTAGGCAGAGACCAGGGACAGCCACTTGCTACGATCCTGACAGATCACTTTCGCTTCCTCAACATTCATCAGTCGTTGCATCATCAGACGCACGCCGGTTTCGGGTACTTTTTATCTTGCCCTTTGCTAATACATCCCCTTTTGGTCGAAGTATGTCCGTCTGGGTCGTCCCTTACCGGCCCTTCCACCCACATTCGCTCGATATATTTGTTTCGTCAATATTTCTTCCTTCATCCTCTCCACATGTCAAAACAGTAAAATATTTGATTTGAGTTGATTTAAAAATTCTTTATTGCACAATAAATACTATGTACGTACACATAGGCGAGCTTGATACTAATAATTATTTTCTTCCAGTTAAGCTTTGGTGATGGAGTTAGTGGATGGGGTAGTGCCAGAAGAGATTTATTAGGAAAATTATTAAGATTAATTAATTATCTTGAACTTAAGTAAATTAATCCTGTATACCTTATTATCGTGAGTTCGATTTCCACCGGGGGCGACGTACATTTATACAAATGGCCTCAGTCTGGGTGTATTTTCATGCTTGTGATGTCCTTGCCTGGTTACCATAGCACAGAGTATCCTAGTTTGGGATCAGGTCAAGTGATTGTATTATGCCGAAGTTATTATGATTATTATTAAGATAACCGAAACCGAATCCGCCATGAACGTTGACGTTGGTCCGTATCGTGGCAATTGGCAAACTCCGGTCCCTGCTCACCCCTCCGATATACAGACTTGACTTTATGTATGTGGCAATGAGATAGATGAAGGACAGCTGCGTGCGCAAGGGAGAGGGAAGAGCGAAAGGAAGATGGCGAAAACGACGAACGACGAACACTTTGTGAAAGAAGAAAATAAATTAAGAGAATCAGTTTAAAAGCAGTGCCGGTGTTTTATTTCTATCCCACATGTATGTATATAGTTTATAGGACATATGGTGCTACATTACCGCACTAGTGCGATAATGAGCACTTTACGTGCCTATGTCGAAACTTCAAAGGGCCATATGTACTATAAAACGTTGTACGATACACGTGCGAATAGGTAATCCGCAACTCGTGTCGATATAAAACACTCCCTTCGGTCGTGTTTTAATTTATCGCCACTCGTTGCGAATTTCCTACTTTTCGCACTAGTATCGTAATGTACTATAATAACCCCCCTTTCCCCCTTGTTTATAATGTTCGTATCACCACATCAAGGGTTGGCTGGAGGAGATTTCTGCTGAAACAAGCTCACCATGTAAACTTTTTAATTTTTCTGTAAATTTTTTGTTTTATTCATGTGATTTTATGTGTGCAATAAAGTATAAAGTAACTGAGTAAGTTTTGCAGGACCTTTGTGCCACACCCCTTATATGTGAAGGGTACAAGTTGTTAAAGTCACGTTGAGTGATACTTCTGGCGTAGTTAAGTGTGGCCATAGGCAACAGTTTGCTTGAAGTCGTTTTAGATCTAATTGGTGATAAATGGCAGCGAATGAGGATGCTAAATGGGCGCCGGTAGGCTTGCTTGTTTATTATGTTAGCGCTTATGTGGCTAAAACGCGTCTAAATTTTAGAGGAAAAGTTTGTAAAACTTGTTTGTATACTTATAACATTAATAAAAAAAACATTTGTGTTTGTATATGACCGCCTATGCCTGAAATAAATAAGTGATATTGTTATTAAAGTTTTACTCCAGATTCAGTGGACGGACTCATCCGATAAAATCATAAGTTTCCATTGTTGTATATTTGAGTCATCAATGAACACCGGTAACTGATAATCACAGAAATCTCTAATATCACGGCTGCTTCCAAAAACAAGACGCAGAATTTTGATTAAATTATACTATTCTTATGTCTTATGTTGGTACCTGAACAAAGTTTTTAAAACAAGAATTTTGAGGAACTGAAAAAAGTATGTCTGGAACGTGGCCAGCGGGCGTATCTAGCGTTAGCCTCATCACCAACCCTCCGTTTATTTACTATTATATACTTCATCTATCGTAAAGAGCTATTTTAAATATTCATCGAGTAGTTTCGGAAACTACCCCCCATATTCGAACTTAAAAAAAATACAAACTGTCACCGTTTTATAACATTATATAGAGTAGCTAGATATTGCTTATTATCATCAAATAGAATCGCAAGTAACATTAGACGCAGAATACACAATGTCTTCTTTGCAAATATGTCTTTTCCGGTTCATTGGGCACAAATGGGTCGGGGGTAATGTGATAAGAAAAGCTAAACTTTTCAGACACCTTCCAAACTAATATTTTGGGATCTCAGTGTATTTGCCGCTTGTATTAACATCATACGTATGCAACCTTAGTTCATATCATAGTTATACATTTAACGGGTCTAATAGCTATCTCGTTGGTCTCGCTGTGTCACGTCTGATTACTTTGCCGATGGTTGAGGGTTCGATTCTCACTGGGGGCCGGCGTACATTTGTACAAATCGCCTCAGTCTGAGTGTATTTCCAGGTTTGTGATGTCCTTGCCTGGTTACCACAGCACAGAGTATCCTAGTTTGGGTCCAGGACAAGTGATTGTGTTACGAGGAAGTTATTTATTAAAAATAAAAAATAGCGGTTTTACCCGTTGCTACTACAGAATTAAGGTAATTAAGTTTACCTAATAAATAATCGTATTTTTTATGCAAATCGCGAGTCAAAAAATACTTCTGACCACTTCCTGTAAGATTACGACATTTAAACATTTGCATGTTTGTTCAGTTCTGTGGACAATATACTTTATTGATAGAAATAATCTGACTGCCAGGGTTGTCTCCTCACAAAGGCACTCCCCAACGGTTAGTAGCATGGATACAACCCCTTCCATATATGTTAAATTATGATGATTTAAACATAATCTTTGCTGCATCCTTGCCTGGTTACCATAACAGAAGGTATCCTAGTTTGGGACCAGCACAAGTGATTTTACTGTGTGAAAGTTGTTGTTATTAATATTATTTATTAAACGATCCATCAGTCTCTGCGTCGTTTTCTAATGACCAATTTTGAAAGTGCAAAAGCCCTTTCAATGCCGCTTTGTATTTCTACCTTAGCGAAATAGGTCAAACATGCCTTACTTTTGCCCAAAAGCCTTAGCAACACTCAGTAAAATATCCCGAAAATACTTTAAAAAGCACGACAAAGTCGCAAAGGCGAGTCACGAGAATCGGCAAATCGTGAACGCCTAGCCACCGCTGGCGCGTCCCACTCATTATTTTTGTTTACAAAGCAATCTGCGTCCCTCTGGGCCGGTGTTTGTGGGCTTCTCAGCAAATACTGGGACAAGCCAGGACAACTGTTTGTTGTCGATTTGATGGACTACGTACTATTGCTTGCTTTTTGCGAAAAACGTAATGAAAAACGACCTGTTTACTTATTTTAATGGAAATTTTTATAAGCTTGAAAGCCTACGCTATTTGCTCGCTAACGTACGATAATAATAACAATATGCTTTATTGCCCACGAAACATTCAACAGGACTTTTATAAAAAAATAGCAAGTACAAAGGCGAGCTTATAGCATACAATAGTTTAGTCTAGCGAACCAACTGTTTCAATCAACATACTATGTTCTTTACAGCAGACAGTGTTACCCTGGTTTTACACAGATACGCTGTAGCACAGAAATGAAAGCTACAGTAGCTTTCATCTTCATACTACGGCGTAGCATATGGTGTAGCTCACGCTACGAGCGTAGCACTCGACACGCGTAGCATCTTCGTAGCTCATACTGCAGATGCGATCAATGAATTTTGTACGTGATATAGTGGTGTGTGATAACTGATAACGTATTGTCAATTTGTCGTATATGAACATAAAACCGGTAAACTAGTGAAGCGGAGCATTACACATTACATTTGTGGGCCGTACCACAGAGGAAACCGTACGTACCGTGTAGGGTTTGGGTACCGGGATGTCGATGATGATTATTAAGTAGTGCTTTATATTATATATATATATATTTTTTTTTAAAACCTATTGAGGTAGAGGCTGAAAATTCCACCTATGCCGCGACTTGAACCCGCGACCTCTGATCGAGCCAGAGTTAAACAGAGATTTGAGAGTGATTAAAAGCTTTGTTTTGTATATATTTCAGAAATCTTGCAAAAGAATGCTCTGGAATTTGAAACAAAAAGTACAAGAAGAAAATTATTTTTTAACAAACTTTTCAAAAATTGTTTTATTTCTAGTCTGCTTATCTAATTATAGTAGACAATAAGTCGAAATCGTCTATTCACAATTGGCACAGTCAGTTTACTCACGTTTTCTCGACCACAAAATGTCGAAGGCAAATCGTAAATGCACTCAACACCATAATGTGCAAGTGCATTGTAATTGTTCAGCGTACAACAAGCAGGATGACCATAATTTGTTGACCTTTTGAGCCAAACGAAATCACTGCACATTTTAACCCTAGGGGTGAGAGTAATAGCGAGGGTGCCAATATTTCCAGGGACTAAATAAGTCTGTAAACCGAGGTAAACACTGTACTTTTCATTACGAATATAAGAAAAGTAAAAATTAAAACATGAATTAGTGGCTGTACAGAAAGTTGGAACATGTTTCAAGAGAAATTTGGAGATAGATCTATTTTTTTTTAATAATTTGACAGATGTCAGTTGAAGACGATTCTCCCTGGGGCTGAAAAGTATTATTACTTTCATCCTGCTCCTCAGGCAACTTCAGATCTACTTTCCGAGTATGAGTAATGAAAAACGTACGTTGTCCATTAGGGCGAGAGCCCGGGGTCGGAGCGGCGCAACGGCGAGTGCGCGACGCCGCCCGGCGAGATGGCGCACGACGCGCCCCCGCCTGCCGACCCCGCGCCGGACCCTGAGCCCCCTGTAAGTTCATAGTCATAATCGTCATCATCATCCACCCGCCGACCCCTTGCTGATGCATGAGCCCCTAAGAGTCCATCAATGCTGAGGATCGTGGCTTTAGAATGCTCTCCACCGAAATCTATCGTGCACTGCGTGGCCTGGTGGACCAAGAAGAAGTGCACTGGATGTGAAATGTTATGATAAATATGTATGTATCATATTATGCCTATAACGAATGCGGGCCTCGATAATGCTAAATTATTGAAGACAGTTTTATATAAATTTATGAGTTTAGACATCACGACGAATACATCAAATCTTAGAGAGATGACTCATCTTCATGATCGTCATCATCATCAGCCCACCGCTGCTCTTACCATCATTATCCACGGACCTTCTGCTGACTCAACGATATCGTCCGACCATCGGGATGCTGGTATGCCCACTGACCGTCGTCCTTTCTCGGCTGCCACTCGGTGACTGCCCTGAGAGTAGAAGTCTTGAACCCTGAGTAATAGAGGCCATCTCCGCAGCCACCGCAGCCACCGCAGAAGTCCCGCACGCTGGTGGTTTCCCTGACGCCGGCCCGGCAGCGGGAGACGTGGGCGAAGAAGGCCGAGTTCCTGCTGGCCGTGGTGGGGTTCGCGGTGGACCTCGGCAACGTCTGGCGGTTCCCCTACATCTGCTACCAGAACGGCGGTGGTCAGTATAAGCAAAGACAAGAAAGAAGGGTTGGTTGGTAGAGCACGGATGATTGAATCATGAATTTATGATTGTAGAGATTTGAATGAGTAAACGGACGAGGGAATCGATGTATAGGGGAATACTACCGCAGACCTAGGAATCCACCATATTTTTCTAGCGGAGCTATTTATTAAACTTTGTGCAAAAAAAGCTACATCATCATCATCATCATCAACCCATTATGTCCCCACCGAGGGGCACCGGTTTCTTCCCTGAGGAAGGTATAGGCCATACTCCACCACGGGGGCCAAGTCCAGATTGGTGGAGGCTTGTAGACTAGTGGCTCGTCTGCTGTCAGAAGTTGTCAAGCCGCCCTAAGGCCTCTGACTTGGCTTAACGACTGCCATCTATCGACGGCAGCCGGCATCAACAGCTTAACGTGCCTTGCGAAGCACGGAACCGCTCGGAAAAATGCCACTAGCGTTAGGCATAGACGGCGACCCATCCATGCACTGAACGCGCCCTGTGTTGCTTAACCTTTGTGATCGTTTAAGATCACTCAGGCAGCCGGGGCTACATTAAAAAAAGCTACATTAAAGATTATTTAGAAGACAATGATGTTTGGAATTAAAGCCAGTTCCATACATGAGTTCGAGGTTTTAGAATATTTATATAAATTCTGTAAACTTGGACTTGAAAAGACTAAGTTTGGAGTTTTTTTGTCCATTTTTTCTCCAAAATGATCTAGATTTTGAAATGGACACCTAGTTTAACTTGTAACGTTCATTAAGTCGCAGTTTCTGTGCTACTTTGAATAAAAAAAAATGATTTTTGATTTTAAAATGTAGATGTACTCGTATTGTCTAGACCTCTTCACGGCGCGCTCTAGATGTAGACCTAGTTGACAATAGATTTATAATAGTTATTTGTTATACAAAATTGCAAAGTTGCTTTTTAACCGCGTGCTCATTTTTGATGACAGAGCAAGCGAAGGATTCTAAAATTGAAATTAGTTCAAAAATTAGAATCCTGAGCGTTAGCGAGAGAATCAAAAGAGCACGAGGTGAAAAATCTTTGCACTCGAGTGCAACACATAACTTTTCGTCCCACCTCAGCGAGGAAATGACTAAATGCAAAAAAACACCAAGGAGGTTCCGAGTCTGAGTTTATAACAAATAAAAAAAGTAGTATGATAAATTCGGCACCATGGAGGTAGAAGTAAATAGGTTTAATGATGTTTTGGATTTACAAAGTTAGTGCACTCGATGTTCTAAATTCAATTTACTTTATCCTCTAGCGGATAAAAACGGCTTTTGCACTCAGATATCGAAGAGCAAAAATACTCTTTCCGAGATGGGGGGATGAAAACAATTTTACATACGAACGTCTCGAACCGCGCTATCGTAGCAAAACTGCGAAATCAGCGTCATCAGTGTGCTATAGATTCGCTGCTCAGACTAATGATTTCATTATTTCTTTGCATTTCACGGTTTGTAGCTTCTGAAGGAGGTGCGGTAAATTAAAGAAAGAGGCTGAATAACTACTCGTCTCTCGCTTACACCATGAAACTCGTCTTAGACAATATTGTATGAACGAATGGGAAATAGTCGCCCAGCCCCTTTCTTCAATTAACAATGTAAGTTTTATGGTCTCAACTTAAGCCACAAATTATGGTCAATTAATTTGCAAATGAGTTCGGTCACAAATTACAAAGAAAAGAGTCGGATGGGCCGAATAAAATTGGATTCTGTTACGTAGAAACATTCCAAGCTACGATAAGTAACTTTCGAGAAAAACACTCTTTCCTGAACAACATTGTTTTGTGCCATGTTCTTGTTAAGTTAAAAACGTCTAAGCGAATACGTGGTTGTACATAAAAAGGGTTTTTCTCGAGAGTTACCTATGGTGGGTTGATGTTTTGCTGCGTGACACGGTACAGTTGTGAGCAAGAACCTAGACAAGGAATGTTAACGAAGAAGTTCTTCCTCAACCCAGGTGCCTTCCTCATCCCTTACTGCGTGATGCTACTCTTCGGAGGCCTGCCACTGTTCTTTATGGAGCTCGCGCTTGGCCAGTACCACCGCTGCGGCTGTCTCACGCTGTGGAAGCGAATCTGCCCGGCTTTGAAAGGTACGTACAATGCCAGGATGATAACTTGACCAAAAACCCGCGCATTCAGGATGAGCTTGTGTTAGACACGTAAGAGCAAAAATAAAAATCATCTACATTTATCTACATCTACCTACCAATGATGGACGATTGGAAAGAAAGATTTGAATGTTATTAAGATTAATTTTTGTTTGTACGTGAAACGAAATTAGATAAACTATAAGTAAACAGGCTCATCGTTATACTCTTAAATATTTGTACACTATTTTTATTACATTTGAAAAAATCGGCCAAGTGCGAGTCGGACTCGCGCATGAAGGGTTCCGTGCCATTATCGATACAACATTAGACAAAGATCGAATTTGAGAACAGCGCCATCTATAGAAACCAACAAGAAGCATTTAACATTGACATTTAACGCTGTGAAGGTTACATAGATGGCCGCTAGATGGCGAGCGCTGTCTTTAGACAACGTTTGTTGTATGGGAGCCGCCCTTAAATATTTATGTTATTCTGTTTTTAGTATTTCTTGTTATAGCGGCAACAGAAATACATCATCTGTGAAAATGTCAACTGCCTCGCTATCACGGTTCATGAGTTACAGCCTGGTGACACACAGACAGACGGACAGACAGACAGATGGACGGTGAAGTTTTAGTAATAGGGTCCCGTTTGGCACCCTTCTGGTATGGAACCCTAGAAACGAATGGCAAAAATCTCCGCTCGGTATTAGTAAGCAACATTTCGAAAATTTTCTTCTCAACTGACCACCGGTGGTAAGATTTGGTGGTCAGACGGTTCGGAGGGATAGTTTTTGTTACTTGAAATTATCCGATTTCATTTAATGGTACTAGTGAAAAATAAAATCTTTGTATTCGAGTACTTCCATCACGGCACTAGACAATGGATTTAATGCCAATAAAGGTTATTGCGTAGCTGTGGTAGCGGAGCGGTAGAACGCCGGCTTCTCATTCGGGAGGTCGTGGGTTCGAATCCCGGCATGTACCAATGACTTAGTTTTCTAAGTTACGTACATTTGTGAAGTTATAGTAGCAATACTACTCGCTAACTGTGAAGGAAAACATCTTGAGGAAACCCTAGTGTCTGAGGTATTTACATACCTCAGCACTGGCTACGTACAATGGCCCAACTATGAGGCTAAGTGCGGAAATCTCCAGTCGAACTAGAACTAGAACTAGGTTATTGCGTAGTGACCAAGGATGTTAAAAACGTTCTTGGTAGTGACGTAATACCTACCCTTTATTAGTATTTAGTTCCATTATGGAGTAGTGACTCTATTCCCATTACAATAGACCTCCTACCTCCCTATTAGTTAGACCCAATGTTTACAAATCTAGAAG
The DNA here is from genome assembly GCA_947308005.1 of Yponomeuta malinellus. Lineage (NCBI taxonomy): Eukaryota > Metazoa > Arthropoda > Insecta > Lepidoptera > Yponomeutidae > Yponomeuta > Yponomeuta malinellus. The sequence continues at coordinate 2,053,191 of OX371006.1, read as the reverse complement.
TTTTCCAGCCTAGTGCCTTTGCTCGGCCTAAGCAGGGCTGGATTACAAATATCAAACGAGGGCCCACTTGCGGCCCCCAGACATAATACAAGAATATATATTTGCAGATTTCCTTAATGGTATTGGCCCTTGTGAATTCTCTTTGTAAATCCACAGCCGGTTATTGAAAATTGATCGTTCTAAAAACTAGCCCTTACTATGAAAGCAAGGACGGCACATCGATCAGGCGTAAGCTCTACCTAGTTACGTTATGGGCGACTTTGCAACTAAAACGTAAAGGTCCGGCTGCTATCTTGACCTTCCCGACCGTTCTGTGCTAGGACTTAGGTTACACCAAAATACAGGTATATAGCACAATACTCCTTGAGTTGGACACAAATTAGTCTGAACTTCGCTGACATGGGTCAGCGTCTCTAGGGACCTTAAATTCTTGAGTTGGTTTCTTAATACTGATGAGCGTGTTCATGTTTTTGGAATAGTTTTTTTTTACTTATTGATGCAGGCCAAGTGATGGTTCTCTGTTAATTGTGTAGTAAATTACGCACCCCTGGTGCGAGGCAGTATTCCGGTGGTGCGCTGGCTTTCTGTGGCCGCCTGTTGCACTTTTACTTTTACCGAAAAGTGGTAATTTACTAATTAATAAATATTCTAATACATAGTACAATCTTTATTAGCTTAGACGCATCTCGTATCGTCATCTACCATCTGCACTTACATTAAACTATATTTGATTTGTGGATTGAGAAAATAAAAGTTTTTGTTTTTATTGTGGAAAAGCATAAGAGTAAAACAAGGACTGTAACGCTCCAGATAACCAGTTAGTCCAATTTATCCTACTGGGGACCCTAAAACTCCACCATACAGGGGCCTCGTGCTGAGTCTAGCCCTGGACGCGAGACTCGTCCAGTCTCCAGTCAATCGGAGTCCGTGCTGCCTTCATACATTTTAACGAACGAGGGCACGGACACCCGCGCTAGGAACCCCTGCTATTTGTCTTGGCGTTAAAAGCATTGGCTAATGTTTATGTATGGGGTGTAAACGCGCGTGCGTTATTCGGCGGGCGAGATAAGATTTGATAAGGTGTGAATGATGGGTGATGGATGGTGGGGCGGAGAATTTAGACCTTGGACTTATATTAACGGAATACTTCGTGAAATTAACGAAGCATGTGTGGTAGCCTGGTTCAGAAACAAAGCAGACTTGTCCTAAACCACTTAGATGCTCTTCGATAGAGTTACGTTGACTGAACATAACAAAAAAAATCTTCCAGCCGTGACCGGCGCTAGTTTTTTGTAAATATTGCAATAAATTGCATTAGCTGAACTGTCCTTAAATCTATAAGATATGCCACCTAGGTCAAGATAATCTGTCAAACAATCCTAAAATGTCTGGTATATGAATTTCACTTGAAACAGCGTTGTTCGTGCAACAGTATTCATGAACAATCTTGAGCCGAACATGTAACCGCTATGCTACCGAAGGCTCCAGCAAATGATGTCTCAGTGTTTCAATTTCATCAAAGCCTATCCTCGAGGGTAGCTTTCGATTTGAATAGCTGCCGATTTTAAGCTCTTCAATCTTCATAATACGAGGCAAGTATCAATGCCGCAAGTACCAATCACTGTAAAATCCGGCCATTGTGGTAAGAAACAGTCATTAATATGGAAGCGATTCTCCGGGGTAAGAACTGGCGATTGGATCTCCTCCAACAAGTACACCCTGATTCATTTTCCGTGTCGATTTCATAACATAAGGTTGACTTTATTGACCGTTTTATATTTCAGCAAAGTTGCGAACCCATCGCGTGGGAATATTACACAGGTGTGTATGGAAATATATTTACACACGATGTGTATACCATCTTGACAGCTTAGTCGGCCCACAGGAAAGACAAGTCAATACGTGCGGAGCCAACCCAACCGCGGGTTCCCTCACGATATTTTCCTTCGCGGTTAGCGTCTGGTATTGCTATTACAAATTCGCAGATGTACGTGATGATTTGTATATAAAGTAACTTGTTATTCCGATTTTTCAGATACTAAAAGTTTGTTAAAATTATCTTATTATTAATAATAATCGCAAGCCTGCGATTAATCCAACACTCTCTGTATTGGATTAATAGCACGCCTGCCGACCGCGGATTGGTAATTTCAAGCGCTGAGGTATACGAACACCTAAGACACTCAGGTTTCCTCACGATGTTTTTCTTCACAGTTAGCGGGTGGTATTACTACTAAAAACTCAAATTCAAACATTTCTTCATAATATTTTCTTATGGTAACTACGTTATTAACTGTGTTATCGGATACAAACTACAAAGCACTAGTGCTTAACAGATTTATTCTTCTTCTTCAGCATTTGTATGTCCACTGCTGGACGTATGCCTCTCCATGAGGACCATCGCGATCGGTCTACGGCTATTGTAGTGCAGGTCGACCCTGCAGTAGCCCTGATGTTATCATACCATCGGGCAGATGGTCTGCCTACATTTCACGCTAGACTTGCGCAAATTGTATCTTAGTCGAGATCGACTCACTCACCTATCATATCGTTCTCCGATTTGTATCCTATCATTGTATCTTTAAATCACTTAGATCATCGGTCACAGGGATCATTCTAGATACTCTAACTCCTTACTATCTCCTCTTTTTGGTTGTCTATCCATATAGTACATAAATCACCTAGATCTCTGTATCAAGCTCTTTCTAGTATGAGAGAGAGCATTAGCCAAGGGGCGAATATACGATGAGGCCGAGTAATTCCGACAACCGGGGTGCGAGCGAGAGTTCGGAAATGATTGCATGAGTTAGAATGAGAAAGACATTGTATCGCGGGTAGTCACAATAGTTCGCAAGTACATAGGATACAATGATAGGATGATAATTGTAACCATTGGGTTTGACTAAGGATAGATCTAGTGTTTCGAGGTGATCTGTTTCATTTAGATCTCTCTGATTGAGATCTACTCATGTCTATTTCATGCTCCTGAGTGCGGTCGCCATGACATGACTTTACGGCTCCACCTTCCATTTTCCCTACTACGTATGTGTCCTGCCTAACAGATCCTTAATGGACTAGAAACCGGATTAAACTTGTAGAACTGAATTGAGGAGCGCAGCAGGTGCCTTTGTATATAGAGACACATCCCAGTGTTTCCCGGCTCATTTGTGTAACGTCTCGATATCTGTCCCGTCTCGGAATGTTTGATGGATAGCAAATAACTAAACAAGTATTTTTATGTCAGGGTTTGTCGGCCCATTAGGTTTTTTCTGGAATGATAATCTCGTTTTCATCCTTCCTGGGGTAGACGAGTTCTTGAGTGGAGACCGCGGATCGGTAAACGTAGTGTAGGACGTCCTCAGACTCGGTGGAGCGATGATCTCCGCAGGGCGGCTAGGGCGGCCAGCAGTGGACAAGCATAGTATGATGATGGTGATGATGAAACTCCTTTTAAATTATTGATTTCAAGAAACCGAGAAGAACCATATGGTTTGGCGTGAAAGAGAAGAGGCTTAGCCTAACTGTTCTCTGTTGATGGACTGATTAGATAGATAGACAAGAACAGAATAATTTAAGCTTGAACTAAATTTGTCATTGTTCTAGCGATAACACGTTTGACTATCATGCCGGAGGTCGTGTGTTCGAGTCCCACTGGCGAGAGCCGTACTTTAATTTGCACAATTATTCTTAGTCTGGGTGCTAACCATGTATGTGATATCCTTGACTTGAGTTTTGGAACAGGACAAGAGTGATTGTGATGCGTGGATGTTATGTTAAAATTGTATCCAATCAATTATACAATCATAAATGTGTCAATACTCAATGAGTCATAACTTTTAACTTTATGACGGTTTGATAGATAATGTCAAACCGTGATGAAGTTCAATTCGATTCAATTCTGCTTTATGGACTCACCGCACTGATCATAAAGTTACAAGTTGTGATTTTTTGCTTGTATTGTTTTATGGATGATTAATAGTTTTATGACCAATGTCCTCTACGCTTTCTCAAATTCTTTTTTTGGGGAAATACAACCAATCAGTTCTTAATTACCGAAAACAATCGAATGTTTTAACCATTTTCAAGAGTTCTCACCTTTTACCGGTGATATTAGGAAACGTTCCTTGCATAGAAGTATTAATATTTCCTCTCTCTTTCAGTGCAACTAAATATTTTTACTTCTTCAGAATTTCGAGCTTTATGAAGTTCTGAACAAAATATTGGCGTAAATAAACGCGTTACAATATTTTAATGCCGACATTGACAACAAATCTTGGCAACATTATCAGGAGAGGCAAAACCCCCAAAAAAACGCGGTGTCCTCCTCGAACGTGATCTATTGGCCTTCTGCGTCCCGAATAAAGGTGGAAAGACAGTAATTTAGCCATTCCGCGGGAACTTACACAGTTCCCCGTCGTTAGTCACGCAAAAGTCGGTGGGGCTGAGAAGTTCTTAAACTGTTTGCAGAAGAGTTCGGAACATACCTTTTTCTTGCCCATAGCGGTAAATCGCTTGTCCGTTTACTAATAAAGAGGCCAAAAGTGGAAATGGGCAGGCCATATTATTATATGCCATAGGCAAGACAAAATATGGGGTGTAAATGTGCTTGTATGGAGACCTAGAAGTGGCCGCAGAAGTGTGAGCAGGCAACCAATGAGATGGACCGGACTCACATTTAGATGGTTAAAACGGGGCAGGTTCTTCGGTATCCGTGTGGTGCCGGATTAATGGAGTGACGAATTGCGTCACTCGGTAGATACTCATACCAAAGTATGTATTATATGTAAGATGATATGAGAAAAGATAGTCAGAGATTTTTTCGTTGTCTTTTTCTCCACTATAACTCCACTAGAAGACATTTTTGAATTTGGAATTCACATTCCAAATTCAAAATTTTTCCAATTCAAAATTCACACTCAAAAGACAGAATGTAAATTATTTAAGCGGAAATAACTTTTTGATTTCTGTCTTCTGATTTCTGACGAATCTTTAGCACTGATTTCATAAGACCTGCCTAGATAGCACGTGGGCGCTAAAATGTCAGAATTTGACAATAAACGTACTGTAAAGTCGCGACTTTTGACGTTAAATTGGGCGACTCGCGTCGCCGTGCTACCCAAGCTGCTATATAAGTCTCACGCCATTCGCATCCAGGGGCCTTTGACGGCCGGCTCACATTGCCCGACCACCGGGCTGTTGGTCTACCCACTGACCGCCGTCCGGTTCTTGACTGCCACTCAGTTACTGTCCTGGGCCACCTGCCAGTTTTTTTTAAACTCTATTTATTAAGTTTCATATAGGCACATGGTAAACTTATGTACATTTGTGAAGTTATAATAGCAATACCACTCGCTAACTGTGAAGTAAAACATCGTGAGGGAACCTGGGTGTCTGAGCTACTCGTATTCACATACCTCAGCGCTTAAAATCGCCAATCCGCGGTGGGCACGCGTGGTGATTAAGCCCATACTCTCTCTCTGAGAGAAGGCCTGTGCCCTACAGTGGGACGTATACAGGCTGATTATGAACATGGTAAACTTAAATATCTTATTCTACCAGCGGGCGAAAACCAAAAAAAAAAATTATTCCTAAATACATAGATTCTAGTATCTTTTTACATAGCTGAGGCTTCCTCAGCAAACGCCAGCAATAAGTAGGTATATCACGCACAGTAGGCGAAATAAACCAAATTCTCAAGCGCGTAATATGTGAATCGATAAAACACGCGTTTTACTGTGAACGTTATCTTTCAGAGAAACCGCGCGTGTTTATCGTAGACGATCGAGTGTCATTGCTGTTAATAAATGACTCGTTATTAGCTTTCTCGGCCGTATGTCAAGAGTGATAAGAGTTTGATTTGTTTGCCAAGCGGCTGTTTGAGTGAGGCTGGAATCTATACATTGACGAAGAAAAACAGTTCTTTTTTTTAGGGTTCTGTAGTCGACAACGAACCCTTGTAGTTTTGCCATGTCCATCCGTCTGTATGTCCGTCTGTCTGTCTATCTGTCCGCGGCCTAGCTCAGAGACGATTAGTACGAGAAAGCTGAAATTTGGCATAGACATACGTGTTACTTCGGCATGTACAAATGACTTTGTTTTATAAGTTACGTACATTTGTGAAGTTATAGTAACAATACCACTTGCTAACTGTGATGGAAAACATCGTAAGGAAACCCTAGTGTTTAAGGTACTTACATACCTTAGCGCTTGCTACGTACAATGGCCCAAGTGTGAGGCTAAGTGCGAAAATCTCAGGTCTAACTACATATTACTTACGCCGACAAAACGGTTTGTTATACAAGAGTGCAAAGTTGCTTTTTAACCGTGTGCTCAATTTTGATGACAGAGCGAGCGAAGGATTCAAAAATTATAATCCTGAGCGTTAGCGAAGGAATCAAAAGAGAACGAGGTGAAAAATCTTTGCAATCGAGTGCAACACGTAACTTTTCATCCCACCTCAGCGAGGAAATGACTAAATGCAGAAAAACACAAAGGAGGTTCCGAGTCTGAGTTTCTAACAAATTAAAAAAAGTAGTATAATATGTATGCATCACTTTATTTCGGATAAAAAAATCCATAGTTTGTTAGTAAAATTACATTAAATAATAATAATACAACTAAATATGTAAGTGAGATAGAAATTTCTGAAATTAAAATTAAAATAAATAAATAAATTCGGCACCATGGAGGTAGAAGTAAATAGGTTTAATTATGTTTTTATTTTACAAACTTAGTGCACTCGATGTTCTAAATTCAATTTACTTTATCCTCTAGCGGATAAAAACGGCTTTTGCACTCAGATATCGAAGAGCAAAAATACTCTTTCCGAGATGGGGGAATGAAAAACATTTTTTTAGGGTGGGCACCCTACACCTAAATTAGGGATGTAATTTTTTTCTCGCCTACACCATATTGTGGGGTATCGTTGGGTTGGTCGTTAAACAATATTGTGGGTGTAGGAAGATCATCTTTTAATTAAGGTTCCGTTTGCGAAATATTAAGCGTTAAAGTCCAAATTTTTATCCGAGCAGGGTGTCCCCTCCCTCTCTCCTGGCTAAACGGTTGATTGTGGAAACGTGAAAAATTTCAGAGTAATAGCATAATTCAATGATGGCACCTATAATGAACTTAAAAGGAAAACTATCACAGCTAAGTAGACTTCACAAGTCAACGAGTAATAGGAGACCAACTTTTAAGAGCCCTATGCCCTACATCCTATAGTGCAGGGTGATAGGGTGAAAAATACATCCCTAATTTAGGTGTGGGGCGGTACCCTATTAATTTTTTTTAAACATATTATTCTACCGTTTTGTCTGCGTGATTAATATGTATGTAACATAACATAATTCACGCCTGTATCCATCCCAGAGGTGTAGGCAGAGACCAGGGACTGCCACTTGCGACGATCCTGACAGATCACTTTCGCTTCCTCAACATTCATTATTCAATGTATGTTTATGCCAAATTTCAGCTTTTTAGTCTAATCGTCCTCTGAGCTAGGCCGCGGATAGACAGACGGACAGACAGACGGACAGACAGACGGACGATCATGGCGAAACTATAAGAGTTCCTTGTCGACAAGGAAAAATTGGTTGGTACGACGTAGAGCGCCGAACGCTAAGAGATTTCTTTAAAGAAACCAACATCTTAACAGTTGCATGTCAATACATTTATGAAAATATTATGTAGGTACGTTAGAAAAAATATCAAAGACTTCGAAAATGTTGGTGGCCACCATAATGTTAATACTAGAAATAAACATAAATTGTCATTTCCACGATTTAGACTTGCAAAAGTTAATACATCCTTTATGGGGCACTGTATAAGGTTCAACACCAAAATTCCTCAAGATATAATAGAGTTACCTCCAACGGGGTTTAAAAAATGTGTTAAGCATATTCTGTGCAAAAAGGCTTACTATGACATCAAGGATTATTTAGAAGACAAAGATGTTTGGCATTAAACAGTAGATTAATATTAATTACAGAATTACAGGACGATTGTGACTAGTGTTCAACACATTCATGACCAATATTTAAGTTCAAAACTCTGTTAATTAAGTTAAAATGTGTTTTGAAAAGAAAAATGTGGAGTTACTTTGTTAGCTTCTTCTCCACATAATCCATTAATTGTGAAACTAACAACTTTGACGTTCATTTAGTAAATATTGTGTTTTTATAATGAATAAAAATATTTGAATTGACCGGATGTAAGCCCACTTGGTACTTAGACCTAGTACCTTCAGGACATTGTATGACGATTCTTATCATGGCTTTAACAAGCAAAACAAACATAAAACAACATTCAACGTCACAAATTAACAGACAAACAGCTCGACTCCAAATCCAATCAATTAATCGGCCGCTCCCGAGTAAACTTCGACGCCATCTTTAAATCAAATCAACGCTAGCGCCATCTGTCGGGCTTGGCGCTAATCGAATGATATCGCGAGTTCTGCGTAGGTAATTAATTGCTTTATCAACGTATCGAGAGTTATGAATGATGGCGGGAACTTGTTGCGAGCAGCCGGCTTGGAATTGAATTCTGCGACGCCAGAGTAGACTTTATCTCTACATCTAGAGTAGTACAGTTGACTGTTTATCAAGGGTGCAGGGAATGTGACACAGTGAGAAATATTTGCAGATAATTGGTTTACAGATTGCGAAGAAAATATGTCATCGTATTCACACTGTTTTGCAATAGGTACCTACAAATTGAAATCAGACATCACAAGGTGGCTCAGGCTTGATTTTCTTCGATGACAGCCTAGTTAACCAGTTAGCCTAGAGAAACAAGTTAGTTGTCACTTTCCTAGCATCACAAAAACATAATAGTTTTCATACAATTAAGATTGGCTATCCATAATGTAGTGCTGGTCCCAACACTTATGTATAGTAGCGAGGCTTGGGTATGGCAAAAGAAGCAAGAAAGTAGAATTGATGCAGCAGAAATGAGGTTCTTAAGAAGTATATCTGGTGTTACTTTGAATGACAGGATACGCAATAATAAAGAACATTGTGGAGTGAATAGAATTGAGAAATAGTACATTGTTCACCGAGAGGAGAAAGTGACCGATTACCGGGAATCGCAGTTTCTCTCGAGTGATACATAGTGCTTTATACTACACCTACAAGGAAAATAAAAAACGAAATCTTTACTAATTGAAATTTATATTGAAATTGTTGCAGTTAGTGAAGCTTAATGTAACACTTTTTCCATTAATGTTTGTTTGAGATGATTGCGACAATGTAGGACAGCTAGTGGCCAGTGTCATTTTGCGAACTTGGAGATAAAAACTCACTGTAAAAACTTTTTGGCTTTTGATATTTAGGTTACCGGCGCATAGTCTTACCCAAAATTAAAAAAGAAAAACCACGTAAGAAATGGATTTTCAAACACTTTTCTCTCCCGCTCAGATGCGTTTTCTCCCCGCATATTTGTTCGATATGCAATGACGTACTTTCTACCGTAAATTTGATAAAGTATCAAGGTATTTTTCAAGCAGGTGTAGTATAAAGAATGTTGCGTTGGTTTGGACATGTGGAGAGGATGAAGGAAGAAACATTGACGAAACAAATATACCTATCGAGCGAATGTGGGTGGAACGGCCGGTATGTGACGTCCCAAGCGGACATATTTCGACCAAATAGGGGATGTATTAGCAAAGGGCAAGATAAAAAGTACCCGAAACCGGCGTGCGCGCATGTAACGACTAATAAATGTTAAGCAAGTGAAAGTGGTCTGTCAGGATCGTGGCAAATGGCAGTCCCTGGTCTCTGCCTATTCCTCTGGGATAGACGCGTGAGTTGATGTATGTATGTACAATTAAGGACTGTACTAGTTGTCAAGTAAATATTACTACCACTGTATAAACACGAGACTATCAATGTATTGCATTGCTTTTACCGATACGTTTTTCCAAGGCGTCGGCTACGCGATCTGCATGATAGACATCTACATGGGGATGTACTACAACACCATCATCGGGTGGGCGGTCTACTACCTGGTTGCGTCTCTGGCCTCCATCAACTCGGTCCTGCCCTGGACGAGCTGCAACAACACCTGGAATACGCCCCTGTGCAGCCCCGTCACCTCGCCGCAGATCAACCCCAACGCCACCACGCCGGCTAAGGAATTTTTCGAGTAAGTCAAACGAAGGCCGACTTGCACCACTGTTTTAAATGTGGCTTAAACAGCATTTAACTAAAATTCTTTATACAAAAGTCGATTTAAATAGCAGCTTAAGTGACATTTAAGAAGTGGTGCAAGTCGGCATATTTCGATAACACTTTAGTTATAAAGTCACTAAGCTGTCAGGATGGTATAGGTGTTGGGCAAAGCCGGCGCCGTGTGGCGCCGGATTAAGAATAGCGTCACTCCATTTCCTTCCGTGGATGTCGTAGAAGGCGACTAAGGAAATCAATTACCAGGAGATGGGCAGCAGCGTCTTCCTGAGATTCCAACAGCATACTGCGATCGCCAACCCGCCTGCCGAGCGTGGCGATTATGGCAAAACCCCTTATGGTTATGAAAACCACGAAGGAGGCCTGTGTCCTGCAGTGGGCGTCAAATGGCTGATGATGAAGCCTACTCCATCTAACAATGCAAAAAGCAATGTCCCAGGTACTGCAGCGGCCGGCTGGTCCCTTCACCCATCTAGTGTGAGTGATGGTGCCACTGGACACGGTATAAATCATCTCATTACGTAGATGAGAAGGCCAAAGTTTTTTTTTTAGTTATTAGTGATTAATGCACATTGTTCGGGAGAGCGCTGCTTGTGCTTATCCTATAACACTCTTTTTGGGAGCAGGGTACCTATATCCTATATCCATATCAAGTTATCACTAAGGTCATATATTTTTTAAATGTTATCTTAAGTCAAATTAACACCATAAACCAAAACCAATTAATGAGGATATACAAAAATAACATTATATAAATTCACGCCTGTGTCCTGGACGGGTAGGCAGAGACCAGGGTTTACCACTTGCCACGATCCTGATAGACCCCTTTGGCTTCATCAACATTCATTAGTCGTTGCATCCGCGCACGCTAGTTTAGGGTAATTTTTATCTTGCCCTTTGCTAATACGTGCTAATACATCCCCTTTTTGGTCGAAGTATGTCCGCCTAGGACATCCCTTACCGATCCTTCCACCCACATTCACTCGACATACAAACTTCTTAGAAATTAGTTTCCATAGTCTTTTGAACAGCAAATTTACTAGTGGTTGGCAGAAAAAATGATCAGTAGAAAATTCCAAACCGATCAGCAGAAAATTCCTAAGAGCCTCCAAATTGTTGCATTAAAATTAAATTAATAAATTTGTGGCGTGCCTCAAGAAGGCCTATGTCCAGCATTGGACGAACGAGTGGTCGATTAATGTAATCAATCTGTCCTTTCTGTCCTCGGCCATCAGTCTGCCTCAAATCGTTGTTTTGATTGATTGATTATAATGTTGATTAATTTACTAGCCACGTGATCATCATCATCAGCCATTTGACGCCCACTGCAGGACATAGGCCTCCTGGGTTTTCATAACCTGGAGGGGTTTTGCCATAATCGCCACGCTTGGCAGGCGGGTTGATGATCGCAGTATGCGGTTGAAATCTCAGGAAGACGCTGCTGCCCGTCTCCTGATAATTGAATTCCATAGTCGCCTTCTACAACATCCACGGAAGGACATGGAGTGACGCTATTAATCCAGCGCCACACGGAACTAGCCACGTGTTGCTGCTCATTATGAGTTTTAACTTTCATATGGAACGGTGGATAATTTTTCACCGTTTCGAAGTTTATATTTAATAAAAAGTTATATAGGAAAGAATAATTGATGATGATGATGAATAGAAATTATTTTTTGCAAAAAATAGAGGGAATCTAAGGCAGAATAATTGGTGCATCTTGTAAACTACGCACTCACTGCAAAGAAAAAAAAGTGCAGGACGTGAGGAAACAGAGCAGGGATTGAACTTTCGAGAAGTCATTTACACCTATCTAGAGCAGTAAACGTTTATGAAATCACCCACAGTAACTCTCTCCAGTAACTCCAATAACTTTCTCCACAGACGGAATGTCCTGGAGCAGCACAAATCGGACGGCCTGGACTACATGGGTCCCATCAAGCCTTCGCTCGCCCTCTGCGTGTTTGGAGTCTTTGTCCTGGTCTACTTTTCACTTTGGAAAGGTGTCAGAAGTGCTGGCAAGGTAAGGAATCAATACACAGTATGTAGGAAATAAAGTAAGAGACAATGTAGATACATCTAAAATTATTAGATTCGTCAGCGTCGTCTTGTTGTCTTCTTGATCCATCTTTTTGGTAGTTTTTCTTTTCTTGCGTGTATTTTATTTGCGTGAGTTTTCTGTATTTCTGTGGCAAGGAGATTCGTCAGCGTCGTCTTGTTGTCTTCTTGATCTTTTTGGTAGTTTTTCTTTTCTTGCGTGTATTTTATTTGCGTGAGTTTTCTGTATTTCTGTGGCAAGGAGGTTCGTCAGCGTCGTCTTGTTGCCTTCTTGATCTTTTTGGTAGTTTTTCTTTTCTTGCGTGTATTTTATTTGCGTGAGTTTTCTGTATTTTTGTGGCAAGGAGGTTTGTCAGCGTCGTCTTGTTTTCTTCTTGATTGTCCTATTTTTTGTTTTTTTTTTTTGCTTGCATGTATTTTATTTGTGACTCTGTATTTCTGTGGCAATTAGATTCGTCAACGTCGTCTTGTTGTCTTCTTGATTGTTCTTTTTTTGTAGTGTTTCCTTCCTTGCATGTATTTTTTTTGTGTAGTCTCTATTTCTGTGGCCATTTAAATTAATGGCTATTTTTCTTTCTTTCTTGCTTTCTCTCAAAACATCTAGTTCATATTTAATTAGAAAACTCCATTGCCAGTGCCAAGAAAGATTTAATTAAGTGGCATTAATAACTGAGGAGGTGAAAATCAAAAGGTGACCATTACATTTTTCCTTTTTTCCCAGAAAACGAGAAAAAAATTTTGCAGCTATATTTTTTTCACAATAAATAAGGTTCTTATAAGGTCTATTATATGATATTATTTTTAATTTTCTAGATCTTCAAATATTTAAAATTTTGTTGCGAGAGCGCCTTTTTGGTAGCTATTTTTTACGGCAAAACATGCCTCTTTGAACCGAATCTCTTCGAAAATAGATGTAATCCAGGGTTTTTAACCCAATGGCAAAAAAATGATTTCAGCAAAAAGTGTAAATGTGACCATTTGATTTACAATCAACTGATAGTTTTTTTTTAAATCCAGCCAACTTTATACTAATTCAAACAAGTTGGTGCTTTAGTCCACCATATGTATAGACGTATTTAACAGGTGGTGTGGGTGACAGCGCTGGCACCGTACGTAGTGCTCCTGATCCTGCTGGCCAGAGGCGTGACTTTGCCAGGGGCGACCGAGGGCATCCGCTACTATCTCACTCCTGAGTGGCATAAACTGCAGAACTCAAAGGTAGGCACTTGAAATATTAAATTCTTTAAATAACAGCTACTTATTACGAATACCGCCTTTTGAAAAGATACAAAAAACCCAAGAACCTAGAGGAAATTATACGACGTGTTACTGAAATTGAAATTGAATTGAATCGCAAAACCTGAAAACCATGTCATGACCTCAGTTATAGGCCATAGCCATGCGTTAAAGAACTAAATGCCGCCCATGAACAAGAATACGATAAGAAGCTTATAAGAAGGAGATTATTTTGCACAACACTAACCGTTGCGAGTAGGTCGGAGTTAAAGAAAGCTCTTCTCGGATTAAGAGAGTCGAGGTGGAGTTTTAGAATAAAGAAACGTTTAATACGGTTACAAATTAAGTGTAACTAATTTAATCCTTGACTGTAGTTGTAAGCATAACTGTGAGTTTTTCATTTCTATGTCTTTGTCTATAGAAAACGGCACTGGTTGTACAGTTACATATTTATCCATGTAACATTTTTCTGACTTGTAACTATATTGTACATGGCTCTTGATAAAAAAAAAATAATGCGTGTTGCGTGTTCCACAATTCAAGTCTTGTTAAACAAATACATAATTTTAGTGATTTTAATTACTGTCATCATGCCTATTGTCTGTTTTCTTTCAATAAAAAAATTCAAAAATAAACAAAAAAATACCAGCAGAATCAATGTTAATACAACTGCGCTCTCAGACGGGAACAAAAATAAAGTCACTGTGACATTTTCGTTTCAGAAACACGAAATAAAAAATTACGTTTAGAAACTATGTGTATATATAGGTACAGGTACACCATTATGTTCACTTATTTATTTCTACGGCTCTACTCTTATATTACGCGCACCAAATTCCTCTGTGATCAAAACCTATAAATACTAATTGCTATCGAAAACGACAGGATTTGGTGCGCCTAATTAGGTGTCTAAACCCTCCAGACTAAATAAAATGGCAGTCTTTTTCTAATCACAAAGATGTCCCCCAGGTATGGATCGACGCAGCATCGCAGATCTTTTTCTCTCTCGGCCCCGGGTTCGGTACCCTGCTGGCGCTGTCCAGCTACAACAAATTCAATAACAACTGCTACCGCGACGCGCTCATCACCTCCTCTATTAACTGCTTGACGAGTTTCCTTGCTGGCTTCGTTATCTTCTCCGTTTTGGGGTACGTCAAAGCAATAGATTTTCTCCTTTCTTGCCGTAAACAAGGCCTACTGTTGGGTACAGGCCTCTTCTTTTTTACGCTAAGCCATCCAATACCCTGGACGCCAAATTCAAATGAGTTGCTACCTCTGCTGAGAACAGTCCATTATATGTGTGTGTGTTTTTCTACGTGCATTACTTTTGGGGGGAGTTTACTTGAGTAGCACTTGTATTGAATCCATAGACAAATTTAAATAGAACCTTCACTGTGATTCAGTCACTAATTGATATAGCTAGCTTTCTTTATCCAAAACTTCCTTGTTTTAGTTACATGGCGCACGTCCAGAATAAGAGCATAGAAGAGGTTGGGCTTGAAGGTCCGGGGCTGGTCTTCATTGTGTACCCTGAGGCTATAGCCACCATGACTGGCTCCGTATTCTGGGCCATCATCTTCTTCCTCATGCTGATCACCCTTGGTTTGGATAGCACTTTCGGAGGTAAGCTTGGCGATCCTTGCTTTATTTAGGTCTTTACATTTTAGTGAGTAGTCTACTATCAGTTGTGGATACAACCTGAGGGATCCAATTACGTGTCTAATGACGATTGTTCATTAGGAAAACTCGGCTACTTCAATTCTCTGAAATCAAGATAATTAAGTTTATCTAATGAATGGGAATTAAGACCATTAGGTTCACTTAATGAACAATCGCGATTGAATTGTGACGTCCGGAATTAAGGTATGTAATTAAATTTACCTAATAAACAATCGTGATAAAAAGTAGCTTATGTGCTATATCAAAGTATAATCTAGCTCTGTGCCAAAAATTTTTCAGATCTGTTCAGCCGCCTTATTGTGTAACAAACATCCAGCTACCCAGCCAAATTTTGCATTTATAATAGTAGTAAAAAATATGATACACCTATAGTAGATCTTTACAAAAGCTGCATAGCTTCAACTTCAAACGATTGTCATTGGTCACCCATGCTCACTATTAATTTACCGTCTAATCTCTTTGATATACCTCTACGACCTTCTTTGCCCAACAGGTTTGGAGGCAGTGACAACGGCGCTTTGTGACGAGTATCCAAGGGTGTTAGGAAGACATAGAGAGCTCTTCGTGGCTGGATTATTATGCATCATTTACATCTGCGCCTTGCCAACGACTACTTATGTAAGTAACTGCACTTAACTTTAAATAACATTCCCCTCCATCTAGCGAGAGAACGGGAATGAAGGCGTGATGGGGAAAAGGCCCATACCAGCAGTTCTCAGTGGTGGGCTGAACACTGATGATGATGATGATGACGATATATCACATAACATCCACGTATCACAATCATTGGCCCCTGATCCCAAACTAGGACACCTTGGGAACAAGGACAACCAAAATATGAAATAACACCCAGACTGAAGCCATTACTGCAAAGTAAAGTACGGCGGCTCTCAAAGGTAATTGAACCCACGACCTCTGGCATGGTGGTCAAACGTGTTACCACTAGGCCACTGAGATCTTTCTAATATATCTCGTCACTATTCAGATGTGGGTGAAAAGGCAGGTAAGGGATCCCCTTGATGGATATATAATTATCTCACTATCTAATACTTAGAAGTCTTTTAATGTATTTTGTTTTCTGGTGTGTATAATAAAGTATTCTAATGTAATCTATTATGACTGAAAATCAGCGCTGAGGGATCACTTCCTCAGCACAATGCTGAGTCAGCTGCCTTTTGTGGCAACTTAGACACACCACAGGCTACATCTATGGTCCTGTTTTATTTATTTGTTTTGTCTGTTGTGTATTTAGTTTTCTTTCTGTTGTTGTGCATATTATGTTAACATAACATAACATAAACTCACGCCTGTATCCCTGAGGGGTAGGCAGAGACCACGGACTGCCACTTGCTACGATCCTGACAGATCACTTTCGCTGTATTAACAAAGAGCAAGATAAAAAGTACCCGAAACTGGCGTGCGTGCATGCAACGACTAATGAATGTTGACAAAGCGAAAGTGATCTGTCAGCATCGTAGCAAGTGGCATATTATGTTACTTATCTGCTTATTTTGTTTCTGTGATGTGTCTTGTTGGTATAATAAATTTCTTTCTTCTTCTTCTTCTTCTTTCTTAATCGGCTCATAAATAGAAACTGTTGGGCATAAGCCTCTTCTCTTTCACGCCAACCCATCCGGTCCTTTGCAAGTCTCGTCCAATGTTTCCCAGTCGCCTTTACAATTTCGTCGGCCCACCGGGTTGGTAGTCTACCATGCCTGCTCGGCCCATTCTTGGCCACCGTTCAGTGGCTACCTTAGTCCAACGGCTGTGTTCCTTGCTTCCCGGATATGTCAACTAAATATTATGAATGTTGAGTTAGCGAAAGTGATCTGTCAGGATCGTGGCATTTGGCAATCCCTGTTCTCTGCCTACCCCTATGGGATATAGGCGTGAGGTTACATGTGTACGTATGTATGTATGTAATATTATATCGAAAAACCGGCCAAGTGCATGTCATGTTACTGGTAGTTTCTATAATGAACCGTTTAGCCGCTGGCGCTTGGCGCTTTAAAGCTTAATATTTCGCAAACAGAACCCTGAATAGAAAAATGGTCTTCCTACACCTACATCCTTGTTGACTACGGAACCCTAAAAAGGATGTATTAACGAAGGTCAAGATAAAAAGTACCCGAAACGGGTGAGCCTGTGTAGTCACTAATGAATGTCGATGAAACAAAAGTGGTTTGTCAGGATAGTGGCAAACCCTCTTCATCATCATCATCATCAGCCATTTGAGGCCCACTGCAGGACATAGGCCTCCCTCACGCAAACCCTGGTCTACCCCTACGGGATAGTTTCTTAAAGGAAACAAAATCTACTTATTAGCAACATAATGCAAGAAATATTTCCGCTTCGGTATTCATGGAGAAAACACGTCAGCTGATCCGATTGCACAAGCAAAATGGGGCGATTACCATAGCTTTGCTTTATTATAATCTGCCTTAGAGCACAATGTCAACTCTGCGCTCACACTACAAGCTCTGCTATTCCTACATAGTGCATACAAAGTCAAGATTTAGTGTAAGTACGACGTCCGACGAACAACTGCAGTTGGACCATTAAATTAAAATTCATAGTTTATGATGACAATTCGATGTATATTGCGTAGCAGTTTTCATACGGGCATTGAATTTTAGAAAGCTCTACACGTATTTCTCGGCTCTGAGCGTATTTTCAGTGGCGGCCTCTGGGCCTGGCGCGGTTTTTTTATCGCCACTTTTTTTGTATGGGTTTGGGTTTCTATGTCTACTTAAAATTCAATGCCTGTGGGTTAATCGGATATGCAACTTATATCGAATTGTCAGAGTAAATCACGTATTGTGATTCTACAAAACCGGGCACGTGCGTGTCGGGCCACGCGAAATGTAGGGTTCCGTAGAAAATGGGGTTTTTTTATCTGCTTTACAGAACTAACAACTTCATTAAAGTAATTTTCAATGGAATTTGTACGGAGTTTTCCTTTTATAAGTTGGTTGCCTATTACTCGTTAATTTGTAAAGCCTACTTAGCCGTGATCGTTTTCCTTTTAAGTTCATTTTAATATGTGCTACTGACCTGAAATTTTTCACGTTTCTACAATAAACCGTTTAGCCGGGTCTTTAACCTTATTATTTCGCAAACGGAACCCTAAACCGAAAAATTGTCTTCCTGCACCCACAATATTTCTAAACGACCAATTGAACGACATCTCACGCTGTGGTGTAGGTGAGAAAAAAAATGTATCCCTAAATTAGGTGTAGGAAAGAAAAAAATTCAAGAAAAAAAATTTTTTTTTCGAGATTTTATTCTACCGTTTTATTGGCGTAATAAAGATGTAAATCTATGCCAAATTTCCACTCTCTAGTACTTATCGTCTTCTTGCTAAGCCGCAGACTGACAGACAGATAGACGGACGGACATGACGAAACTATAAGGGTTCCTTGTTGACTGTGGAACCCTAAAAATGGCCCTAACGTACGATTTGCCTTTAAAAAATCTTTCGGCAGACGTGGGTTTGAAGATTTATCGTTTTTAGCCTTTCAATGGAATAACTAGACTGGAAACTGTTTTTATGTACGAGACGATGTTTTATGTGTGTGACGAATCAAATTTAGGACGCTTGTAAGAGTTTCGGGTACAGAAATCCTGTGCCAAACGGGACCTTATATTAATGCCTACGAAGATGTCTGTTTGTACGTATGTCCGTCAGACTTTTATAGAGCTATATCTTCTGAACCGTTATCGCATATTTCTTGCCGAAACTAGAAGTAAAGATACAACTAGGTTTATCCTACGTCATTGTCATTATCACAGTCTTTGTCACGTCTCAGCAATGGCTTCAGGTTTTAGTTGATGTAGCATACGCCTCCGCAAACTCGCTCTATATGTCTGTAGTTATCTGTTATGTCATGTCTGTAGGTACCGCTCGAATTTCGCTGCAACCGGCAACAAACCTAGACGACAAGCGAGAGTCCGACCTCTCGCCGAACAGACTATCGCGGCCGTGCATTATTCAATAAATTATCACCTCTCTTATCTGTCGAAGCGAAGGGCCAAGAGATACATTATTCATTGCGACCACTCGCCGAGATGACCTGGCAGTAGCGGTGTTAAATGAGGCTTTTATTTTGTTAGCCTGTGTACTGTGTGTGGAAATGTGACTAGAGGTTTTCGGGTTAGTGACACGAAGGTAAAGAGCACCAATCACTTTGTGGGGCTCGCTGGAAATTCGTGGAAATTTCAGGGGAATAGAGGTTTGTGTGCTCGATTTATATACTAGTTAGTTAGTTACTTACTCGTGAGATTTCCGCACTTAACCTCATAGTTGGGCCATTGCCCAACGCTCGTAGCCCCGGCTGCCTGAGTGATCTTAAAACGATCACGAAGGTTAAGCAACACTGGGCGCGTTCAGTGCATGGATGGGTCGCCGTCTATGCCTAACGCTAGTGGCATTTTTCCGAGCGGTTCCGTGCTTCGCAAGGCACGTTAAGCTGTTGGTGCCGGCTGCCGTCGATAGATGGCAGTCGTTAAGCCAAGTCAGAGGCCTTAGGGCGGCTTGACAACTTCTGACAGTAGACGAGCCACTAGTCTACAAGCCTCCACCAATCCGGACTTGGCCCCCGTGGTGGAGTATGGCCTATACCTTCCTCAGGGAAGAGACCCGTGCCCCTCGGTGGGGACATAATGGGTTGATGATGATGATGATGGGCCATTGCACGTAGCAAGCGCTGAGGTATGTAAACACCTCAGACACTAGGATTGCCTCTCGATGTTTTCCTTCGCCGTTAGCGAGTGGTATTGCTAGCACAACTTCACAAAGGAAAATTGGTACATGCCGGGATTCGAACCTACGGCCACCCGAATGCGGAGTTCATCATCATCATCATCAGCCATTTGACGCCCACTGCAGGACATAGGCCTCCTTCGTGATTTTCATAACCATGAGGGGTTTCGCCATAATCGCCACGCTTGGCAGGCGGATTGGCGATCGCAGTATGCGGTTGGAATCTCAGGAAGACGCTGCTGCCCGTCTCGTGGTAATTGATCTCCGTAGTCGCCTTCTACGACATCCACGGAAGGAAATTGACTGACGCTTTTCTTAATCCGGCGCCACACGGCGTTCTACCACCGCTTTTATATACTAAGACAAGTCATACAAGTGATCTGAAAAAACGCACAACCTTCATAGGGCGGCGTCTACCTGGTGGACCTCCTGAACGTGTACGGGCCGGGACTGGCGATCCTGTTCGTGGTGTTCGCGGAGGCAGCCGGCGTGTGCTGGGTGTACGGCGTGGACAAGTTCTCCGCCGACGTCAAAAGCATGCTGGGACACGCGCCCGGCTGCTTCTGGCGGACTTGTTGGAGTTACATCAGGTGAGGTGAAAAGGACACTAGAGAACGGAAAATAGACAGAAAGTCGTGAAGGTTATTTGTTAGCTTTTTCTCCACATAATCTATTAATTGTGAAACTAACAAATTTGATGTTAATTAAGTTATATTTGAATTCAATTAAAGTGGGGCACACGCCCGGGTGCTTTTGGCGGATTTGCTGAAGTTACACCGGGTGAGGAGACAAGGACACTAGAAAGAAAGAGAGATAAATTGGTCTGCAGAGAAAAGACAAAGATTTTTTCTATCTGACTTTGTAATATTTTAGCCTGACTGAATTGAACAAATATTTACTCTGTACCTTTTCTGACTTAAATAAGTAATGCTATTGTCATCAGCCCCGTGTTTCTGCTCGTCCTCTTCGTGTTCTCCGTATTGGCTCACGAAGAAATGCTAGTGGGCGAGTACACGTATCCAGATTGGTCCATCTCGGTCGGCTGGGTGCTCACCGGGACCACCGTCTCCTGCATACCGGTCTACGCCATCTACAAGTTCTGCATCACGCCCGGCAATTTTGTTAACGTGAGTACCTTCGTCAATGTCTTCTTTCGTTTTTGATGTGAAAACTTTTTCTGAACAGAGAACAAAACCAAACTCTATTCGGATGTACTTGGCCGGTTAATGGCGTATACTGGGCTCCAGTCGTCATCTTAAATTTAAAAAATCATATAAGGTTTCACTTCTATCGTCATACAAACACACACCCTTTTTAGGGTTCCGTACCCGAAGGGTGCCAAACGGGACCCTATTACTAAGACTTCACTGACCGTCGGTCTGTCTGTCTGTCACCAGGCTGTATCTCATGAACCGTGATAGCTAGGCAGTTGAAATTTTCACAGATGATGTATTTCTGTTGCCGCTATAACAACAAATACTAAAAACAGAATAAAAAAATATTTAAGGGGGCTCCCACAAATGTTGTCTCAAGATAGCGCTCGCCATCTAGCGGCTATCTACATAACCTTTACAGCGCCGATGTGATGTCGTTAAATGTCAATGTTAAACGCTGCTTGTTGGTTTTTATATCAAATTCGATCTATGTCTAATGTTGTATAGATAATGCTACGGAACCCTTCGTGTGTGAGTCCGACTCGCAGTTGGCCGGTTTTTTCTATTATTTTCTCTATCTTTCAGTCTCTCACTCCTTTTCTTTGTTATTCAGCCACTCATCATCGTTCTATTTGTCTTTCTGCTTGCTTTTTAATCACTCGTAGGTATGATTATTTTGATTTGACCCGCGCTTAGGGATTACCCAGTCCAATCTCAAAATGCTTCTTTAATTACAGCGTTTAAAGACAATAATGCGTCCAGAAGTAATCACCGTTCCGCCTGCTGACGCGACGCTTTGCAACCTGTGACCTGACCAGCACTTCACCGCCACTCAGAAGCAGACCAAACCACCCACAGTTGAGTGGTTAGTGTAGTCAATAGACTAGAACACTGTGTAGTCAACCTAAATGTTAGTTCTTGAATGAGATAGCCAACCGTCTGACATAGATATCTTCTTCCTTAGGAAGTTGAAAACGAGAGTTGGGCTTGTTAAACTACGTTTATCACATTCAGATTCAAAACGTACTATTTATAACCGTAATAATATAACTTAACGTAATAATATAACGTGGCATGGCCACAGTAGGTTTCGAAAGTAGTTTTATAGACGCATAGTTATACCACTAATCCCGTTTTTAAACCTAAAATTGTATATTTGTGTGAGTAGGTAAATGTGGACCACCCAATCAGTGAACATATAAAATAATACCTTAATGACAAAATTGTAGCCCTGATACGCATACAGTGCTTTCTTCCACTCTAATCAGTTTGTTTATAACTACAGAAATTGTACAAAATATAAACGAGCTTTGTGAGCCTTATTTGCTATTGTTAGATTATCCACGTACTGACATATACTTACATATAGGTGATTAAATGCATACAAAAGTATATCTAAAAGCAATGTTATCTACAAAATTTCATACACCATAAGATATAATGTTTTAGATCAATGTAACCATTTTACAACGAAAGCATATTTATATTAAAGATTAGAAATTGTAGATATTATGTATCTACTCGTTAGAGTGTAGTGTTGTAAATATGACAGAAAATTTGCTGAAAAGACGATAATATAATTAACCAGGTTTAAACAAACTCTAAGACAAAATGGCGAGTATATTTTATTTTCACATGTTAAAATTAAGCAAACTCCTTATTGTACTATAAGTAAGACTATAAATATTGAAATAAATATCTTAACATTTTTGTACTCCCGGGCAATGAGTGCAGAAATGCTAAATAATTTTATACTGTACATAAATATAATCATACAAATAG
This sequence comes from Yponomeuta malinellus, assembly GCA_947308005.1. Classification (NCBI taxonomy): domain Eukaryota; kingdom Metazoa; phylum Arthropoda; class Insecta; order Lepidoptera; family Yponomeutidae; genus Yponomeuta; species Yponomeuta malinellus. Next base: position 2,030,335 of record OX371006.1, on the reverse strand, counting down.
CAGAAAATAAATGTAATAGTCAACTTTCAGTCCTAGAAAAATATAGTTATTTATATGTTAGAGGTAGATTAGATAAAAATCATCTTAATCCAGTAGACGAAAAAAAGTTGTAAGTAATTTAAAATGAAAATGCATGTTATTTATAAGTTTACCCATGTATAAAACGTATGCAAAACTAAACAATGTTGTGCATAGGTCAATAAGCGTGTGTGTTTAGAGTCAAGTAGTGAAATATAACTTTACGCTACAAGGTTTAGTAAAGACGTAGTGTTGTGATTTAAATACGATACTTACAATAACTTATATTCATAAAGATTTACTGATTTATTTCAATTTGAAAAGCCTATGTAACCGTTATAAGAGGTATTAGAAAGCTTTGCTTGAAAGTTTATAAATATTTATTGAGCTTTCAAGAAATATGTTAAAACAAGTCAGTCTTAGCTGCTTTAAAATATTGATGTTAAGTGTTTTTATAAAAAAAAGTATAAACATACAAAATCGTAGTTCATATACCCACAAAATTTAAACTACTCGGTATAGTTTTTTTTTTTCTTCTATATTTTAAACATTAAAATGCATTCAATATTATGCATTATCCATGTCATTGTTTCGATGTTAGCGAAAATGTATTCACACTAAATGTGTTAGAGTTAGAAATAAATGAGAAATGGATAGATAGGATCTACATCAGCCATTGCAGATCAATCTAGACATTTTATATTAATAGTTTGTTTCATTTCATGATTCAAAAAGTCGAAAAGAAGAAAACTGATCATACTCCTAACACAGAAACGAACTTTGTAAATGTCAATTTGGGCACCCCAAATTACATAAGGGTTATTTATTTATGCCACATACGTATACGGCATACGTCCAAAGGTGGACAAACAAAATGCTGAAGAAGAAAAGAGAGAACACTTATTTCCTAGGTATTGCCTTTGGACGTATCTATCTTGTTAAATACCCAAATATTATGAATGCTCATTTTTGCCTAGTACAATAAAGTAAACTAACTTATACGCTTCAGGTGTTTACAAGCCTGGAATGAAGAAACGGTTAAACAATAAATTAACCCTGAAAAGTAGAAACGCGAGTATGTGTGAACACACCTACCACGTAGAAGAGAGTAGAGAACACGCGACCCTATTTAAAGAACCAAAGAGTTTGGAGACACACAAAAACATCCCAACCAACTTGTTTCTCACTAAGAAAGTCCAACAAGACGTCATACGTCATAACTTGTCAACAGACAAAACCAGTCAAATCATGCTTTTACAATCACGGATTAAAAACTACAATTACCTGAAAATTTCTGAAAGTAACCCTGTGAAGTAACCCAAGACACCTTTTCATTACCTGAGATTCTACAAAATACTGAAAATCAAAATTTAAATTCTAAGGCGACCGTGAGAGTGTCAAAATTTGTAATGGTTTAGCACATGCATGACGAACAGAACTGTTTCTTTCAGCACACCAGTGGCAGTTGGTATTCAGTCCATTTATCCAATACTTATATAATACCGTCCTTGGCTGCTTACCGCAGCACAGGGTATCCTAGTTTGGGATCGGGTCAAGTGATTGTATTGTGTGGAAGTTATTGTTATTATTATTATTATTACCAATAGAAACACCACCAGAATCATAATGCAAAAGTTTCTCAACGACACTAATACGGTAGAGTTTACTCACCAACCCATGTTTGAGTCTTACACTTTACCCAGTTCACAAAGATTGGCTACTTATTTACCTTCGGGCACCAATCATCATCAGTGGACATTTATGGATGAGCTTGCTATTAGTATTTTAGAAAGAATGTTTAAGAAACGAAATTCCGAAGATGAGACGCTTCCCAGACAAAGCTCTCGTGCAGCTATTTTTAAATATGTGCTAAAATATCCGCTGAGGATGCTTATTATAATCAATCAAAAGAATTTAATCACACGTGAGCTTCTAACTACAGCTCACCATTTATCACTGCACTCAAATACACGAAGCAAAATATTTTGCCAACGAATAGTCGCCAAATAGAGCCCTCTGATCTATAAAATATCACCTGAGTTTTACACAAAGAACACTTTCATAATCCACCACCACCAGAGCCTCTACGAACACCAGTTGGAATACGCCGCGAAATGGCTGAGCTGCAACGGCGAGCTGTGGGGAGTGGGACCTACGGTCCTGTTCGCAAGTGCCGCGGCCGTGTTCCTTTACAACGAGCTGGAATCCTCGCTGATCATCCCTGGGGACAACGCTGGGATCCCCGCCATGGAGAAGACGCTTTTGGTTAGGTTCTTTGTTAGTTCCCTGACTCTGCAGCACGGCCAGTGTATCGAGCCCAATATCCGGTGATGACCGAAATAGCGCCATTTTGCTTTGTGTCGTGACACATAGTGCGTAGGTATGTGCGACATAGCGCGACTTTTCATGGCCTGGTTAGAGACATGGAATTGCTCTTTTTAGTCGGTAGTATCCAGGTGTTATAAGTGGGTATAAGTGGTGGGCAAGCCAGCTCCATAAAAAAAGCACGTAGTCTGGTTCATCTAACGGTCACTTCACTTACATCTACATACATAGGAGTGTAGGTAGAAGTTACCAAGCAAAGATCACAATCACCAAGGCTATGTAGATAGAACAGTTACTTCTAAAGCTTATATTTTTAGGGTTCCGTACCCAAAGAGTAAGGGATTCTATTACTAAGACTCCGCTGTCCGTCCGTCCGTCCGTCTGTCACCAGGCTGTATCTGATGAAGCGTGATAGTTAGACATTTGAAATATTCACAGATGATGTATTTCGGTTGCCGCTATCACAACAAATACTAAAATCAGAATAAAATAAATATTTAAGGGAGCTCCCATACAATAAACGTGATTTTTTTGCCGTTTTTTGCTCTATATTAATAACGGCAACAGGTAAACGCTTGAAATATTCAAATGTTGTATAGATAATGGTACGGAACCCTACGTGCGCGAGTCTGACTTGCACTTGGCTGGTTTTTTAATATCAGCCCCAAAAGCAACCTCTGGTAAATTATGGCAGAGCCGACGCTGGCGTGGAAAGACTCCCAACACACCATCAATCTCGGATATTTTTTAAACGGACTTTTAATCTGCTATTGCAGTTTTACCGTTATCGTACCAGTGATTTTTAAGTATTTCTAGTGTGTTAAAGTTATAATTCGCTTTAGACGACCATGGTGCTGGGGCTATTGGCGCTGATGGTCCACGTCTGGGTGTGTTCGACGCGCTTCTTCCAATACTATCTGGATACGCTTATTAGAGAAGTTAGTATTACCTCAGCATGTGAATTTCTTTGTTTCGCGAAGCTAACGGCAAGATAAAAAGAATCCGAAACCTGCTTGCGTGCATGCACCGACGACTGAATTTGCTAGGACCGTAGCAAGTGGCTAACACCTGGTATTTGTCTGCCTCTCCGCGATACAGGCGTGACTGTACGTATGTTTGTATATTCATACATTTGAAGAAGAAGAAGAAAGACATTTATTATACCAACAAGATACATTACAGAAACAAAATAAGCAGATAAGTAACATAATATGCACAACAACAGAAAGAAAACTAAATACACAACGAATAAATAATTTGCTGTCATCAGCCAACTATCTTTAGCAGAGCCACAAGAAGAAGAAGTAGGTACTTCACCCCAATCTTTATTAGATAGGTATTTTGATTCAACACAAGTGGGTTCAAATACTTATTCAACTCAAGCTCCCAGGTGGCCGTTAATCGTGAATTCTCTTTTTATTCCTAAAAGCTATCCTCAGTTTTCCAGCTCCATAAACCTTTCAGAGTCCGAACGTGTTCCTGGAGATGACTACGGCGGGGATCCTCGGCCAGTCGGAGCTGGTGATCCTGGGCCCCTTGACGAGGTTTTTGAAGCAACAGCAGCCCCAGATCCATATTACGCTGTGCTGGTTCCTCTCCCTCTGTTATGCCGACTACGTCAGGAAGCACTACTGTCAGCGATTCAATATGCCGTACTTGGAACAGTGGTAAGAAGCTTTGCTGCTCAAAAAATCTCGGGGGATAATTTTTCCGTCTAAATTTGCAGTTTGGAGCACATTGCTCTAAAGTGGATACTGCAAAAAATTAAAAAGCTCCCGCAATGCCAGTCATGACGATAAATTTTATTGTAGAATTCCCATGATATCTAGAGACCGGTAAACCATATACATGAACCATATGCACTCAAGTCAGTGCCATGCTGTCTCCAAATCCTCATTATATAAGAGTGGTGTTAAGGAAATCTAAATCTTGGCTCTTAGTTGGCTTAAAATGTCTGTGATAATTAAAAGTGTTTCTGTAAATTTTAGAACTAGCATATAATCGAAGATGATCATCATACAGATGGTCCGACATTACGGCCTCAATAGTCGGCTAACAGTGATTGCTTATGGTACAGAACCATGAAGAGTGGCTTGAGTTTGAAGATGCCTATATCCAGCAGTGAGTGTCAACGAGTTGGCGGTGGTGATGCAAATTAAATAACGCTCTATCTTCGTATTTCGATTTTGAAGCCAGTTTGTAACTGTAGATAGAGGTGTATAAATAAGGTGCCTTCCGCCAACCGGTGGCGGCGACAGGCAGAGCGAGCTGCAAGCGCGCGTGTCCCGCGCCGTGCGCTCCACCATGGTGCGCGCGCAGAGCTTCGTCAACGCCGTGCAGACACGCCTGCGCGGCTTTGCTCAGTCGGCGTCGGCATACAGTAGCGAAACGCGGGTCGGCGAGCCTCGCACGTAAGATAAGTCTCCACTTTTTACACTACTACTCAAACAAAACAGAAGAGTAATCAAGGTTCATACATAACTTACCTACTCATAACTTCTATTTCGTTTTAGAAACATATAGTGTTGTTAAATTCCTAGTGTCTTCCCAGGTAACCATCTACCAGGAAGGAATCAGTATAGGAACAAACTTGATTGATGATTGATATTTGTTTTGCGAGCCCTGGTTAAAGGAACTATTGAAATTAAATTGAACAAATTCCCCTCCACCGACATTAACCAATTTTTGTTAGGACCACGATGGCCATGCAAACCCTGGGTTCCCCGTCCGTAACGTCCTTTAACGACCTCCCAAGATTACGAGATCTTTAGGCGTATTGTTGTCGCCTAGAGCGAGCTGCCATCGAGACGGAAGACTTGGTCCAATGTATGCGTGGGGAGCTACTCCATCGGCTCCTTCACGTGTCCAAGGATGGAGGAGAGGCGACACAGCACCAGCAGCCTGTTGAGGCAGAGGCCCTCGGAGTTTTGGTGGCAGCTGGCGGGCAAGTCAAGCGAGACGTCGGTGGCGTTCGCGAAGCTCAAGGCTTATGTTCAGGTTGGTCGTCGATTTATATTATTCTTCTTTAATTACCTACTTTACTTGTGTTACAGTATTTCATCGTCATCGCTTTGTTGTAGATTTGTAGGTATTCATTTAGAGTAAGGACGCGATCGTACTGCCTGCTGAAAAGCAAGACGTAAAATTAACTTTTTCTGTCCGTGAGCTCTCAAAGGAATCGCGATTTTAAGAAAAGACAAAAACTTAGGCTCTTCACTATCTTCTTGTTCTTTTTTATGTACATAAAAATTCATTCCTGTTCGTTAGTCTCGCTAAAACTCGAGAACAGCTGGGCTGATTTGGCAAATTTTTATTCTTATATATTTGTGGAAGTCTAGGGAAGGTTTAAACAGTGATAAGAAAAAAAAGGTTAACGTAGGTGATACGAAGTTCACGCGGTCATTTAGTTACTTATAAATGAAAAAGTTTAATACGAACAAAGTAGATTAAAATATTTTTTCGAATTTAAACGCCTTGCAATTTACATTTACAGGCAACCAGATGCGCCTGCGTCACCGCCAACTATCAAACTGGAACAAAATCTCCAGCCCCAGAAATCATTAAGGTTGAGCGTGAGATGGTTATCCAAATAGTCTCCAAAGATATAAGCACAAAAGATTCCAAAGACGCAGCAAATAATAGAGAGTCTGAGAAAGGAAGCATTCAAAACAGTGCAAATGGATCAAAAGAAACAGACTTAAATGAAAAATATTTAAATTATGCAGATAACAATAATTTTACGGAGGAAGCAGATACACAAATCAGTGAGAAGAACCGAAACGACTCAGAAAAAACCAGCGCGCCCGAGAAAGTGCAGGAAATAATATTAAAAAACGTAGCAAATAACATTCTAGCACAGCAAGATGATACTGAAACTACCGAAAAAGTAGCAACAGATGCAGAAAACAAGAACTCATCAGAGAAATCGTCTAGCAAAAACAATGGATGACCATTCTAAAATAAAATAAAATAGGCGTAGATTTGTGAAATAAAATCATTTTCTTGAAATCTGACTTTAGTTTTTGGGTTTGGACAGCGACAAATTCTTTCTATACCACGTTAACTTTGTGGAGCTAACGGCTAAACTAGTCCGTATCGAATTCATGAATCACAAACGAGTGAATTAAAGCTTTAGTATGATCGGACATTTACACTGCCCAGTTCGTGCCGAGTTGTTATGGCAGTGGTGTTATAGAGAGAATGATTTAAGCTCGGCTGTAGCCTCACTAATCCTCATTACAAAGTTCAGTTTCGCGCGACCACAAATTTATGTAAACATCTCACAAAATATCTATTTCACTGTTTGCCCCTGCTCCTTATGGTAAACGAGGATTTTGGGTTTGCCAATAAGCATCAGAAGCATACTCGCTGATTGTCCAGGGTACGCTCTTTTTAACTTGTGGGGTACGCCAGGTTGTTTTCCTTAGGGCATTTCATACATTTTACTTACCCCCGATATCGGATCGGCGTCCAACCACCGATATCGGATCGGATAATGTGGAAACGCTCTTAAATCTGAGGGTGCTACAGACAAACCACAGAACACATAGACAAACAAAGTTGCACAGAGCATATAACACTGCGTCAGAGTTGGTCCGTCGCACGACAGCACAGTCAAAAGAAGACTTGTCTTTTTTTCTTTTTAATCTGTGGTTAAAAAAGCATCGGACGACATCGTTGGAAAGGCTCACCGACCTCCATGGTATACTTACCATAGAGGTCAGGGCTTACCATGTAGTACCATGGACCTCCATGATATACCTACCATGGAGGTTAGTGGGGAGACTCCTGACGAAAAATCCTAATCTGTACATCTGTCTGCCTTCTATAATCAGTGACCTCCATGGTAGGTATACAGACAATCGACAGCAGCTCGCACATTTTCGTCAGGGTTACCGGTGGCCGAGCGTGCTGTCGACTTTATAATATCGAGACCTCAGATTATATTCATTAACCTGAGATAGAGACTGATGAATGAGAACTAACCTCCTTTTCTAGGACTGTGCAAACTATCGATAATGAATTGTAAAATGTCAAATGTCACTAAAATGGTGACATAAATGCCACCAAATACTCATCACAAAACTATAAAATTCCCGTGGTCAACACAAAAATACACAAATGTTCCGGGTGTCTGAAGATAAATCTCCGGAATGCTGTAATGTGGCCGTGCAATTTCGGTAACTATGCGCGGTCTGAATTTCTTGAGGTTAGTAAGAAAGTAACTTACGATTTTTTTCTACACATAGCTACAAACACTACCAGAACTACACGCCACGCCAAGGGCTAGTCGGGGTGCATTTCCATGTACCACAAACATACAGAGATTTGCACCCAGGATCTCACCATGGGGACACTCAAAAATCACTCTGTAGGTACCATACCACAAGTTGAAGTCCGTGTGTGTGATGTCCTTGCATGAATACCACAGCACAGGGCATCTGCACATGGGATCAGGACAAGTTAATGTGTTGTGTGAATGCTTATACAAATCAAGTACGAGGCCATTTGCACAAATTAACTACGGCGGCCTCCAGTGGGAGTCTAACCCACGACCTCTGTTTTGAAAGAAAGAAAGAAAACAAGATTACCTACTCATAACAATTTTGGTAGTCAAAACGAGGCAATAAAAATAAATAAATAAATAATTGTTTATTCTGTAAAAGGTGCATACATTTTTAAATAGTCTCATTTCCGCCAAACTGAATAATAGTTTGTTGGCAGATTTACTCTCAATTTAGTTCTCAAGGCTGCCTATCTGAGATCATATTTCATAAACGTCGCCTTTATTTCAGATAAAAAACGTAAAATTGCAAGTACCCATATATAAGTCTGTGCGAGCTAGCAACGTGCGCGCGGTGATGGCGGAGCGGTGGCACGCTGGCTTCTCGTTCGGGAGGTCGCGGGTTCAAATCCCAGCATGTACCAATGACTTTGTTTTCTAAGTTACGTACATTTGTGAAGTTATAGTAGCAATAGCATTCACTAATTATGATGGAAAACATCGTGAGGAAACACTAGTGTCTAAGCTATTTACGTACCTAAGCACTCGCTACGTTCAATGGCCCAACTATGAGGCTAATTGTGGAACTCTCCAGACGAACTAGAACTAAAGCTAGCAACGTACATATCGCTGACACAGGCCAGTTTCTGAACTGAGAATTTCGCTAAGTAAATAGTTAACTGTAGTGTTGTCTCTTCGAATTCTTCGTAGTGTTGTTACTTAAGTATTTACTTAGTGTAATTCTCAATTTAGAAACCCTACAATGAAAATAAGAAATTTGCTAAAGCATAGATAACATAAGCAGCCATACGTCCCACTGTAGGGCACAGGCCTTCTTTCAGGTAGAGTATGAGCTTAATCACCACGCGTGCCCACCGCGGATTGGCGATTTCAAGCGCTGAGGTATGCGAATAACTCAGACACTCAGGTTTCCTCACGATGTTTTCCTTCACATTTAGCGAGTGGTATTGCTACTATAACTTCACAAATGTACCTACATAACTTAGAAAACCAAGACATAGGTACATGCCTGAACCGGGAATCGAATCTAGGTCTCTCGTTTCCGAGTCCTATGTTCTACTATGCTAAAGCATGTTAATTACAAATTATGTAGGTGTGAACTTAAAGTGTTCCGTGTGGCGTCGGATTAACAATAGCATCACTCCATTTCCTTCCGTGGATGTCGTAGAAGGCGACTAAGGAAATACATTACCAGGAGACGGGCAGCAGCGTCTTCCTGAGATTCCAACAGCATACTGCGATCGCCAACCCGCCTGCCCAGCGTGGCGATTATGGCTAAAACCTTCATGGTTAGGAAAACCATGAAGGAGGCCTGTGTCCTCCAGTGGGCGTCAAGTGGCTGATGGTGATGGTGGTGGTGGTGGTGATGAACTTAAACTGATAGTACAGGCATGCATAGGCATAGCCCTGAACAACAAGAAATGCTCTGTTCACGCGACAAGTACATTGTAAAGTTAGTCAGCTCGAGCCCATCTTTCCATCACCGTCCAATGTCACTTATCCAAATTCGACGTGAGCCCATCGATATCAAAATGGTCAAGAGGCCCTCGATGGTTCTCAGTGTCGTTCGATTTTCAGTTATTCGAGTGGGCAAAATGCGGCGAGAACGGCATTTCGGCCATCCCTACCCTGCTGTGGGCCATGGGATCTGGGGCCTTGGCGAACCGGGTTCTGTCTTCCTTGTTCAGACGGTTCATCTTCAGACGAGTTCCTTACTGGGAGGTGATGTTACAGGTTAGAGAAAACTACCACTGCATTGTAGTGCTCCCGAAACTTACAGATAGATAGAGAACACTTATCACGGAAATGTCAAAATTGCGGTAAGGACACGGATGCGGAGAGCACTGAGGTGATCATTATACTATTTAGTATAATGATCACCTCTGTGCTGATTTGGGAAGTTTATAGGCTGCTTATGCCACTAGTGCGGATCGAACCGGGGTCTCTCGCTTCCGAGTCCGATGTTCTACCCACTAGGCTACCACCGCTCTTTAGTCGCCCTGTGCCGACTTTTAGATATTTCCTTACAATAAGTAGCATCATGCCGACAATGCTCCAAATTTCATGGAGTTAACTATATATGTTATTCTGCTTACACTGATTTATAAATTTGTCAATCGATTCATCTCTTAAAGTCGAGCTGTCGTTGACGCGGGCTCTATATAATAACTCCTCCACTATAACAAGAAGGGGTAACTATATTATCGCGAATAACATATAATTTGTAGTGTAGCTCTTACGAACTAACACAAACTTGGACCAGCATCCACGACCTGGCTCAGAACAGAGAGGAGTGGAAGAAACTTTTTGTGGCCCCAAGCTCCGAGGGGTAGTACCTAATGTTCGAAAATGTGAAAGTGTGCTTACGAAAACTTCACTTCGATTTTTTTTCAGCATATGCTGTTCCTATGGATGGTGATGTACAGCCTGCACTTTTGGGTGGTGCTGGTGAAGGTAATAAAGACACTCGTCGAATACTGTTACGACGAGGTGTGTACCAATCCGACTAAATTCTATAATACATACATACATAAACTTACGCCTGTATCCCAGAGGGGTAGGCAGAGCCCAGAGACTGCCACTTGCCACGATAGTCACAGATCACTTTCGCTTCCTCAACATTCATTAGTTGTTGCATGCACGCACGCCGGTTTCATCCTCTATTTGGTCGTCCGTAAGTATGTCCGCCTGGGACGTCCCTTATCGGCCCTTCCACCCACATTCGCTTGATATATTATTATTTGTTTTGTCAATCTTTCTCCCTTCATCCTCTCCACATGTTCTAAAATCGACTTAATTTATTTGGACTCTACGACTGTACCAATGTTTGACTGAACCCCCCCCCCCCCCCCCCCCCAAATACATTTACAACAACTTTTGCTTTGTTCCGATTTATATTTTTCGAAACAGTCTGTCAGGGTTTACCTAAATAATTCCCGCTCTGCCAAAGTCGCAGTACCCGGTAAATCATGGTCCTACACAGAAGAATGTCGATTTTATATAAATACTTATGGTTTTTAGTAATATCCATTAAACATAGTAAATGCAAAGCAAAAATGGAACAAAGTTTTTAAATTTTTCATTACAAAAAAAAGTTAATAACAAACTCTACCTGCCAAATTTTTGATGTAATCTTAAAGAAGCAAACTTCTAACGTTACCTTCGTCGTATGAAAAACAACTCGACCTGAGCGAAAGGGATAGAATAGATTAACAACCATCATAATAGGAAAACAACAGTTTAATGTATTTTTCAAAGTTGATAACGGTCTTGGCATACTCCCATATTTAAATTTGGATCAACTGTATTGGAAACCTTATAAGGCTTTGTGCGACAACATTATGACCATTTATTCCGACGACTCGTGAGCCGGTTAGTTTAGTTCATCACACCCGCAGACCCTGACCGCTGCGGAGATGGGCTCCCTCCCGGACGAGGAAGTGGCCATGCGGAAGGTGATGAAGCAGTGGATAGTCTGGATGTGCGGCTTCATTCCGCTGGCCGTCTACATACAGACGAGGCCCAGGGCTGAGGCGCCGCAGCTGATGATATGGTTGGTCAATTTTATAGAGAGTGTTTCATGAAGGTCCGGCGAACCTTAAGTTATTCTATTCACCAGAACAGACAACTTTTAGTATGAGGGCAATATATGAAATATTGAGAAAAATATCAGATATTCAATATAACATTTACATAAGTATTTGCTGTAGAGAATTTACGAAACGCTGACAGTCTTTTCGATATTTCGGAGATGAACTCTTAACGAAAGTTGTTTGTGTTGATGAGTAGAGTAACCGTCTCAAGTTTTACCGAACCTTTCTGCGTCATCCAGTATTGTGAGAACCATGGCAGAGGTCGTTTAAGGTGTAGGTGTTACTATCGAAGACATGGTCTATCTGTGTGCCAATTTTCCTCTACATCTGGTTAGTTATTTCCGAAATTTTATAGCGTTTTTTTGCTATCACTGGAATTACCTAACTCGGGGAACGTCATCATCATCATCAGCCACCTGACGCCCACTGCAGATCATAGGCCTCCTTCATGGTTTTCCTAACCATGAAGGGTTTTGCCATAATCGCCACGTTTGGCAGGCGGCTTGATCGCAGTATGCGGTTGGAGTCTCAGGAAGACGCTGCTGCCCGTCTCCTGGTAATGTACTTCCTTAGACGCCTTCTACGATTGCCATGGAAGGAAATGGAGTGACGCTATTCTTAATCCGGCGCCACGCAGGGAACGTGGTAAAGAATTATTGCTGAACAAAATTACGGTTGAATTGAGAACCTCCTCTTTTTTTGAAGTCTGTTGAAAACTAGTCGGCCCAGATCACTTTTGACCTTGAAAACTGATCAATAATTTGTAAATACAAAAACAATGTTCTACCGACTTTGCAGGATCACAACGAGCCCATGGCAACGTCGGGAGATGGGACCTTACGGTTACTACCTGAACCGTCCGTTGTCATCATTACAATCTCAGACTAACATGACGGCACGACATCAAACTATAATCCTGAGGAAAGCCTGCAGCGACTCCAATGTTATGCTTCAAAGTACCCAGAAGAAGGAGAAGAAACGGCATTCAAAATCTGTCTGAACGTGCAGTGTTTTAAACGTGTTTGTGTATCCATTAAATTGAAAATGACAACGTTCAGTTTGTATAATTTTACGAACTTTGTATGTGTCTTCCGCTGGTGAGAAATGGCCTTTCCCACTTCAGCCCAGAGTTTTAGGTCTTGGGCCAACTAAGACCACCAACCATTGGTTGGATCTTTTTTGTTTCAATTGATAAAATTCTATAGGAGTCTGGCTTCTTTAAATAGCTTCAGAGCTACAAAGGATCGCTCCGCTAAACGAAATTTCATTATTGCAAAAATATTAAAGAACCTCCAAGCAATGTCACCCTTGGCTACGTTTAAAGCACTGACCTCCATGGTGTCTGCTCCATAGAGGTCCGTGTTATAAAGGCACCAGTAGGTACCACGGAGGTCACTGTATGAAGGGTAGTGACGTTTACTGTATGGGGGTCAGTCCAAGCCTCTTTGACCTAAAATCCTGTCATTTTTCCTCAGTTTTAAGCTCAAACTTTTCTCAATTTTCCACTCAGTAGATGTCTCTGCTCACCCGACGTAAATCGCGGTATGTAAACATGTCCGCTACGGTATATAAGGAGGGGTCCTGAAACCGTTGGTATACTAACCTGGCGTAAGGTGTTCCGCGATCAGGAAGGCGGATGCCTCAGGTCGGGACCGGCCATTGCAGACCGGCCGGAACCGCCCGACCTGCGACTATCCCGTATGGGGATACGTCGTACGTGCAATTTTTGATAGTTGGACTTGCGTTCTTGCGCGGTCCTTGTCTGAATCAAATCCTCGGTAGAGCCTGCGCAGTGCGAAATAAACTGTGTCCTAGTAACATGGTAGGCGGCGTAGACTCGACTTTTGTCACTTCTAAGCGAGTCAGTAAAAGTTAAAAAAAACCGGACAAGTGCGAGTCGGACTCGCCCACCGAAGGTTCCGTACAAATTTGTAGTCTCGCAGTTTTTCCGAGCTGTTCCCAAAGTTTAAAGACATTTTTTATGATAATTACAAATATATAGTTTTCAAATTGTTCCCTGTACTTGTAGTATACGACGATATTACTTGCTAAATTTAATAGTTCTAGGTCAACGAGAAGTATTATTGTTAAATACTCATATGTAATTCCTGGTGTACATACTATAAAGAATATTCTATCTATCTATCTATCTATCTACCCTTCATTAAGTACAAAAGTACATTCCCTTGAGAGTGTCGAAATATACGTTTTGTTTGCGGCATAAACGACCGTAACTTTGTTTACGTTAACTTAGAAGTTCGATTTTTTTACAGCTTCAAGGGACTGTAGACTTGAGTGTATGGTTTTAATTTCGACTGGATATCTCCACGCGTTACCGAGATAAAGGGTCTTGACAGACAAACGGACTTACGTACGGACGGACGGACGGACGGACGGACGGACGGACGAACGGACGAACGGACGAACGGACGAACGGACGAACGGACGGGCAACAAAGTGATCCTATAAGGGTTCCGTTTTTCCCTTTGAAATACGTAACCCTAAAAACCGGACAAGTGCGAGTCGAACTCACCCACCTAAGGATCTGTACAAATTATGTAGTACTTACATATTATAAATAGTTCAGGAATCGAGTCTCTCAGTTTTTTCCGAGCTTTTCCTGAACTTCAAAGACAATTTTTTATGATTTAATTACAATTTTAACGATATAGTTTTCAGATTTTACTGTACTGGTAGTATAAGACAATATTAATTGCCAAATTTCATAGTTGTAGGTCAATGGTACATATGTAGTTACCCTTTAAATTTTAATTCCCTTGTGTGTCGAAATATACGTTTTTTGCGGCATAAACTTAAGTATAATATGGTTTTAATATCATCCCGAGATTAAGGGTCTAACGGTACGCATACGGGTACGGAACCCTAAAATGAATATTCCGTAGGCTAGAAAGAGACAGAAAACTACGCATCACATTAGTCCGGCTTGTCTCTTCTGTAACTAACTTTGCCAATTTTCCGGGCAAGAATGTAACACCAACAAAAGCGCGCGGGGCGCTCTAGCTAAGTGGATGGGCAATATTGCCAGGCACGGCACATTAATAGCAGAAGAACAGACAGGCCACTGGTCTATAATTCTGCCCTCGTAACGAAGAACACAGTAATCGTAAAAAGGCGGTTACGAGTAAATAGCAAAAAACGTATTTTTGAAAATCTATGATACTTGCCGCAGATAAAAATTTCAACTTTTGTACTAGAAAAATAAAAAATAAATCAAGGTACAAATACATACATTCAGTTCATGTAAAAATCAAATATAAATGTAAGGAAAGTCGATTACTTTGTTTTTCCTTACCAATTCAATACTATTTTTGAATGAAATCTTAAGAAAAAATGCAGTACTTGTGTGGATTATTGTGTTCTTTCTTAGAATGTTAGAAGAACTAATTAGGAATTGATGTATTTTTTCTCCCTGGTTACATAAAAGATTCGAAGCAATGATGTTGCAAATTTTCTTAGAAAATATAGTAAATATTATCTCCCTTATTTATTATTTTTTCACTTGTGAGTCTAGCAGAATAGTCAGAAATAAAGCGTAGATTCTTATTAAAAAAAACAGTTATTATAATTAAAATGGCACTAATCAAAATTAACCGAATCACAGTCTTTCAATCTACATACATAGTAAAAATTAATAGAAAATCTAACGGATTTTACCCTGTTTCATCAATTTACACAAAATTTTAATCCTGCCAAGCAAAGTTTTAACTATACCTACCTACCCATGTATAGTATACCTAATAGGAACTTAATCATCACAATTAGCAGGTTCCAGGTTAACTTACAATTGAAAACCTAAACTACTACTTAAAACAGAAATTTTAAAACTAAAATTGAGGTAATTTGCTACTATGGAAAAAGAAACATAAAGAAAAAAGACGACCGAACTGGTTTTTTACTCATTAATAAAAATTTGAAATAGGTACTTTAAATAGTTGAATTAATAATAATAGCTGTGATAATATTAATATTTTTAATGCCACAATTTTAAGTTTCAAATACAAATGCTTATCGAACACAAGCACGGTACTGTAAAAAATCTATAAAATACCATATCAAAGGTTTAAAAGGAAGACATAATAATCTTCTAACTATATTAAGTAATAGCAATTGATAAATACCAAACACACCCAGTATTTTAATTTGGATCTTGCCTTGGTATTTATTGAATTTATCTTAAGATTCTGGCTCCCAGTTCTCTGGCAGATCAAGAGAGTTTTCGGATGTTGGGAGAGTTTGCCAAAATCCTATCCTGGTTTCAGGCAAAGGCTTATTTAGAATTCCTGCTTTTCTATCTTCGGTTATACCGCGTGGCTTTGTATTTTGGATAGGATCAGGTAAAGAAGATTACTTGATGAATTTCGTTTTCAAAAAATCTCTTCCAGAATCAAAAAGACTTCCAGGAGGAAATCTAGAAGAAGTTTTGTTTCCCTAGCGTGATGACGATGGGCTCCCTTCCAACCTACACCCACCCCCACGAGCTTCCACAAGAAACTCGCTCCTTCAGAATCCATCGGGACACAACGTATCACCCTATCACATTCAAACCTTCACTTAACGCCCAACATTCACCGAATACAGCATTCATTCATGTACTTCTGTCGTGGTTCTAAAGAACAAAACCAAACGTGCTAGAGTTTTCGCAAATGTATTACCCATTTGACCTCCGGACTATGGAACAGGCTCCCTTCCTACACACGTCATTTAAGACAGGGATTCCGGCTAGCCGTAGAGGACCACTTCGTCCATCCAGCCGAGTCGTACATCCGCGATAACCTTCGTCACATCATCTTCACAAATGTACCTCGAGTTGTACACCCGTGGAGATACTAAAAAACTCTACTAGAACACACACGACGTACAGCCACATAATTACTCAATTTCGAATCAACCCTAGCTAAAGTGAAGATAGAACGGGTAAAACGTTCCCGATGTAACCTGTAGTATCCATGATGATGTAAGAATCCTTGTGGTGGTGTAGATCAGTAAGTAATCCATAATGATGCAGCTCCGCTTGTTGTAGTAAATATAGAAGATTAACTCCGCCATTTCTCCAAAACCGCAGCTCCATTCAGATGACATTATGTTAGTAAAACCTCCTTCCGTAGACAAAGTATTGTGTTTTCCGTTCCATTCTGCTTCTGTCGATGAGTCCTAATTCCTAGCTAAGTTCGAAGGATAAACGCAGAACCCATGTGGGAAGCACCGCGCCTTCTGCTCTCGCTAGTTAATGTGGAATCTAAAAATAGAACTGGAAGAATGAAAGTAAGACTGAAGGATTATATATACATGTATAACAAAATACATAGGATACATAGATAAAAATTAAATATCACTCGCGTCGCGGAAATTCGAAAAATTGTTTGTTCGGTTAAGGAAATTCGCCCCTCGATGGAAAATCCTTTGTTTCGCGGAAAACGGTCCGACACGACGCACTCTTTCTGTAGGTACTTTGCGAGTTCTCTGCTGGCTAGCTTATTATTGCACTCACGAAGTCTTCACTTAGGACTTGTCCTAATAAAACACTTGTAACGCGGTAAGTCTAGATGCTAGACTCTGGAGAGGATTGCACGCGCGTTTGTAAGTTCCGGTAGAACTACCACTCTCTTCGACGGCTCCGACTTCACTCTCGCTCATTTCTCCCTGATTTACCAGCTCTCCTCGGTTCAATCCTCGGCTCCTCCCACAAAACCATTCATCATCCATTTTATGACTTGCCCGAAATCTTGGTCCCACGTACTTGAAATCTGAACCCGTACAAAATTCGTCGAACACTTCGAAGCTAGTTTAGATTAGAGAATATTGTTTACATTACGCAGTATATTCCCGTTTGACCCACTGCATCTAAGGATTGTATGGCAAAGAATGGAAATTCTAGAATATTGTAGATTCGTGATTGAAAATATAACTCCATGCATTGGAAAAATATGATGGCATCTGTACATGTCATTTCATTAGAAAATCTTACGGGTTTGTTTGCAAAAATATTTGCTGTTCTGTCTAGACTAAACTTTTATCATCATCAGCCATTTGACGCCCACTGCAGGACATAGGTCTCCCTCATGGTTTTCTAACCATGAAGGGTTTTGCCATAATCGCCACGCTTGGCAGGCGGGTTGGCGATCGCAGTATGCGGTTGGAATCCCAGGAAGACGCTGCTGCCCGTCTCCTGGTAATTTATTTCCTTAGTCGCCTCCTACGACATCCACGGAAGGAAATGGAGTGACGCTATTCTTAATCCGGCGCCACACGGACTTTTATACTAACTATGTAATACATTATGACAATCGTCATTCTCGGAATTACCCAATAAATGCATTTTTTTCCATACAAAGACGAGTTCCAAACCTAAGGGATAGATGAGGACAAACCCATGATTTCTTGAAAGTGAAGTCCCCGTAAGGCGGCGTAATTCTAACCCTTTTGTCCCTAGCCGACAAATAATTAAATTTAATAAACATTTATACAATATTTACTTTAAATTCATACAGAGACCCTCTGTTCTCATTTATTTCTTAGAACAAAGTCCGAATGACGTATCAGAGGCCACATGTAAATGTTAACTTTAGCTTTAATAATCACGCCCTATTATCATATGAATAAGGTCGAAGTTGCTCTAGAAAATAAAATACTTTTGCCACAGCAAAATGCCATTATGCTGTTTAGTTTCGACCGACAGTTATGACTTCGACGAATCTTGCTTGTAAATGTGTGCGTAAGAGTTACACGGTTGGCATGACTTAAACGATCTTCGAGCGTATCAATGTAACTTTAAGATACATTATTCTATACCTGCAGTAGTTTGTTTTCCCCCCCAATGGGTGGAGCATCCTTACGTCTATCCCTTCCTATAGTAGAAAACCTCTTCAAGATCACAGTAGATGGCGATACTCGTATCGATTTTAGAGATATGTTGCTGAAAACTGTAAGGGTGAAAGGGTTGACCATTTCAGCCGTTACAGTATGTTAAAACTATTTCTCTGCACCTCAACGCAAGCGACTTCTTTCAAATAAGTTATCTCAGCATGCTTTTTAAGTTTATATTGCGAAGCATGGTCAACATATTTGTAGAAATTGGAAACCTCCCTAGCCTTAACTTTGACATTACCGGAATTTGCCAACTGCACACAGTGGATGAAGTCGGCAAAGTCGTACACTTTGTTAGCTTTTTTTCAATTGATTTTCAACCTGGTGGTAAAAATTATCCGCTGACATAAAGGTATGACTTGGTTCAAGATACTTAATGATGATTTTGCTTCCAAAAATATCAGAGCTGTTAACTATATGAGCCAGAAATGAAAAAAGGCCCAGTTTTTGTTTTGGTTGGGACAGTTGTCAACCCAAACAGTTATTTCGGAACAGTCTCGTTTGCTCAAAAAGAAAGCTCGAAAGGCTGTACTGTTTTTTACTGCTTTCTTACTAAGGATTTTAAGAAAAGACATATTGTTGTTTGTTAGATTAAATGCAGTAATAACCAATACTGTGTTTCAAGTTAGCAAAATGACAAATATTACTGCGTTTTATACTAGCAAATGCTTATTACTGTGATATTTCTTAGGATTAGAAGGATTTTCATGACATTACTGCATATTTTCTTACTGAAATTTCAGGTTTCCAGTAGATCTACAGTCACGATAATTTTTTTACTTATAGAACTATACCCGAGTAGCTCATTTTTGCATCCAAAGTAAAAACACAGTAATAGCTATTACTGTGTTTCTCGTTACGAGGGCAGAATTAGGTTTCAGACCAGTGCTCACTCGCTGATCTTTATAATAGACAGATAGGTAGATAGAGAACACTTTATTGCACAACCAGGTGAAAGATATTACAAATAGTACTTACAATAAAATAGTAAAACTACATACCTACATTACAATAGTAATACTAGTAGGTACATTCGAAGAATATTCTGATGATGATGTAGGTAAGTAAATACGTAATATTATATATTTTATCGTGGTACGGAACCCTCGAGTCCGACTCGTGCTTGGCCGGTGTTCACTTTCTTCTACGGTTCCAACAAACTTTCCATAATATACCTAATGAGCCCAATTATTTTTACCAATGGCGAGGCAACTAGTTAATGCATTGGTTCTGTCTCAGTTGGACTACTGTGATTTGGTATACGGTCCATGCTTGCATAAAAAGACTTAAAACAAAGTTCAAAGGGTGCAGAATTCCTGTGTTCGATTCTGCTTCAATGTTCCTCCTCGCTCTCATATAACGCCCATACTAAACTCCAAAAGTTGGCTTAACATGGCTAATAGAAGAAAATTCAAGTTAAGCACTTTTTTGTATAACTTGCGAATTTCTGGCAAGCCCAGTTATTTGCATGAAAAGTTGAATTGGAGTGACCGGGCTGAGAATAGATCTAAATCTAGCCGATACCCAATCCTGCATTGCTCAACAAAGCCACGACTAACATCGTTCAGAGGCAGTTTTCGTTTCGCAGCCTCAAAGTGCTGGAACGACTTACCACCGCCTCTTAGAAACGCAAAATCAAAATACACATTTAAGAAACAGTGTAAAATATGGCTCCTGTCTGTACAAAAGTCTTCCAGTAACTGGAGCATTGCTGCGAACGTCAACGTATAAGAAAAAGGGTATTGGGAAGGGGCATTAAAGGGAAACATGCGAATCGGACTCGCGCACGAGGGGTTCCGTACCATTTTCTATGCAACATTGGACAATAAGATCGAGAAAAGAAGTGGCAAAATGATCGCGTTTGTTATGTGAATGTTTGTTTTATTTTAGTTTCATTATTTATTTTTGAAGTGAACATACAATTGAAAATTGAACATTCTGTCAATGTTTCGGGCGTCTGCCTCTTGCCGTGGTTGATATTGAGCAAGAAATGACAGAGGAATCACCTTTGTTGTATTGGGGGCACCCTTAAATATTAATTTATTTTAAATTATTTTTCGTGTTGTTATTGTTTTTAGTATTTGCTGTTATCGCGGCAACAGAATTGAATCATCTGTGAGGGTTTCAACAGTCTAGCTATTACGGTTCATGAGATGCAGCCTGGTGACGGACAGGCAAGACGGACCACAGAACGGACGGACAGACAGTGGAGACTTAGTGGTGGGGTCCCTTATCATTTGGGTACGGGAACATAAAAAAATAAAAAAACTGCTTAGGTACTTGTAGTACCGGTTGGTCTCTTCCGTTTATTTTATTTTATTTTATACTTTTATACTGATTCCAAATTATTGTTAATTATTTAATGCTTAATATTATGCCTCACTGTTTTTTATTTATAAAGAATACGTGTAGAAAATCGCGGCGGAGACTGAAAAACAGCATTAATGCTGAGGCTCCGACCATTTCAAAAGTGTGTTAAATTAAATTACTCTTATGTTAAGAAGCAAACTTGTTACTTTTGAATAAAGTTCTTTTTATTTATTTATTTATTTAGATTTTAGAACTCGCGCGCGCGGGCTTGTAAACATGAACCACAGAAGATAGGTAGGTACGTAGGTACGTGGCACCGAGATTATTTATTGCGCTTAGACTCAAATGATTCCGTGACGCTTTTCCACTTTTTCTCCGATTTTTTGACAATGGATCCTCTTTCCGCTTTATGCCTTCGCCGTTCCGCTGTTTTCAATCTGTTTGAACCTCAGGATCGATAGGCGTTTTAATTATTGTAAAAGTTTTTAAAATTTTAATATTTGTACATTTTATATTTTTATTTTACCTTGGACTTTGTTTACATTTTATCATTTAAATTTTTGACATTCGTATTTTTTACATTTTATATTTTTATTTGACAGTTGACTTTGTGTTTACATTTTACCATTTTAAATTTTGAAATTTGCACCTCTTATGTTGTTAACTTTTATTTTTAACCCCGGCGCCTTGCTTGTCACTACTCGTAGGAGTAGTCAGAGACAAGGCGTCGGGGTATACAGAGAATTATATTCTCATTTTTTATTTTAGTTTATATTTTGACACTCTTTTTTGTTTTATTAATGACTTATTTTAGGATTTTATTTGTAACGGTTTTAACGGTAAGACATTTCTATTTTATTTATGAAAATAAACTTCGGTCACAAAAAGGTCCCTCTAGGTATACCTACCTACCTAACTTACCTTACATACATTTTTTTTATTCACATATTGCTTAGACTATGTTGGATTCCGTCTATCTATGGGTTCCAAAGTGGTTAAAGACTCCTGCATTAGAACAGAAAATGTTCTGTGGGGGAGGGATGGAAAATCATTAAAAAATTTACTGACTTTTTTATTCAATAATTTGTAAGTTTCCTTTTGCTTGTACGAATAAATGATCTAAAACATCAATAAGCGCATGAAGTGAGTAGGTACCTACATAAAATAGATGTATAAATTAAAATATGCATAATAATTTTTGCTAAATAGAAAATAACATAAATAAACAAATAAAATAATGCCTCTTTTTTGGGTAAAAATTAAGCACTGCTACCGCATTTTCAATCTCACCATCTGGCAACACGGCCCTCCGCTCTCCACCACAAACAACTTGTGTGATGTGTATTTGGCCCTTTGGCCATAAAAATGCCAAACATATTGATTTATTTATCAAGGAAATATGATACATTGAAATAGGATTCTTTACTTTTATACAACGCGTCGTTACTAGCGCGAGTCGTGGCCAGTAATGAATTACATAGAAATCAAACTGCCTAGGTACGTTTAGACACAGATATTACAGATATTTATTACCAACATATTGGTTTATTTTCGCTGCTAGGGGAACCAAAATAAAAAGTTAATTTGGAGCATTGAAAACCGATTGTTTTGTGTAATGTTTCATGATAAACGCGAGCAGGAGACCCGGCTATACAGTGTGCCATACACTCAGAACTTGTGTTCTGAGGCCATACACAAATTAAGAAGAAAAAAGGCAAGTGCCATAACTATAACTATGGTACTATAGAAAGTACCTACTATAATTTTGACAATTACCATGACAGCCTCGTGTGTCTTGTAATCAAGGATAATCCTTGCTTGTAATGAAACAAAATGATTTTGAAGTTTTTTTTTTTTAATATTTAACAAAACCCCGTAGGTTAGTTGTGGTGATGTAGTAATAACAAAATGCATAAAAAACGAGATACATTAGTAATTGACAGACTATCACAATCGAATTTCGTTTCTTTTTATAAAATTACATAGATCTTTAATAAATGGAGAGAATACCAATTGTAACAGAGAACGAAAATTTGTGGGAAGTGGGATATTGGAAAGAAGACAATTATATAGGAAAGAAGATAATTTGGAGCAGTTAAAAAAGATATGATCCGGAGTCCCGTCGTCCAAACCGCACTCACACAGCGAGTTGTCCCTAATCCGAATTTTCGTGAGGAAGGCTGGGGTGCAGGCATGGCCCAGGCGAAGACGACATAATATTGTCGAAGTAACATTTTTATCCGCATTACGGAAAAAGAAAAACCATGGTTTCGAAGGAATTGATTCTTGGATGGTGCTGTGCTGTATTCTTTAAGACTCACGATAGGATTTCCATTCTGAATTCCAGGAGTTATATTGGCAGAATCCTTAGGGTAGCCATAATTAAGAATTGAATTGAATTGATTTTGCAATTGATTTTTCGTTTGGTTTTGCTGACGGGTAACTTCTTGTTTTTCCTGTTTTTCTTTTCAAAAACCCGACGCTGTTAGAATCCTAAGACATGCCACAATCACAAACTCAAGTTAATGCTTTTGACCAAAGTTAAACGCTATTTAGTCAAAAAAAATGTTTTAACTTTTTGTCGGAGAACACAAGATAGCCTGTCAAATAAGACGAGTTTATCGAACCAGCGAATTCTGTCTTACTTGCTGAAAATTTTGAAAACGTACCATGTTTTTGCCTAAAAATGTTGTGTATCCGGTGAGTAAATATACTTATCTATGATCCGGTGCCATAATTCCCGAGTTGCCATATTGTAACATCCTCTGTCCAGTGTTGCCACCTCGCAGAAAACTTTCTCACCAGTTTTGGTCTGTAATATCACTAGATTTAAGTACATTTTCTACTAAAAAAGTCACTAGAATTCACTAAATAATTTAAAATGGAATCATAAGGTTAACTAGTTTTGGTCTGTAATTTAGGGATATTAAAAATAAAAATGTAATATTTAGGGATATTAATGGGTTACTTAGGTACTTACTTACTCTTAGGAATATTTAACTAAAAATACCAATATTCACTGAATAGGTAATTTAAAATGAAATCACAAAGTAAATCTAAATGAATATTTTAATTATGACTTCAATTAACAAAAATGAACTTAAAACAATTAAAATTCAACGGCGAAAACTTCTGGAGGTATGTCTTCATAATTTTTGGCGCAGAATACATTTGATTGATTAGTCGGGGAATCCCCAAGCATAACCAAATAAAGACCACAGATTAAACTACTCTATAAAGTCGTCTAAAGATACGTTCCAAAACAAGTAATTTTTACTTGGTACTATGAAAATTTTACGTTGACCCAAAACTAAAACAACATTCGATAATAATCACTAAAAATCACCAAATAATTCTTCAGTGACTTTTCTTTTAAAATATCTCTGTCCAAGGCTTCAAAATCACTAGATCTAGTGACAAAATTACTAAAATGGCATCACTGCCTCTGCCACAGAGAATATAATCACACACAGTATATGTGTTTTGTGATCAGTGGCCTAATTACGCTCACCAAATCCTGAGCGATTCCAATCGTCTAACTGTCAAATTCCATACTAATTTGACAGTTAGACGATTGGAATCGCTCAGGATTTGGTGAGCGTAATATAGGGGCAGTGGCCTAATTACGCTCACCAAATCCTGAGCGATTCCAATCGTCTAACTGTCAAATTCCATACTAATTTGACAGTTAAACGATTGGAATCGCTCAGGATTTGGTGAGCGTAATATAGGGGCTGAACTAGCAAGTGTTTGTGAAAATGAAGTGCCTAAAAACTTGGAAAGTATTTTATGTAATCCTAATTATTTTAATTATATATACAAATTTATATGTAATTCAATAGGAAAATTGTAAACCATTCTTAGTAATAATACCTAATTAAGCTAGGCTTAAGGACTTTGTATCCAATAGCCAATAAACGTTTAAAAAAAAAAACGTCAAACAAAGCTACCTATGTCCGCATGTTGTGTTGTTTTCCTCATTATTAATCACTAATCAGTAATTTCTTCATAACTTAGTCTTCAGACTTTAGATTTAAATAAGCAAGTGCAATAAATCAATTTTTTTTTCATAAAAGTGTTCAAAGCGAATGTAAACAACATGGCTGAGGAGAAAAAGGTTATGTTCCACGAGATGGAACTCGACGAT
Source organism: Yponomeuta malinellus (assembly GCA_947308005.1). Classification (NCBI taxonomy): domain Eukaryota; kingdom Metazoa; phylum Arthropoda; class Insecta; order Lepidoptera; family Yponomeutidae; genus Yponomeuta; species Yponomeuta malinellus. The sequence goes on along the minus strand of OX371006.1, from coordinate 2,005,533 downwards.
CGCATCCTAAAGGTATAAAGTACACGTTCTGACGGTAAATATACTCTGTTAGATATGTAAGCCTTCTAATTTTGTTTTCTGTGAACAATGAAGAATTCTAATCTCGGACATACTCCTCTTGCTTATTTCCCGTCACCCCTCATCGTGGACTTAAGGAGTTCATAAAAGATCTCCACTTGCTACGGGAAACTTATCTAACCACCTTGAATTTCCACCCCACAGGCTATAGCAAAGCTAGCATGGCCAGAGCCAACGTTAATCCAAGAAACAGCCATACCTCTTCTTCTTGAAGGCAAGGACGTACTGATGAGGGCTAGGACTGGCTCTGGCAAGACCGCTGCCTTCGCCATTCCTGTCATACAGAAGATCCTAAACCTGAAAAATGTCAGCACACACCAGTGCATCCAGGCTGTTATACTGTCACCAAGTAAAGAGTTGTGTGGACAGGTGAGAGATTTATGACTATCGACATAACAGTGAAATACATGTCAGTGCTTAAGATGTGAATTTATTGTGGGCATGCATGAAGATTGATGACATAATTAAGATGTGACGTAAAGAATGAAATAGCCTGAAACTTTATGCTTTTAATTTGTATCATGAAATATAAAGTTGAAAATTTGTAAAATAACTTAAATTGAATTTTCAGATCACATCAGTAATAACTGACTTAACGCTAAAATGCTCAAGAGAGGTACGATGCATCGACATATCACAAAATGGAGACATGCAGACACAGAAATCACTTCTGTCTGACAAACCAGACATTGTTGTGGCGACTCCGTCTAAGGCTTTGGCACATTTGAAAGCTAAAAGCATGAGACTGAAGGATGATCTGGCAGTGTTGGTTGTGGATGAGGCTGATTTAATTTTTTCATTTGGCTATGAGGACGAAATTAAGGAGCTGCTGAGGTGAGAGTTGCTCTGAATATCATCACAAGAGAAAGAACTTAACCTCTCAAGCTGAAGTTGGCCCTTAGAGGCTGCAGCTAGAAGTACCAAGTGACTACCACTTCTCCGTTAAAAATAAATAGGTTAAGTTAATTTTCCAAGTGCATGCCCGGTTCTGGCTTCCAACTTCCAGCAGCAGTAAAGTGGCAGATACTAAGACATTAAGCTTGGGATAGCTTTTTTTATAAATTGTTTTAATCCACAATGTGGTCTGTTAGTGTACCAAACATCTTTGTTCTAATCTACGATTACCTTGCAAATATCCAAACATTTTAATTATATTATTTTGTCTACAATAAAACTATTATTACTCACTATATTGTAACTATTACACACTTGTAACCTTAATGTTCATAGACTTGTAAAATGTTTATCAAGTAATAACCTTAACTTTGTATTTTTAGCCACCTACCAAAGATCTATCAGGCCATCCTTGCCTCCGCCACACTCTCAGATGATGTTCTGAGTCTCAAAAAGATTGTCCTGCGGAACCCGGTCACCCTAAAACTTGAGGAACCAGAGCTGGCTCCATCGTCACAGCTCCAGCATTACCATTTGTTTGCAGAGGAAGATGATAAAGCAGCCATTTTGTATGCATTGTTGAAACTGAATTTGATTAGAGGAAAGAGCATCATCTTTGTGAGGACTGTTGACAGATGTTACAAGTGAGTTTAATTTTCTTTGTTACTTGTAGTTATTTATGCCATGATACCAACAGCGATTGGCACACAAAGATACTATTGTAAAGAGCAATCATGATGCAATTGCAATTGACCAGCTTTTCTATGTACAGATGTGGTCATACATCATCATCATCTGTGTCACAAAGTCGATATGTAATTAGATAGGATAGATACCACAAACCTTTTTGCTAACCTATCTGGCATAAAGACAAATGACGAGACAAAAAATACCTTAAAAATATTTTGTTGAAGTTTTAATTAAGAAATGAGTTTTTTTCATCAAAAAGTGTTAATACTCTTTTTGTTAGAAGCGATACCATTTACTTTCTCCTAACTCTAGACTAAAGCTCTACCTGGAGCAATTCAAGATTGGCTCGTGTGTCCTCAACTCCGAGCTACCAGCGGCGGTGCGGGTGCTCTCAGTGGAACAGTTCAACCGGGGCCGGTTCCAGATCATCATCGCTAGCGACGAGAAGGCGTTGGAGAAACCCGATGGAGGCCTATTGCAAGGAGAAGAAAGGCCTAGGAAAAAGCAACAGGTAAGTAAATTTGCCAGCAGCTGTGAGTGTGCTCTTAGTGGATCAATTCAACCGAGAGAGCTGGTGAAGGGCGACCGATGTCTGCAGGCAGAGAGGCAAATTTGCTTGCTGCTGTGTGCAGTGTGCTCTCAGTAGATCGATTGCAGATCATTCGCTAGTGAGTCAACCGGGCCGCTTCCCGCGCCCTGATTATGTATCTTTTAAGGCATACACCTCTGTGAAAAAACATGTTTTGTCAATCTGTCATACAATTTTGTCGCTCAATATCAGTGTCAAACCTCAGTTATGCACTCAAACGCGATATCCACTCTTCTAGATAAATCTTGGTCTTAAAAACCTATTTCGAGGTTAAAAATTCCACCCATGCCGGGACTTGAACCCGCGACCTCTGGCTAACCGCGGCATGGGTGGAATTTTTAGCCTCTAAATAGGTTTTTAAAATTGTGCTTAGCATGGACTAGTGCAACAAAGAATATAATCAAATCTTGATCTGAAAGGGGGAGGCCATTGTCCTGCAGTGGGACACCCATTTTCACAGTGATATGCAGAGTATGGTCTTTCAACGAACCCATTTTCTGCGAATCATTTATCCGGCTGTTCTTACTAAACCGCCTTCTCCCTCTCTCTCTCCATCCATAGTAAGCCAATTCCACTGCGATTTTATTGTTATTTAATTAATTATTATAATTTATTTAATTTAAAAAACGTGTACTGACGACGTGATTGCACATTAATAACTATAGCACACATTTTATAGCTGACAAGAACTCAATCTGCAGGTTTGCCAATGGTCATTCGAATGGTGGCGTGGTGGCCGGGTCACCTATCTCCCTCTAAAATGGTTGAGACTGGTGATGGCTGACCCCTGCGTTATGCTCGTGAACGGGTGCTGTTCGTGTGTCTGGCCGCAGCATTACTGTTTTTCCTACTTTTGTAAGAAGTGTTATTTTGGATTTTAAAGTTATTAGTGGCTATCACGGAATCATATCATATAGGCTTTGATGTATAAGTTTAAGATGATTTGAGAAAAGATGGTCAGAGTGGAGTTTTTTTTCCCGCTGCCTTTTTCTCCACTACAAATACGGCCCGAAGGCAGCGGCTAACATAGTAACATAGTACATTGACATTCAGCAAGCAGAATGTAAATTCTTTACGTTGAAATAAATTATTGATTTCTGATTTCTGATTTCATCAGCAATCCTCCAAGCGCAAGAAGGACAAAGAGTCGGGCGTCTCCCGCGGCATTGACTTCCAGCATGTCTCCAACGTGATAAACTTCGACTTCCCGCTGGACGTCAGCTCGTACGTGCACCGAGCGGGGAGGACCGCTAGGGGCACGAACTCGGTTAGTGCGGTTTTACAGTGCCACTTTCGCCAGCGCGGTTGGTAAGCGTCGCGGGCCACGAGCTTCGAGTGTCTCGGATCGTTACACAGTAAAACGCCGGGCCCGCGCTGACCGCATCATATGGTCTACAGGCCGCGCTTACCACCCGCGCGTACGGTAAGCGTCACTGTAAAATCACAGTGACGCTTACCGTCCGCGCTTAGACTTGGAACACGTCTTGAGGAGATGTGCATGCAAACGTTAGAAGGTCGAATGTCATAGAGTTATTCTCAAATATACAAGAAGTAATTGAATATTTAATTTATGATTGTAGTATTATATTTTACTATAGTCACTATTCAGGCCAATGTCCATTGACTGCGGTCTAGGCCAATCACCGTTATCAGAGGCTGTTAATGAAAGAAAGGGACCGGATGAATATCTGCCTCTTGGTCACACAGTATAGACGGCAATATTGTATGAGCGAGAGGCAATTAGTCATCTAGTCCCTTTCTTCAATACGGTATTTGACACGATCAACAATAAATTATTTCATATGTTCGATTAAAACAAAAATTATAATATTTCTCGGAAAATGTATCTCTTTTAGTCAATTACTAGTTATTACTATTTTTAAATCGTTTAAACATAAAAAGAGTGCTCTGAAATGTGACGTCATAAGCAAGTATTTTCATACAAAATTCCGTTTTAAAAGTAACTCATTTGATATTACCCAATTAACAGTGTATAACCAGGGGTCTCGTATATTACGTCACTCAGGAGACGGTAAACCTACCGTAGATCTTTTACGGTAAATCTGTAGACAATAAATGTCACCCTGTATAATATTCCGTTTCTCTTGCAGGGCTCGGTGTTGTCCTTCGTCTCAATGCGGGAGGCACCATTGATGGAGGCAGTCGAGTCCCATCTCTCGAAGGGATTCAACAATCAGAAAGTTTTACAGTGAGTTTTATTTTTAGCAGCACACCATGTTCTTGTTGGAAAATGTGTTAAATACGGTATTTGACACGATCAACAGTAAATTATATCATATGCCCGATTAAAACAAAAATTACAAAATATCTCGGAAAATGTATCTCTTTTAGTCAATTACTAGTTATTACAATTTTTAAATAGATTAAGCATAAAAAGAGTGCTCTGAAATGTGACGTCATAAGCCAGTATTTTCATACAAAATTCCGTTTTAAAAGTAACTCATTTGATATTTTGTCAAATACCCAATTGTAGAAATATTTCAGCAAGTATTTAAACCGCAAAGCAACGGCCCTCGCTCAGAGAGAGATAATGCATCCATCTTAGTAACATGAAGCATTGAGGTGAGGTTGAGGAGATATCTTTGTAATCACATTACCTAACCTCACGTTTTTATTCGCCATCATGCGTGCATGAAAACGTTAAAACCAACCATTCATAAAATGCGAAACCTTGGCGGGCTCTTCCGACAAAAAAGTTAATAACATTCATAAAATATTGCTGGAAAATCAATTATTTTTTTTTGTTTACAAAAATATATAAAATGTTAATAGTACGCAATAGACGCGTAACTTTCAGTGTAACTTATGGCGCGGAACATAATTATAAAAAAGCGCTGCGCTAGGTTGAGATCGCGATGTATTGAATTCGTTTTCGAAAAGAAAGCTTGAAAACGGTTTTCCTCGCGATGTTTTCCATCACGGTTAGCGAATTGTATTGCTGTGTACATGTCTATGGCCTCTGTTGTCAAACATGATGACCACCCAATAACATAAGAAAGTTCTCACGAACCTTCACTGATGAATGACTAATCTTCTCTCTGACTCATTCCAACTTATCCCAACCATACCCGTACCTTCGCCAGTCAATAACCAGCTTTATATTGTTCGCAGGAAGTATGAGTTCGCTCTGGAGGAGGTGGAGGGCTTCAGGTACAGGTCCAGGGACGCTTGGCGTGCGGTGACAAGGATCGCTGTGCGGGAGGCGAGGCTCAAAGAGATAAAACAGGAGCTGTTGAATTGTAAGAAGTTACAGGTGAGCGATTTTGTTGTAGTAAATTCGATTACCTAGAAATACACAGTTATCTATAAAAGCCAAGTTCCGGAAAACGCCATTATTTCTTTGGATAGGTTCAAAAAAATGTGTAAAAGAATGCTTTGACATTTATATAGAGTCAATAGAGATAGGTCTTCGTAAAGATATTAGGGTCTTTTGGTCTTATGTCATCATCATCATCATTCAGCCACAAGAAGTCCACTGCTGGACATAGGCCTCCTCCATGGATTTCCAAAAAGACCGGTTGGAAGCGGCCTGCATCCAGCGTCTTCCTGCCACTTGGATGAGGTCATCTGTCCATCTTGTGGCTGGTCGTCCTACGCTGCGCTTGCCGATATGTGGTCTCCATTCGAGAACACTGCCACTTCAACTTACTAATCCGCTGGGCTATGTCGACGACTTTCGTTCGTCTACGAATCTCATCATTTCTGATTCGATCTCGTAGAGAAATTCCGAGCATAGCCCTTTCCATAGCTCGTTGCGTGACCTTGAGCTTTCTTATGAGGCCCATAGTTAGAGACCACGTTTCAGTGCCATAAGTCATCACTGGTAACACACACTGGTTGTATAATTTTGTCTTGAATGATTGAGGTATGTTAGACGAAAAGACTTCTAGACTGGTCTTATGTAAATAGCCGCAAAAGTAAATATGGCATACGAGATATTGTTAAATAGATGAGTAATGAGACTCGTAAACCGAATGAAATCTGTGACTTATTTTTAAATTTTTTGGGTCAGTTTATGAACCACTTAATTCGAGCAGTCTTGATATCCAGTTTAACTTTCACAACCGATACCATTATTAAAGCTCTGAAATCATTAGACATTACTAAGGGATCGGGCCGCTGCTCGCATTTATTTTTCCATTACAGCAATTTAGATTTATCTCGAAGAAGGTTGTCAAAATAATGCTCAAATTTATTTTTATGTGAGAAAAATATATCGTCGTCGTCATAGAATCAAATATCCTGTAAAAATGTGAACTGACTACCTATCATGGCTTAAGAGATAAAGCTCATTATAGGACAGACATACATAGGTATTGTATAGGGACAGACGTAGATATTGTAATAGGGTGGGGTTATGTTAACACCTAAAAGTTGTTCTCGTGAAAATCTAAATCTCTCCCTGAGAGAAGGCCTGTGCCCTACAGTGGGACGCATATAGGCTGATTATTTTTTTTTTAAATATCTTTATTTTAGGGTTTGGTACACAATGTGACCATGTCACCCAATAGGCTGATTATGCAAACTAAAATTTGGCTGAGTTCTGGGCCAATAAAATTTGAATACATTCTCACCGATATGGTCAGAAGAGACAACTTATTACGATTCAGAGGTGGTTCGACTCTCGCCACTTAAATGAATTCTTTTAAATGAAGTTAATCCTATAGGCAATAGTGCTTTGGGTCTGGTGTAAAGCCCAGTTCCCGTGAAGTAATAAGATACATCATCATCATCAGCCATTTGACGCCCACTGCAACTGCCCACTGCCTCCTTCGTGGTTTTCATAACCTTGAAGGGTTTTGCCATAATCGCCACGCTTGGCAGGCGGGTTGGCGATCGCAGTATGCGGTTGGAATCTCAGGAAGACGCTGCTGCCCGATAAGATACATATTACTTTCATTTAATTTCTCAATTTACACAATGATGACCATCTGATCCCCATAAAGTCCCCAACTGGAACCTGTGTGTGAACGACTAATCTTCTCTCTGACCACTCCCGCCATATTACCCACACACGCCCACCTAGCCACACCTCTAACGCTTTCCCTTCACAGGGCTACTTCGAGGAAAACCCCACGGACCTAGCAGCCCTCAGAAGGGACAAGGCGTTACACACAGTTAAGGTGCAACCCCAATTGGCGCACGTTCCGGAGTATCTGCTGCCGGCGGCGCTGAGGAGTGAGGAAGTTGAGAGGACCGAGGAGGGCGCCACAGAGCCGGCGCCCCCTAGCGGACACAAGCGGAGACAGCACGGGGAATTCGGCAGCGCCAAAAGATTTAAGTATCAGGTTAGTAAGTTGTCACTTTTTCTTTCGTGTTGTATGGAAAGAAAAGTGTTTCTCCTTCTCATTCTCTGAGTAATTAGGAGGTTAAAGAATGCACCAACGAGCCGGCGCCCCCTAGCGGGCACAACCGGAGACAGCACGGAGAATTTGGCAGCTCCAAAAGATTTAATTATCAGGTTAGCAATATCTCTTTTTCCCCTTTTTCCTTTAATTTATCAGATAATCGATGTGTCTCCGAAGCGAAGAGGGCACGGTAAGTTCGGCAGCGCCAAAAGATTGAAATATCTGGTTAGCAATATCTCTTTTTCCTCTCTTTCTTTCGTTGTAGCAGGTTATCTATCTGTCTCCGACGCTGAGACAGCACAGGAAATTCAGTAGTGTCAAAAAACCCGGTATTTAAGCTTAGCAATGTCTATCCGAAGCAGAAAGTTACCGATTTAAATATCAGGTAAACGATCCCTTTTTCCCCTCTTTCCTTCAATGACGCTCCTTCGGCCGCCTACGAAAACAAACAACGTAACCAGTTACGTCTTGCTACGAAACCAGTTACGTACCAAGAACTTTTTTCTTTCCAAGAAACTAGTTACGTATAACCGCCTACGAAACCAACGCTACGTGACCAGTTACGTGAGAAGAATTATTTTTCTCCCGTAACCAGTTACATGAGAAGAATTATTTTTCTTGCTACGAAACCAGTTTCTAATATATCTTTGCATTTGTAGGAGAGGGACAAAACACTTTTGTTTATTTCGTTAACACAGGCATTGCGATTGGCTAGGGGTCTGAAAATAACTAAGTTATTTCTACGCCGATTTAATTTCCTTCCTAATATCATATGTCTGAAATTCAGCAATAACTCTCTTGACATTGACGAAATGTGTCACGAATATAAAAGTGGAGAAAGTGGATTTCCTAAATTTCACCAAATTTGGTGTAATGGTAGCTGAACGCCCTGGGAAGGCCTCGCTATTCCGCTGGGAACCACGATAAACGGAGACAGTTGAAGCCTATTAAAAAAAAAAACTTCTTTCTACGAAACCAGTTTCTTTGAAAGAAAAAAAGTTCTTTGTACGTAACTGGTTTCGTAGCAACAAATACAATTCTTGTAGCGTAACTGGTTACGTAGCGTTGGACCGAGCTAGCTGAGACAGCCCGAGAACTGCGGAAACGCTGAGCAGTGTTTGGCTTGTCCTGTCTCTCGCTTGCACTATATGTAGTTAAGGCGCAAGCCTCCTCTCAGTGAGAGAGAGAGGATGTGCTTATACACCACGTTGCATTCTTAAAAATTAGTGAAAAATATTATTTATTTTTCACTAATTTTATAGACGTAATTAATTTTATCCGTAGACGAGCGAAAGTCGTCGACATAGCCCAGCGGATTAGTAAGTTGAAGTGGCAGTGGGCGGGGCACATAGCACGCAGAACTGATGGCCGATGGGGCCGAAAAGTTCTCGAATGGAGACCACATATCGGCAAGCGCAGCGTAGGACGACCAGCCACAAGATGGACAGATGACCTCATCCAAGTGGCAGGAAGACGCTGGATGCAGGCCGCTTCCAACCGGTCTTTTTGGAAATCTATAGAGAAGGCCTATGTCCAGCAGTGGACTTCTTGTGGCTGAATGATGATGATGATTCTTTAATGAAGTTGTTTTTTAATTTTTATTGTGAAGTGTAATGCATGCGACATGCGTTCGTGAGGTAAACCGATAAACCGAGCCTATGGCCTAAGTCCACCATGAAGGTCCATCCAAAATACTGGTGAAAGAATTTTGGAAATCGGATGAGTACTTTCGGGGATTACCCCCTACTTACAAACTTACAAAAATATAACTTGCAAACTTTTCCTCGTAATATTGGCACAGAGCATAGCAGTCTTCTTTATAAAAACGCGATTACTTAAAACACTCCTCAGATGTTGTTTATAGTAGTCTGTGGAAAAGGAAGAAACGTAAACACAGATTATTTAAACTGCATCTGAGGAGTGTTTTAGAGGTAGATGTAACATCATGACGCAGTGTAACAAATAAACGTTTTATCTTTGTCCTCAGGCGCGAAACAGCAATCCGCTACGCACGTTCAAAGTGAACACGAAGAGAACCGCACCCGCCGGCGACACCTAGCACCACCTGTTAGTATTTGCATTTCTCTCTTTGCATAAATACACATGCGTACGTAATAAATGATTTATTCTGTTGAATTTAGTGCTTGTTTGTTTCATTGAAGAGTGGAGACGTTGACCCTTTTGCACTAAACATGGCCTGAGTGTCTGAGGTCTTTTCCTACTGCAGCGCTCGCTACGTACAATGAGGTTATGTGCAATCTCAGGTCTAACCAGCTATGAATGACAGGAATTTCGACTCGACTTGGCTAGGCTGGGGGAACATTGCATGCTAATAGTCACTGTATGTAACGTAGAATTGGTAGTGTATCGTAGTAACTTGTAGACTAGTCGCCGTTTCCTATATGCGATTCGTCGACAGGTAAGACTATTTTATAAGCAGCCTATATTCGTCCCACTGTAGGGCCCAGGCCTTCTCCCAGAGAGAGTATGGGCTCACCACGCGTGCCCACCGCGGATTGGCGATTTCAAGCGCTGAGGTGTGAATAGCTCAGACACGGGTTTCCTCACGATGTTTTCCTTCACCGTTAGCGAGTAGTATTGCTACTATAACTTCACATAAGACTATTGGCAGTTGATTTTTGACTTCAGCTGAATGGAGGATCTGGGAAATCTTAGCTGTGAGCAGTCTTATGTATCGACAGGTCATTTATAAAAATTAGTAATTTATGATGAATTCAATTGTCAATTGTATAGTGAAGTAAAATAGTTCGTACCTAATTTGGGTGAATCCAAAAGTTCTAAGCCCGACCGTGAAAATGAAAGAAAAGTGGGCCCAAAATTATTTTTATTTTTCGACATAGTTTCCATCTAGATCAATACACTTCTTCCATCTGACCTGCAACTTGTTTATACCGTCGAAAAAAAAAAGATTCCGGAAGGTCGTCAAAATAGTCATTAACTGCGACTATCACTTCTTCTCTAATCGAATATTTAGATCCCCCAAGTGTTTTTTTAAATTTGGACAGAGATAATAGTCAGAGGGGGCTAAGTCCGGCGAATAAGGTGGGTGGGGCAGCCACTCGTAACCACATTCATGGATCACAGCCATCGTTTCAACCGAAGTGTGAACTCGTGCATTGTCTTGATGAAACAAAACTCTCTTACGCAACGTCCCCGGCCGTGTTTCTTTTATTTCTTCGCGAAGTTTTCGTAAAAGGTTACAATAATAGCGTGAATTTATAGTTTCACCTTTAGGTAACTAGTCCACAAAAATAACTCCCTTCGAATCCCAAAAAACAGAAGCCATGACTTTGTTGGCTGACAAAACGCACTTGGCCTTTTTCGGCGTGAGTGAGCCAGATCTTTTCCACTGTTTGGATTGCTGTTTTCTTTCAGGAGTATGGTGATGAACCCAGCTTTCATCCATGGTAACAAAACGAGACATAAAATCCTCAGCATCTGCCTCAAAAAGTTCCAAACAGTCACGCGAAATTGTGAATCGAACTCGTTTTTGGTCAGCTGAAAGCAATCTTGGGACCCAGCGAGCAGAAACCTCATGGAACCCCAATTCTACAGTTATAATGTTTTGCACTCTGCCTAACTGATGCCAGCTATCCTACTAATGGTCAATCGTCGGTCTCCTAGGATGAGATCACAAATTTTGTTAGTGTTTTCTTTAGTGGTAGACGTTGAAGGCCTTCCGCTCCTTGGGTCATCTTCAATGGTCTCCCGATTGCGTTTAAATTCAGTGGAAAGACAGTGGAATACGATGGAGCAGATTCCCCCAATGTTGTTTCCATATCTTCATGAATCTCTATAGGGAAAAGACCTTTTTTATTGAGGTACTTAATCACAGCACGGTGTTCAATTTTCTCCATTACGGAAAATCCCGTCAGGCTGCGTTAAACAAATAAGCACAAAAAAATAATAGCTTGCAGTATCGAACTTCAACTTAACGCAATCAATCACGAAGAAACATAATAACAAATGACGGTAGATTTACAAAGATTTGATACCTCTTTCTAGGTTAGGCCGCGAACTTTTGGATTCACCCTCGCATGAGTTACCTACCTAAGATAACTCGAACATGGTAAATGGGAGAAGACTGCCCAGTCTAATCTATTTAAATAAAATTTTAATGCTGAGCAGTCAGCATTATGCAGGCTTCCCAAGACCACGGCAACTGAAACTGAAACAAGGTAATGGTGTACCTATTAACAATCGCGATTAAATCCTTACTAATATTTTAAACGCGAAAGTTTGTATGTATGGATGGATGTTTGTTACTCTTTCACGCAAAAACAGCTGAACGGATCCGGATGAAATTTTGCACAGAGATAGATTATAGTCTGGATTAGCACGTAGGCTATTTTTATCCCGGAGAAAAACACATCAAAATTACCACGCGAACGAAGTCGCGGGCAACGGCTAGTGTTTAACTATGAATGCAGTTTGTTAGTACCTAACCGCGTCACTACAAACCGGCTCGCACAAACGTGTGAAGTTTTTGTTTTAAACACATCTGTGAAAGTTAGTGGCACTTCGCAGATTTTGTAGACTTTTATCTCAATAGAATAAGGTGCTAGTCATAATCCAATCCAATCAAGTGATCCCTCAATGCTGAGTGATGTGGTCGATCCAGTTAGTGTCTGGTCTCCCTCAAGTTTTTTCTTATTTATTTTATTTATTTATTTAGTTTTAGGAAAGCCATTGACATTATATAACTTAATACTATTTAAAAATATGACAACAGAAAGTCATTAACATGCTTCCACTGATAGCCACAAAATATTTAAACTAGTAATCAAGAAAAACTAACGATTAAGTCACCGCAAAAACGGGTGTTTGTATAGAACCTCGTGGCGCAGCGGTAGTGCATCTGCATACCATGCGAGAGGTCCCGGGTTCGAATCCCGGCTGGGGACAAAAAAAAACCCCAGGTATTGGATGTTTACATGTTTGTGATGTTGTTGTTTCTGGTTCCCACGACACTATCCTAGTGTGGGGCCAGAAGCAATGTATGTAAATGTTATGTTAAAAAATTAAGATTTAAGCATTTGAAAAGGAATTGTAGCTGAGATTTATACCTAGGTAATGAGAAGAGAGCCTACTCACTCTCTCCGTTTTGACCGAGGTCATATTTTATTCAAGGCTATTTTAGTTTTCGTGCGATGTGCCCTAAGAAGGACAGAATACGTTGTTAGCATCCATTTATTCGATAGACGAGTTCGGATCTTGAGCTCTTATGTTAGTAGATCCGTGACAGATGGTGCCAGCACCACATCTCGTATGCATCTACCCTGCTGTCCATTTTTGCCTTGTAACTAACAAGTCTAGACATCATTTGTTTCTGATTTTTACGGCTTATTTTCACCAGCATCATCACCAGCCATTTAACGCCCACTGCAGGACATATGCCTCCCTCATGGTTTTCCTAACCTTAGGGGTTTTGCCATAATCGCCACGCTTGGCAGGCGGGTTGGCGTTCGCAGTATGCGGTTGGAATCTCAGGAAGACGCTGCTGCCCGTCTCCTGGTAATTGATTTCCTTCGTCGCCTTCTACGACATCCACTTAAGGAAATGGAAATAAACTATATTTTATTGACAAGCAATGGTGCTCCCTCTAAAATATTTTGTAAGTCCCGATGGGCGAAACATGTACAGGGCGTATTTCAATGTAACAACCTTATATTTCATGTTTGCCAAATAAATACAGGAAATCTTTATCATACAGGAAATTGTAATTGGCTGGGAGTAAAGTTCAAATTCGCGCGCGATTGAAACTTTGTAGTTTCTCGTGTTATAATCGCGCGGGACACAAAACATCGTCTGTAGCCAGTATTATTATGTTTCCAAGTTATGGCCCACAGTCCTACTTGTAGGCGGTGTCAGCTTTCCTTATCTGACCTTTCCACTCAGTCGCGATTATTATTTATGAACTAAAAAATTCTACAAATCTACATCGGCGTTGATCTTGGGAGCAATGAATTCTGAAAAGTCACACAAAGATCTATGTTGATCAAGTTATATTGTTTGTGTGCTTTCTCGGAATTTGATGTTGCCTGCCGTCAGAATTTGCAAAGTTTGTGGTAATTCACTTAACATACTTTTTTTCTCATTTCCCTTGTTTGCTCCATTATAATCTGTAGTGATGACTACATTCATAAATTAAATGTGATGTTTCGTTTGAACTGTCCTTGGTTTGAATTTAAACTTGCAGAGTTAAATCCATCGCACTCCATCCTCCTTCTTTAATCATGGAGATCCAATGTATTTTGCGTGTAACCCTGGGCTCAGTCTGTAGCTTGCCCCAGAGTTGGATGCCATAAGTTCATAGCTTTACAAACCATAATTTTACACTCTTGAGAGTCGAGTTTTGCGTCTTCATGTCAAGCTGCTTTCGTTTTGTCCAGATGCGTTTCCTCCGAGTGAGCCGCCGATTCAAGTATTCCGAAATATTTGACTTCTTCTGCTTGAGAAATCGGCTTATATTCAGGTTGACAGCTGGGCAAAGTGGCCTTTCTTAGAGTAAAGGTGGCATGCACCATTTTGGCCTCATTTACCTGGGTTCGACATTTTTGCACCAAAGAGCAGAGCTAACGCAGATTCCGGGCTGCTATGGCTGGACATAAAGGCCGTGTCATCTGCGAATATTCATGCAGCAGTGTTCTGGTCCAAGTACAGTTGTTGAATTCCTGTGTGAGTTGGATGGAGATCTGTCAATGGAGAGCTTGCACAAAAAATATGTTTTAATACAGGGTGACTTTGAATTCGATCGACAAATTTTAAGGGGACATTGTAACCATGATTTAGAAACTTAAGGGACCAGTTAAAAAAGTGGGGCGTCAAAAAAAATTTTTTTTTCTTACCTAAAAAACACTATAGGTCGACGGTGTTATCGGCTCGGGGCCGGCCGACACAATTGTTTTTCTAATTGTTTACGCATATCGGAGGATAGACTCTTACACATTTAACATATTAGAAAACATTTTTCGACGTCATGGTACTTCCTACCACTTTGAATTTGAATTCACAGTTTCGCACAAAAGGTCGGAAATCACGAATATGAGGGATCACTTACTCAGCACAACGCTGAATCAGCTGCCTTTTGTGGCAACTTAGAGACACCACGGGTCTGTTGTGTATTTAGTTTTCTTTCTGTTGTTGTGCATAATATGTTACTTATCTGCTTATTTTGTTTCTGTGATGTATCTTGTTGGTATAATAAATGTCTTTCTTCTTCTTCTTCTTCTTCTATATTTACAATTAAGTTATACCATTACCGATAAATCATAGATAATACTGTTTTTCACAATAAAAAGAACATTCTCTTAAAATATAGCTAACGATTTCAAAATCGCCTGTATAATCGGCGAGGTCATGTTAAAAGATAAATAAACGTGTTTGGTTTTTTTCTCTACGACTAAAACTTTGACCTGTCGATTCATTCTAGTCACGTGGTACAAAAACGTGCCATATAAATCGGACTCAAACTATGACGTCACAACTTGGACGTAGCACCTTATAATGTATGAAGTGCTTACCAATATTTGAGTTATCTCGTAAAATAAAGCTTTTATGCTCCTACACCTTTTATAAAACGTTTAGAATTCAATGAAAAAACGAAATGTAATATGTTTTTTTATTATCAGAGTAACTTGAATTTTCGCATTTTTTGGAATCCCGAAAACTCCGAAAAAATATTATTATGATTATATTTTTTTATTTTTCTTCAGTTTTTCTATGTCTTCTATGTTATAAAAGCAATGACATTTCGCAAGTTCCCCATTTATCGCTGTGTTGTGAAAGCATTCATACTCGTGACATGAAGTTAAATCTATATAAACGTGATTAAAATAAAATAAACCTAGCGTGACCCAGTGCCCGGTAAATCTAATATATAAATATCTCGTGTCACAGTGTTTGTTATTGAACTCCTCCGAAACGGCTTCACCGATTTTTATGATTTTTTGTGTATATTTGGTAGGTCTGATAATAGGTCGCAGTGGCAAAGGGTGGACTTATGATGAAGGGAAGCCGGTCTTTTTAAAAGAACTGATTTATTAAATCCAGTTTCTTTCCAATTGAGTCTATTTACAACCACAGCAGTCTGTAAAGTGATGGGACTTAACCATTTTTGTTGCATATACTCAGGACAAATTATTCACCATAGCAGCTACTAACGGCGACTGACTGTACCTACGATCGACAAAGTACGTTATTTATAACGCAACATAAAGCCTGTTCAAGTTGTACGGTTTTCCACTCACATTCTCAACCCATTGAGTAAAATTACATGACTACACACTCCGCTACTCACAAGTTATCGTAAGTCGAACACCACAGTTCAATATAGGCGCTTCTTTTAACAGAAAGAATAAGGTCCTTTCGATTTTCTTCCTAGCATCTCCACTGGGTTGGCATAATACAGAAGAGACATTTGCCTAACATTAGGCTCTGTTTATAGGCTGATCAATAGATATATAGGTTTGGAGGTTGGTCATCGGCTCAGTATATACCTCTTTTCTCTCTTTGGATTTTGCCTAACAAACCCAAATGCTATCGTTGCTTGCAATTCGTAAGCCCTCTCGATATCATATCTTTGTGACCGAGGCTGAAACCAAACTGGGTGGCTGCGTATGGCTACTTAGATAAACGTGGAATACAGCTCGAAGGTTGGTGCCACAGATATATGCCTAACAGTGAAGGAGTGAGTGTATTACGCCGATTATAATATTATTATCTGTTCGACACGAAATAAGCTCGACTATGAAACAAAAACTGATAACAAGTAAACTTCTGATAAGACCAACGTAACGTTATCTGTTCGCACCGAAAGAAAAAACCATCCAAAGACAATACTTTACTCGGTTTCTGATATTCATTGAACTTTCGACCATATAAAGCCGGTAAACCCCCAAAAAAAGCTGGCAACCCCATAAAATTTAAACGATGAAGCCAGTATTTGCGCCGGCGCCATGTTGATCGGACGCGCGCGCGCATGTCTCGCGCTACTGACCCTCACGTGTTCCGCGAACGCATTCATAGACGAGGCCCTAGACGTCATCAAACTAAGCAAGGACATCGGCGAAGATATCCTGAACTCATGGGACGTCTTGGGCAAGCCCTTCAACGCCACGGGGGGCGTAGAACTGCCTTTAATTCGGAGACGCGAGCGAGAAGTGCTCTCCCGCTTAGCGCAAATATCCAGAGCGATCCAGAGACTAGAATTGGGGTTGGAAAAGGCCGGCGCTGTGGCGATGCTGCTAGCTAAGACCAGTGGAAGAGGCGCCAGGTTGGAACTGAGACTCCATGAGTTAGCGAATCTCTTGAGTCGTGTTGCTAACTCAGACAGGAAAATGAGGGAGTATATGGGGCTACAGCAAGAACTGGAGAGAAGCACGCTGGAGGATTTCGCCATGCGGTGTGTGTCGCACGAGTCTGGAGCACTGGCGGATTTGTTGGAGAGGATCTATTCGTTGGTAGTGCCTCCTCATGGCAATTTGCTAGGCAGGGGTCTGATGCAATTGACTCTGGATGATCTAGAGGTTTGTGAAGTGTTTCTTTACTAAATTTAATTTGCCTTACACTCAGTTCTGGTGGCCTAAACAAAAATATGAGGTACCTATAACAAAGCCAACTAAACTGAGCACGCCTATGCGCTGAATGGTGATTTCTCCAAATGCAACGTGTGAATAATTCCTCACAATAAAGTACCCAAGTAGATAACTTTACTGAAATGACCGTCAGAGTAAGTAAACAAAGTACAAAACCGACTGAAGCCCCTTATTCAGTGTTGCCGTTCGGAAAGAAAATAAAACCACCAAACGCTTGTCAAAAAAGCGCTATTTTTTTGGTAAAAACGGGGCTGAAAAAAGCGCTAAATTCCACTAGATTTTAGCATGGGTAAAATGGTGGTTCATCATCATCAGCCATTTGACGCCCACTGCAGGACATAGGCCTCCTTCTTGGTTTTCATAACCATGAGGGGTTTTGCCATAATCGCCACGCTTGGCAGGCGGGTTGGCGATCGCAGTATGCGGTTGGAATCTCAGGAAGACGCTGCTGCCCGTCTCCTGCTAATTAATTTCCTTAGTCGCCTTCTACGACATCCACGGAAGGAAATGGAGTGACGCTATTCTTAATCCGGCGCCACACGGAATGGTGGTTAAATTTTGCATATAATGAAAAAATTACTATGTTTCAGGCCATAAGCCTTGTTCTTCAGAGGAACTTCCATTTAACATTTTCACGAACTACAAACTAAAATACTAACAAAAAATTAACCACGCGCCGTTTTAGTACGTAGTAAGTAAGACAAACCAGCTTTTCTGTTTACAGTGTAAGTAAGACAGCGATAGTAAAATCGTTTGCTGTAAAAAGAGACAAAACCATAAACTAGACTGAACATTATCTTTCATTCTTGGGGATTCCCCGAATGAACTCGTAGGTTTTTCTTTGTTTTTTTTTTTTTTTGTTGGTGCTCTGGATACCAACTTTTTGGCCTAATTGAAGGCTGACGATATCTTTTTCATTTTTCCACCAGATTCCACTAAAATTTTTTAGCGCGTTATTGTTGGAAAAGAAGCGCTGAAATGCCTAGAAAAGCGCTAGATCTAGCGAGAAAAGCGCTAAAACGGCAACACTGCCCTTATTACAACAAAGTTTTTTGTAAGATTACATAGACTGGCTGCAACATCTGGCGTAAGATTCCCTTGTATCATCATACTCTTGTATAATAGCGCTTATTTCAATAACGATAAGAAACATGTTCAAGGTTCAAAGTTGTCAAGATTCCTTTGTGCATAGTGTTGTCGGCAACGGAAAAAACATTAGGTCTGTGGAATCGTCGGTCAATGAATGCGTGTTTATAAGCAAGTTTTTGGTTTTGATCAGCAAGTATATGAAAGAAATTAAGTTTTGATATGATGACATTCAATCCACTGGGTTTAATTTGGACGACCCATAATTTATATCCTCGTACATCCACTGTTACGTCAATACCTATTGCCAATACAATCTGCACTGCAGTATTCAGTTACGAAATGTATTTGCTCTGTTGGTTGAACGTCCGAGTCAGTACAAATGAACGGGCTAGCCTGCGTCGCGTCACTTTCAATTATTATACTCTCAGGGTCATTGGACAGTCTGTCTGCCCTTTATGGATAACTGTGATGCTAAAAAGGTAAATTTTGCCTTACACACTAGCAAAGGAGCCTTTGGAATCTCGCAGTTTTGGCAATGAGTCTTCTTTGATTAAGCTGACACAATCCATCCCTAAGCTAAAGATTTTCAAGGCGATTGACGTCGTAATTATGACCCCCTAATGTTTTAACATTCCTTATTACAATGACAAAAGGTTTTGACTTAGCAGACCCCAAAGATACATAACAAACTGAAAGTGCTGCTTGTCGAAGAAAGATCTTTCTATGTATTTTCTTTATTTGTTACTAGCTTCTGCCCGCGACTTCGTCCGCACGGAATGAGTAATTTCCGGGATGAAAAGTATCCTAGGTATATCCTTTCCCGGGACACAAACTGTCTCCATGCCAAATTTCATCTAAATCCGTTCAGCCGTTACTGCGTGATTGAGTAACAAACATCCAAACATCTTCACAAAATTTTAACATTTTATAATATTAAGTAGGTATAAGTAGGATTTTGCGTTGCGTTTGGTATACACCCTCACTCCGCTTTCTCTAGCAGCGTCCAAAGTATTTACACGCCTACCCTACGCAATTGCAATCGTCAAGCCAGTGGGTACGCGTATTTATCAGGCCCACACTCGCCGGGTAACTCTCTGAAAGAAGGCCCATTCCATGGTATGGGACAAACATACAAAGCCATACATGTCTGACAAAGCTGGAGCTTTGTTTCGAAGCTGTGACACTTGACTGGGCGTGTCACCGTAACAGTATACGATGAGTCACTCAAAGGATATCGGCCACTTGCGAGAGAAGAGTCACGCGACTCGGTTCAGTTCCGTTATGGGATGTAAATTGATGTGATGTTAGGGATGTAAGTGCTGAGGCTTTTGACGTATTTTGTCAATAATACTTCTAAGATTGTGCGCAACGATGGTGGGGTATCATATTCACTTTAAAAGTACTGGTTGGTAAGTAACCAAATGCGATCTGATTTCAGTAGTGTCGATAAGGAGAATAGTTCTCGCAGGTTTTGTTACGGTGATGGTTAATCGGTAAATATCTTAGAAAGTTTACCGAATCATCATCACCAATATAAAACGCAAAAAACGCTACAGCTAGGAGTCCTGAGAAAAGAGGGTTCATTTCCATTAAATGGCTATCGCTGGTGAACCGGTAACGCTTGCTTACCATCGCAAAGATCGTGATTTCAACTCCTAGGAATCTATTGGGGTTACCATACATTGTTGTGTACAAATGGCTTCAGTATAGGTGTGTTCCATGTTTGTGATGTCATTGTTTGGATACCATATAAAATTATATTTAACTGTTGTATTTAGATATGTATTATTAGGGGCAGTACAATCCGCTTCAATATACCGAACCTTTTTTTTATCTGAAGAGTACTTATCCTAATTTGGAACCAGGTCAAGTGATTGTACTGTCTAGAAGTTATTTACAACGATTATTTACCATTGCTTAAAATGGAGGATGTATTAGCAAAGGCCAAGATAAAAAGTACCCGAAACAGCCGTGCGTGCGTGCAAAGACTAATGAATGTTGATGAGGCAAAAGTGGTTTGTCGGAAACGTGGCAAGTAGAAAAAGAAGGAGGTTTCTGTCTACCCTTCCGGGATACAGGCGTGAGTTACATAAGTAATGTTATTATTATATTTTTTTATTCCCAATGTAACGTTTTGATTAGCTGACCCCCGGTTTCTCGTTACATAACAAGCTGTTAATTTACAGTTGAGCTCTCAGTTGGCCGAAGTGCATTAAAAAAAAACAACTGACAGTTATTAACAGCAGATTAACAGGCTGTTAGTGTACGAGAAACCGGGAGATAAAGCCGTTCCTATTCGTTGTTGAGAAACCAATTTCTATATCTGAAATACTATTTGCACACGATTGGAACAAAAGGGAAGCGCGAGAGTAATGTACTGTACTGTTTGCTTTTCCGATAATGATGCGAGGTCAAAGATTGCCCACGCTCAGTTCAAATGCCTGAATCGAGTGCTTAATTAGCTTCGTATTATGCTTTGTTTATTAACTGCTCGTGATTTAGTTAAGTGATAACTTAATGGCGACCCAGTTGGGCAGATCAGTGGCTTCTCAGCCCGAAGGCCTCAGGTTGTGACCCTGGCCTTGTGTCGGTGAACTGTAGGACAGAGTGTTTCCTTCACAACTTGTATTGATTTCCTTCATAACGACAATAAATATATAAGCAGCCTATATACGTCCCACTGTAGGGCACAGGCCTTCCCTCGGGGAGAGAGTATGGGCTTAATTACCACCTCAAATAGGTGTGTTATATCAAAACCCACTACAAATATAATACATCAGTTGGATCCCTGTATGCATAGTTAGTTTTGATATCGACCAGTTCACATTCGCCCATAAGCAGGCTATATACGTCCCACTGTAGGGCACAGGCCTTCTCTCAGAGAGAGAGTATGGGCTTGATCACCACGCGTGCCCACCGCGGATTGGCGATTTCAAGTGCTGAGGTATGTGAATAGCTCAGACACCCAGGTTTCCTCACGATGTTTTCCTTCACCGTTAGCGAGTGGTATTGCTACTATAACTTCACAAATGTACATAACTTAGAAAACAAAGTCATAGGTACATGCTCGCACTGGGAATCGAACCTGGGTCTCCTGCTTCGGAGTCCAATGTTCTACTCACTAGGCTACCACCGCTTTTCTTTTTTTTTATTATTTTATTATTTATCACATTCGCCCACTGTTGGGCATACCACCAAGGCACGCCAGTTTTCTGACCTCGGCCATCCCCATCCAGCCCCCACCGGGTTCAGAACAACCGTCCAGCAAGCCGCTCCTGTTTATTCTTCTTCCTTATGTGGAGTCTTCTATCGAAGGTTGGCAACCGGTTCGGCTGTATAGCTTTTTTAAGGCTGCCAATAAATATATAAGCAGCCTATATACGTCCCACTGTAGGGCACAGGCCTTCCCCCGGGGAGAGAGTGTGGTGTGGGCTTAATCACCACGCGTGCCCACCGCGGATTGGCGATTTCAAGCGCCGATGTTTGGGAGTAGCTAATTAAATACATACAAGTATAAGAAACTGAGTCTGTTCGAACTCTGCTCCTGTTTAAACCAATGGAGATCCGATCGAAGTGTTCCTATTCTCCATCGACGGGCATCGAACACCGGAAGTGACGGACGGACAGGAAGTGCTAATAGCAGGTTGTTGTCGCAGTGTCAAATGTAGATAGGTATGTCGTGCGTGTTTGATGCACACTTTGACACCACAACTTCTGGGCATGTCATTTGGCGAATTGTTGGTTTGGAGGACTGAACAGTGGCCCTTAAGTTACAATGGGGAACTTGCGTCTAACTTAGATTGGACTTGTAGTGACATTGCTTTTATACCATAGAAATCACATAAAAACCTTGTTTTTTTTTTTAAAATAAAACAATAAAAATATTTTTTTCGGAGTTTTTGGGGTAACAAAATATGCGAAAAATAAAGTCACTCTAATAACATAGTTGAATTCATGCATAAAAACATTATTTTACAAGATAACTCAAATATTGATAAACGCATTCATCATACATTATAGGCGTTACGTTAGGGAGTGACGTCATAGTCTAAGGTCGATTTGTATGGCGCGTTTTAGCACCACGTGACAATTGACTTTTCTACTGGTTATATCATCAAAAATATTAGTCGCAAAGAAAAAAAAACTATAGGTTTCTTTATCTTTAAACGTGTCCTCTCCTATTCTATTCAAAGATTTTTTAGTGCAAGTTCTCCATTTAGTTTGGGGTTGTTGCTAGGAGCGAAAGTCGTCGACACATAGCCCAGCGGATTAGTAAGTTGAAGTGGCAGTGGGCGGGGCACATAGCACGCAGAACTGATGGCCGATGGGGCCGAAAAGTTCTCGAATGGAGACCACATATCGGCAAGCGCAGCGTAGGACGACCAGCCACAAGATGGACAGATGACCTCATCCAAGTGTCAGGAAGACGCTGGATGCAGGCCGCTTCCAACCGGTCTTTTTGGAAATCCATGGAGGAGGCCTATGTCCAGCAGTGGACTTCTTGTTTCTGAATGATGGTGATGATGATGTTGCTAGGAGTCCAGCATGAAGCTGGTCCACAATCTTGGAAGGTCTGACTGATGTGCTGTCGCCTGTACCTATTTGAATGAAGTACCTGGTCTTCAAAATATATTTTAATAGTTTTACTACCGACAGCCAGGGGCCTGATTCATAGAACTACAATTCATGGTTTACTATAATAATAATAAAATTAATAATAAATTTATTTATTTCAAAGTAGTAACACACTGGCACAATACAGTTATACTCATCTAAGATTACAAAATAACGAGTTGGCCTCCGTTGCCGAACACGGTAAGAACCTGTATTTCAGCAAGCAGCGCCTTCCCCACAGAAGACAATTAATAGCATCAAAAATGCAGCAAATAAACAACTTTAAATTCTAGTTTAAATTAAATAAGTATGAATGTTAGTGTGACCTCTCGATGTGTGGAGTGTGTATGTGTATGTATGAGTGTGAGAGGGTGAGTGTGTTTGTGTAAGTATAAGAAAGACCTCATTCCAGAAAATAATTAAAATTTTATAGTTGTATTTTTTTTTAATCTTCAGTATCGTGGTACGAGAGTTTAAGGATAGATATTTAATACCTTATTTACCTTATTATAAACACGAGGACCTAAAGAACTTAAAAATCTTTGGGCGAACACAGTCTTCGTATGTTCAATTTCACACCCACAAAGTTTATTAACCCACAGATTAACAAGTAGACTCTGCTAGGCAATGAACCTCAAATTCTCATAATAAAGCGCGGTTGTAGCCTAGTGGGTGGAACATTGTACTCGGAAGCGAGAGACTCAGGTTCGATTCTCAGTATAAGCATGTACTGGGAATCGAACCATGAACATGTACCTATGACTTTGTTTTCTAAGTTATGTACAATTGTGAAGTTATAGTAGCAATACCACTCGCTAACTGTGAAGAAAAACATCATGAGGAAACCTAAGTGTCTATTTAAGTTGCTATATTTAAGTTGCTAAGCCGTAAAAGAGTGTGGACTTTATATTTAATTTCAGGTTTTAATACATATTTTCAACTTATGCAGCCCTGTCTTTTTATTGTCTCCCAGATGGTGTGAAAAGTAGAGTATTCACCTCTGGAATAAAACATGTCTTAGTCTCGGGCGGTATGAACCCCTCGCTTCACTCAGGACTCTACATAACTCCCTCGCTTCGCTCAGGAGTTAAAATTTAACTCCCTCGCTGCGCTCGCGAGTTAACTCGGAGTCCTTCGCTCCGCTCAGGGTTCAATATGCCGCCCATGACATAATACATGGTTTTATTCCCTTAGTACATAATCTACTAATATCCCACTTTACCTACATTCAACATTTATCCATTTTGGTGTTATTTTGATTATATGGAAACAAAATCTTATTTCAGTAATTTCAGCTCAACTCAGTTTACTTTAGTTGGCGCATAATGTCGAAAAAATATTTGAGAGGCCGTTTAAATTATATCCGTATCAAAATGAGTATAGAATGGGTAGAACATTAATAAATTAAGGTGTTTAAGATAATACAAAAGCAACGTAGGTACGTACGATATCGCTAGTATAAAATGAAACAAATATGTATATCCCAGTTTACCTACAAGAGTACATAAAAAATCCGCCAGTATGTTCATTCAGCAAAGATTTTATTTCATTGCCACTTCAAGTCTACGCAGAATATCAAACCATAGGTATGGCTGACTCGACCGTAAATCTGCGATTCATTGTACTCGGAACCGAGGGCCAGCCCACCTATTGTAACTGTCCACATTATTCTTACGCAGACGTTTCCGAAGTGTTAAAATATGTATTCGACTTCCGAGGAGGTTAAATCGAACGATTGCATACAGCGGAGAAGTAGAGTAGCGTACAGTAAAGTAGCTAAACATTAAACGGGTCTGTTCGCTATTATTTATTTGGTAAAATTTAATTCCCGACGTTACGTAGTAGCGCCCCTGATATTAAATTTCGTGGTGTAATATCAAACAGCCGATGCACAATGTCTCGTCTTGATGTTCATTGCCATTGTTAGCGTAAAAATCGAGAATGCGTGTGGTGGGGACCGTTTCATAATCATCATCATCATCAGCCATTCGACATCCACTGCAGGACATAGGCCTCCCTCATGGTTTTCCAAGCCCGGTCTTGTACCGCCCGCATCCAGCTACTTCCCGCCACCGAAACCAGGTCGTCAACCATCTGGTGGGGCTCAGGCCCACGCCGCTTCGTCAGGACAGCGGTCGCCAGGTCAGAACTTTTTCGCCCCAACGGCCATCAGTTCTCCGAGCTATGTGCCCCGCCCACTGCCATATGCCACTTCAACTAAGCAATTCTTCGAGCTATATCAGTAACTCGGATTCTTCTGCGGATCTCCTCATTCTTGATTCGATCACACAGTGAAACTCCTAACATAGCTCTTTCCATTGCTCGCTGGGCGATCTTGAGCCTTCTTATGAGGCCCATAGCCAGCGACCAGGTCTTACATTACATTCATAAGTCATCACTGGCAAAGTGGCAACACACATTGGTTATACACCTTTGTCTCTATTGAGACACTGAGGTATTTTGGACGCAGAAATATGTTTTAGTTTCCCGAACGCTGCCCATCCGAGTTGGATTCGACGATTGACCTCTTTCTCGCAGTTGGACTTACCTAACTGGACTTTTTGTCCCAGTATACATAGTGGTTCCATAGCTCGTTGCGTGACCTTGAGCCTTCTTATGAGGCCCATAGTGAGAGACCACGTTTCAGTGCCATAAGTCATCACTGGTAACACACACTGGTTGTATAATTTTGTCTTGAGCGATTGAGGTATATTAGACGAAAAGACTTTTCTAAGTTTCCCGAAAGCTGCCCAGCCGAGTTGGATTCGACGATTGACCTCTTTCACGAAGTTGGACCGGCCTAGTTGGACTGTTTGTCCTAAGTAGACGTATTCGTCTACAACTTCGAGAGTCGTGTTCCCCAATGTTATTGGGGTGGGCACAACACGGGCGTTCGACATGACCTTCGTTTTGTCCATGTTCATTTTAAGGCCCACACGTTGGGAAACTCGACTGAGGTCGTCGAGCATTATGCCGAGGTCTTCCATCGTTTCTGCCATGACTACTATATCGTCGGCAAATCGAAGGTGCGTGATGTACTCGCCATTGATATTGATGCCGCGTCCCTGCCATTCCAGAAGCTTGAAGGCATCTTCCAGTGCGTTCGTGAACAGTTTCGGAGAGATAACGTCTCCCTGTCTCACGCCTCTTCTCAATGGAATTGCCTCCGAATTCTGCTCCTGTACTCGGACCGACATGGTGGCGCTGTTGTACAAGCACTTCAGCACCTCTATGGAAAGGGCTATGCTCGGAATTTCTCTACGAGATCGAATCAGAAATGATGAGATCCGTAGACGAACGAAAGTCGTCGACATAGCCCAGCGGATTAGTAAGTTGAAGTGGCAGTGGGCGGGGCACATAGCACGCAGAACTGATGGCCGATGGGGCCGAAAAGTTCTCGAAAGGAGACCACATATCGGCAAGCGCAGCGTGGGACGATCAGCCACAAGATGGACAGATGACGTCATTCAAGTGGCAGGAAGACGCTGGATGCAGGCCGCTTCCAACCGGTCTTTTTGGAAATCCATGGAGGAGGCCTATGTCCAGCAGTGGACTTCTTGTGGCTGAATGATGATGATGATGATACATAGTGGTTGACAACTTCGAGGTCAGAGCCGCCAACGTTGACAGGAGTGGGTGCTACAAGGGACTTCGACATTATCTTAGTCTTATCCATGTTCATTTTAAGAGCCACTCTGTTAGAAGCTCTGTTCAGGTCATTGAGCATTGAACTCAAATCTTCCAGGGTCTCAGCCGTAATTACTATGTCATCGGCGAATTGAAGGTGAGGACTGTTTACTCTTTACTCACACATACACTGTAAAGACAGTAAGCGATGTCCAAACGATCTGTGACTAGAGATGGGTAATGGCCCAGGTTATAATCCACTGGTGAGTTATAATCCAGTTTTGACCCAGTTATGCACCCGTTATAACCCATTATGGCGGTTCATAATGATTTCGTTCAATAGTAATACGGAATACGTCGAATAATGTGCAAGGCGTTGTAGTTGTAATCTGCATGTATCGTTATGAAATTGTGCACACAAAAATATACAGGAAATTCTCCACACAATAGAATATTAGGGATTTCACTTCGATGTTTAGTTTTTATCTCTTGCGCTCGCACTATACTAAGGGCCAGTGTCCTAAATGGAGTTTAAGTCGAGATTTTGACAGTTCGTCCATGTATTATCTGTCAAATGCTCGACTTAAACTCTAGTTTGCGAGATCTGCGAGTGGCCCTAAGTACCTAAGTACATTTAAACCTAAGCATTGCAGGCAATGCATCTCATAAAGTATATCAAGCAAGCCACACTTTTATGATCCTTTGCGCCGGAAATCCCCGGGCGTGAGCGAGTGGGACTACGACATCATCGATCTCGCTCGCACTTGCGCCGTGTACAATGCGTACGGCACAGCCAGCACTCACTCCAGTACTTTGTTGTTTAGAGTGCGCACGACACGAGCGTTTTTTGGTATAATATTTATTGTTTCGTGTTTTTTTTTAATCGAACCAGCATTGTTTATTGTTACTGTGATCGCTGCTTACCGAATGACCTTGGCCTGAATACTGACTGAACTTCCAACGCGATATTTAATGCACTTTTTCATTGGGTAAAGAAGTCAGTCACTCACTGCAGTTCCTGATGAAGTGATTATGCATGCCTGTGTTGAATGCATTTGGCGTTTTACTTTAAATATATCTGGATTATTTATAAAGTATAGATGCAGAGTCATTATTAGGACTACATTATCTGAAAATATTTCATTCACGGGGACTGCAGCGTGTCACTTAGTCCAAATCTTACAACGTGTCACTTAGGTTAAATCTTCCATTTTTAGGGTTCCGCAGTCCGACAAGGAACCCTTATAGTTTCGCCATGTCCGTCTGTCTGTCCGTCCGCGGCCTAGCGCAAAGACCGGTGGTACTAGAAAGCTGTAATTTGGTATGTGTATACATATTTATCGCTCGTAGCCCCGGCTGCCTGAGTGATCTTAAACGATCACGAAGGTTAAGCAACACAGGGCGCGTTCAGTGCATGGATGGGTCGCCGTCTATGCCTAACGCTAGTGGCATTTTTCCGAGCGGTTCCGTGCTTCGCAAGGCACGTTAAGCTGTTGGTGCCGTCGATAGATGGCAGTTGTTAAGCCAAGTCAGAGGCCTTAGGGCGGCTTGACAACTTCTGACAGTAGACGAGCCACTAGTCTACAAGCCTCCACCAATCCGGACTTGGCCCCCGTGGTGGAGTATGGCCTATACCTTCCTCAGGGAAAAGACCCGTGCCCCTCGTTGGGGACATAATGGGTTGATGATGATGATACATATTTATCACGTCGACAAAGTTAAATAATAAAATGTCAGAATTTTTTTTTCCGTACCTCCCATAATATGAAAAGGGGGGGCTGATTTTTTTTTCTTCTCTATCCCATCGTGTGGGGCATCGTTTATTAAAGAGTTTACTAAGATTAGGCATTACAATTAAGGCATTGATTTACGAAATATTTTGCTTTTACCTGTGTCCCCCCCTCTAAAATCTAAACCTTTGCATTTAAAAATCTGAAAAAAATCACGATAGTAGGAAATATAATAAATTTAAAAGAAAAATTATCACAGCTAACTAGGCTTTACAGGTTAACGAGTAATGGTCGATTACATTAGTGGGATTAGTAAAAAGCCTCCTATTTTGTTTGATAGCTGAATTTTGTGATTATGTTAGGTAATAGGTAATAAATCTTTGTAATAACTAGATGTCTGTGGAACCCTAAGCTACGCGCGTGGCCCGACACGCTTTTATTTGTACTTTTATTCACAGAAAACATAGTATTTTGAAAGTGTATGCAGTTCATAAAAACTTAAAAATACTTCAGTGGTGCAAAAATAAATCACTATGGCACTATAATGTCAAGCAAAACTCCCGATTACCCAAAGCATATTTGTTTAGTTGTAATTTGTTCTTGTTAAATCGTATCGCTCTTGTCTTTCATTTTGACCCACCAAAAAAGTAGTTAATGGGATAAAACTGGTCGATAACGTTATAACCCGGATTAAAACTGGTTTATAACTACTGGGTTATAATCCACTACCCATCTCTATCTGTGACTATGTTCACGTTACCGCCAAAAAGATCTGTGCGGACTATAAGAGTTAAATAGTACCTAGTGGCAGCATTAGGTACCTAACTTTGCACGTGTATTACTTCAAATCTAGGGCTTATCATAAGTGCACTAACAACAAATGAACACCCTCATTATGAAACATAATATCGTCAATCAACTCCGACTGATTCTGCACGTATAAGCAATTCAGCGGATTCCGAATTCATACACGTAGTCGACTGACTCAGCCCTTACTTCGTGGGAGCTACCACTTAGTGGGAGCAATATCAGCACCGAACAATGATAATTTTAGACACTTACCCTTCAAACTAATATAAAGGTCTTGGGGGTCACCAGATTCTATTTGTCTGGTGTTGCGACCAACAAACAATGGTGACGTCACAAAGAGGGGCAAAAACTTATGCTCTAAAGCAGAGAGCTAGTGAACTAAAAATCAGGCTTTGTTTAACGTAATGAGTAGAGTTCACGCATGTAAACGTTGCTATGCGTTTGACTGTATCAGGCAAATACAACTTAATATTATAGATAGACTGAGGCCATTTTTGTAACCCCAGATTTGTGCGGCGCTCTGCAGAAATCGAACCCACGACTTCCGCGTTGCTGTTATAGGTTTGTGAAGATGTTTGTTACTCCATCACGCAATAACTTCAGAACGGATTTAGATGAAATTTGGTATAGAGACAATTTGATTCCCGGGGGTCCTTCCCCATGCGACATAGCATCCCGGAAATTACTCATTCCATGCGGAAGAAGTCGCGGGCAAAAGCGAATTACCGAATTAAAGGAAAGGTTTGTCTTTTTATCGCGCCTTTCATGACGCCGCTAAACATTTGTCACTTCGCTTTATATCCGAAGGTTAATTGCTATTTATATTTTAAGGCGTTAGGCTAAGATTCCCCTCCTATTGATAAGTTCCCACTGGAGAGCTCAGGTGATGATTTTTAAAATAAGATAGGAGATTGAGGCTTGTGTGGCTTAAACAGTATTTAACTAGAATTCTTCATACAAATTCGATTAAGCAGTGGTGATGATGGTGCGAGTCGACCAAAATAAAATAATTACTTCCGACCTACACAGTCGGTTGTCTGCTTCCATACTGTTATAATCTGTGGTATGGTAACCAGGCACGGACATAACTGAGGCCATTTGTACAAATCAATTACGGCAGCCTCCAGTGGGAATCGAACCCACGACGGTTATGGGCTTGCAATCACCACGCGTGCCTAGTATTGGAAATTTCAAGCACTAGAATTTTAAGGACACTTTGACTCTCAGGTTTCCTCACGATATTTTCTACTACATATTTAATGTACCTACATAACGTAAGGAAATTAAATTATTGGTACGTACTGGGATTTGAATCCAGGATCTCACTGTCGCATACAGGTGCTCTGTGCACACTGTGTTCCCAGAGGATTATTCCATACGTCAACCACGCGCGACTCGCGCGAGCATACGCGTAGTATGACCGTGCACACTGTTAGGCTGACTTGCGCCACTTCTTAAATGTCACTTAAGTCGCATTTAAATCGACTTTTGTATGAAGAATTTTAGTTAATGCTTAATACTGTTTAAGCGACATTTAAGAAAGTGGTGCAACTCGGCCTAAATGTGTGTTAGTTTTTAAAACCATGAAACATGACTATTGCACTGAAAAATGAGGCAATGCGCAAGAGCTGTTGCATTATCAACAACTCTTGCGCTTAGTACACATTACATACCAAGTACATATGGTATGTACTGGTACTTAGTACATACCAAGGTATGTATACTCCTTGGTACATACGACAGAACATCAACCTTTACACGCGTAACGCGTGCACTCTACTGTGTTACGTTACGGGCGAATTTACAACGGAATTGTAAAGGTTGATCTGCTGTCGACAGTACGATGATGTGTTGATCATGATATCCGAGACCGATCTATATAAATATCTGTTTAGATAAGATCACAACTGAAAATCACCTCTATCGTGAAGGAATAAAGACTGACAGTTCAATAATAATATTCAACATACCCTATAAAAACGGACAATGCAATTTAATCCTTATTTGGTAGGCGTTGGAGGTTGAAGCTTATGTTCGCTGAATAACAGTAGCATGCGGGCCTTCTAGTGATGGGACTGTAACTAATGAAATTAGTATCGGTATATCTTTTCATTCTTTGTATTTTATTTCTTTGTTGTTTTATAAGTAGGAAGGAGGTAGGTACACACGCCAGCACATCGATCTTCACACTGACAGGCAAAAATGCACTCTTTGCCTTGACCTTAAAGACGGTTTTTGTTTAATATAGATCAGCATTATATGTATAATCTCAAACTTTCAACTGTGTGATAAAAATGTATGAATTTGACAGTTTGCGGTTCTTAAAATTTAAAGAAAGTGGATAGTTACAGAATTCGACAGCTGCTGTCTTTTTGCCTGATACTTTTTGACCGCCGCCATATTTTGCTTCAAGCTTAAATTCCTTGTTCATTTTAAATATTTTAAATTGTTAAGAACCAGGTCTTGTTGGTGATAAAAAAAAAACAATTTTACTTTAAAAGTTACTTAACCTTGTATAATATTTAGAGAACAAAACGAACCCCAATAAAACTCGCCGACCGCGAAACCAATGAACAATGAAAATATCTCCGAACAATACAATCGATCACATCCTTCCTTGAGGACACACTCGCAAATTAACAATGTAGATAGATACTTAGGCGAACGAAAGGTCACCCCAAGATAATAAATTACCTGCTGCCGTTACTGGAACTTCCAGTTCTTTATGTCTACTAAACTGGCCTACAAGTGTTTTTACGCCGATAAAAGATATTTTTGCGGGCTAGCTAAATCTGAACCGGTTCAAACAAAAAAATAGAAACATGAAGTTCAAGCAAGAATCTTTCAAGAATCGAGCAAATATATTTTGTCATATCAAAAAGATAAAGTGATCAAAAAGTAGCGTGCCAGCCAGCACCACACAATACAAAGCATAATCCCAACAAACATCGAGTAGTTAATAAAAACAGTGCATCACTACAGGCTGCTCCACTCGACGGCGGTGATCGGGCCCGCCAGTTTACAACAGACTATCGGCGCGATACCACGCGGGCCGCGCGCGTCCAACAATGAAACACTTAGCGCTGCTAGCGCTGATAGCCCTGGCCTCGGCCGGGGACCCGTCCCCGACCGACCACATTCGCGAAAAGTTCTACGAGATCGAAAGCCACCTATGGAAAAACCTATCTGACCCGGAGTGGTCCAATGCGCACGTCGGCTTTCTCGACGTTGAGCTAACAAAAGTTTACTCGCGGTTCGCCGACGAGGTAGAGGCGACCTCCAGGCCTTTCAAGCCGCCGATCCACACCTGGCTCTGGGGCAAAGCAATGGAGAAGCTGCAGACCATCGACGGGCTGTACAAAAACTTCGTTGAGTTCATCCGGAGGCAAGCTACGCCCGGGGCTGTGCCAGCGCACGTTAACGAATGGGTGGACGTGGCTGAGGGCATCCTGATGGATCCGAAGACCTCGGCGAAACAGGCCTTCAAGGAACTCAACGACTTGCTGGAACATGGGGACATGTTCAGGGTAGTCCTGCAGGTGAGCGTTATCCGGTGGTTTACGGTTGAGTGTTACGCGATGTGTCAGTCCACGGAAGTAGCCAATTAAAGAAACGTGCTTCATGCTCAAAGTGTAAAAATTATTCGTGTCGTGGTCGTGTGACCAAATAACTTGCAATGAACAAAATAGTACATTACATTTACTTACTCAGGTCCTCGATATTGCTTCGAGTTCAAGATGTTTGACCCGGTTTGCATAGACTTACAAATTAGTCTCTAAACTTGGCTGAAGCTTGGCTTGAGCTGTCTCAAATAAAGTCGACCGAAGAGGCAGCCTGTATGTAAATGGACCTTTATTAAGATCTTTTTACATAGATCATGCTCTGGAGGGGACGATGTGACCATAAAAATTAAGTAAGATTCAATCACCCTTGTAATAACGGATGTTTCTATTGACACATTCGGTGTATTTTTGAGTTCCCACTCCACATTATTGTTGAAAACGGGGACTTGAATAAAACCTCAAAAAATGGGACTTCAAAGCTATTGTTGAATCATCATCATCACCAGTCATTTGACGCCCACTGCAGGACAAAGGCCTCCTTCGTGGTTTTCATAACCATGAGGGGTTTCGCCATAATCGCCACGCTTGGCTGGCGGGTTGGCGATCGCAGTATGCGGTTGGAATCTCAGACAGACGCTGCTGCCCGTCTTCTGGTGATTGATTTCCTTAGTCGCCTTCTACGACATCCACGGAAGGAAATAGAGTGACGCTATTCTTAATCCGGGCCACACGGAATTGTTGTTGAATGCCTGCATGAATAAAATGTTTAAATAACAAAATGTCGATGATCTAGCTACCACTGTTCAAAACATCGAAAGAAAACAAGAAATTTCATTGACTATGTTTACTAGACAATACTGCGATAGTAGGCATCCTGCTATCAAATCGTCTAAACTAACCAACTTACTTTCCGTAGAATTCCGTGTTTTAAGGTGACTCAATTTATGTATGTAAAAGACTGTTTACGACTGCCTCGTTGGTCTAACGGTATCACGTCTGATTACCTTGCCGGAGTCGTGGGTTTGATTCCCACTGGGAGCCGCCGTACCTTTGTACAAATGGCCTCAGTCTGGGTATATTTCCATGTTTGTGATGTCCTTGCCTGGTTACCATAGCACAGGGTATCCTAGTTTGGGACCAGGACAAGTGATTGTGTCGTGTGGAACTTATTTTCATTATTATTATGTATGATTTAGCTTTTAAGTCTCTAATAATGGTAGTTACGTGCTTTCCTGTTAGCGTCACCAGACCTCAAGCCGGACCAACACCTAACACCATCGTTTTGCAGGTTGTCTTTGTCTGCGCCTACGAGTATGTTACGAGCACCAAATCCTGAATGATTCCAATCGTCTGTCTGCCAAGTGTCATTCCGATACGGCCTAGACCTCTGTCTGATGCCTTACAGACACGAGTAGCTTCAACCCAAATTTAGCAAATGTTGGCCTTTTCAAAGACATTTACTCGTAAGATATGTTTGCTAACATGTCTCATGCTGTGGAATTACTTACGGCACTAGCAGACATTTAGCAAACTTGTTTTGCACAAGTAATCACTTCCTAAAGATGTTTTATTTACATTATTCCCTACCTAAACTACTTACTTATCGCGTAAACAAAGACGGTATGTAAAGCTTATGAAAGTTTATTTTGCTGATTAACCTTGTGAAGTCTTACTGCGTAATTCACCATAAATATTCGCCTAATCGGTTGTTTCTAAAACAAACCGGTGGTTACAAACGAAAATGATACATACACATTAGAATTTATGAGATTACAAATATACGTATTATCTAAATATTATGATTCAAATAGGACCTTACTTACCTACTTAAGATTGGCATCTGATTCCACATCGACTTTTGACCTGGTAATCTGCTGAATTCAACTCTGCCTTTTTGCGATAAGTATCGATCCAAAGTTCAAAACTACAGGGTAGTGAATTCTAATGATTCGCCATACTCGTGTATAGGGTTATTTCTAAAATGAGCAATTCCTGAAACCTAACTGTCAGATTTGATCATTTACAACAACATTTTGTTCTACTTGAAATTTTCATGTAAAATATAACATAAACTCACGCCTGTATCCCAGAGGGGTCGGCAGAGACCAGGGACTGCCACTTGCTACGATCCTGACTGATCACTTTCGCTTCCTCAACATTCATTAGTCGTTGCATGCACGCATGGCCGATTTCGGGTACTTTTTATCTTGCCCTTTGCTAATACATCCCCTATTTGGTCGAAGTATGTCCGTCTGGGTCGTCCCTTACCGGCCTTTCTACCCACATTCGCTCGATATATTTGTTTCGTCAATCTTTCTTCCTTCATCCTCTCCACATGTCCAAACCAACGCAACATTCTGTTCTCAATTCTAGTCACTACATCCTCTTTCAGTCCACAACGTTCTCTAATATCTATATATATATATATATTTTTTTTTTGTAGTGATGGCTTTCCTAAGGATTCTGCCAACGTCCGAGTTACGAAAAAGTAGCACCTCTGTGAGTGATAATGCAAGCTTATTTTATATATATATATATATATATATAAAACTTTAGCAAATGAAGAGAAAACCAACGGAAGTACGCAGCGGAGATTGGTGGGAAGGGGAAGATCCACTGGAAGATAACCGTAAAATGAGGAACTGTATTTTGTACAATCGAAAAAGATGTGATCTGCAGTTCTTTTGTTTTTTTTATCTTATATTTTGACGAATTATATAAAAATCTCATGTCAGTGTCACAGTGTTTGTTATCGAACTCCACCAAAACCGCTAGCTTCACCGATTTTTATGAAATTTATTGTGTATATTTGGTGGGTCTGAGAATAGATCGTAGACTAATTAATATAGCAAAAAGACGTTTGCCGGGTCAGTTAGTAAAATTATATTTTATAAAACCAGATATTTCGTAACATATAAATCAGAGAAAAAACCCATAGAACAAAAGTTGTAAAACTCAAACTGTAGGTTATTGGACTGTTTCAGGTTTTGCGTATTTTTAAATAACCCTGTTCTGGGAACAGGCCTTCTGACTGGAGCGCACGAATTATTTTCAGGAGGAGCATCCAGACCTCTGTGACCTGCAGCTGTCTCCACACCAACTCATCTATGACATGTACAACACGATTTCTCTCACAGAGATCAAGGGTTACGCCATGATGCAGTTCTCTTGGATGCTGCTGAGGATATACGGGAAGGGTGAGTCAATCATCAATCATCATCATCAGGCATGCCACTTCTTTATTTTATTTTATAAAAAAATAAAAATCGCCCAACCTTACAGACTTAACTAATACTTTGCACAATTACATTTTCTTAAAACTATCTGTCCTCGACGGCCGAGGAATAAATTTAACATTCTTGCGGGCTCTACAGTAGGTAGAGGATAACTGGCGACTTTCTAACAGTATTAAAAATATTCTAAAATGTTGGTCACAGTGTGTACCGTCGTTAAAAATAAAATATCGAGTAATTTTATTAAATTTGCGTCCCACCAATGTCGCAGCCTTCAGTAAATCATTGCTGCATAGCAAAATGTTCACATCATACATTTGGACCACTTTTGTGTGGATAGCAGTCTTCGGCCACCCATCTTATTTTCGTTCCGATATAAAGTAAAACGATGTGCTTTCTTTCGGTTTCGATTTTACGCCGAAGCCCTTTTAGGGGATTTGTCATATTAGGCCCCTTCAGGTTTACGCCACTTTGGATGATCCAGTCATCCGACCATATGACCGGATCAATGGACCATCTGGCTGATGCACCTTTTGTGTGCATCTATTCATTGTCTGAGAGCTCAACGTCACCACGCGGTTATCAATTATATGCAGAAAACGCACACTCGTTTCTTTGAACACATTATACTATCCCCAGGGCATTGTTTGGAGAAGCAAATCATCTTGGTGCAAATGGAGAGCAGACGTGCTCGTGGTAGAGCACCTACGCGATATGGTCAGACACAGTGAGGAAGGCGGCGGACGGCAGTATACGTTATACTGTCCACACTGTCTATGATCGTAGTCTGTGGACTATAATTACATGTGGTCGCGACCCTCAGCATTGAGGGACCGAGTAAGAACAAATAAAAAAAATATATATATGCGTCGAATTGATAAACTCCTCCTTTTTTTAAGTCAGTTAAAAAGAAGATTCTTTGTCTATACAGTCAAGACCAGCCGCTATATTATGCTCACTATATACTATCAGATTCTTGACGTGTGCTATCTCAATTGTCAAGGAATTAACAGTTTAATCGTTAGGCATCTTTCAGAATTTGGTGCGCTTAATTAGGCAGCTAGTAATTCTGTTCAGTCCCATTACCGTAACTAATGGTTTTTGTTGCGGCTTTCCTGTTATTTTCAGTTTCCCCCGTTCATTTCTTGGAAAAGCAACTTCGCGCGCGACACGAATTTCTTCAAAAAACTGGATTCATTTGCTTCGAAACAAACAACATGCTAATTGCGGCCCCAAAATAGTCAGGTGCAAAGAACTTGTTATTCGTCCACGTCTGACGCTCGGTTGTAAGTAAATTCGCACTGATTCCAATAACAATTGTTTGCCGACTGCTGAGGTCATCACACCTTCCCCTAGGGGAAATGGGGAGCCGGAGTTTCATCCAGAGTGATCTGCCGCAGTTAGTGGCTTCTGACTTGTCATTTGATGGCCTTCCGGCCAGGTCATTGTATTGTATGAGAATTTGTAAAGGTGATACGAATTGAATTGGTACTTTTATCAAGATCTGATAGTACGACATGTGAAATCTCTGAAGCAGTGACACGGAAAAAGATCAGATGTGAAGGTGGGGAGACTTTAAGATGTGAGCAGTGACATCAGAATACTGCTGACTTTCTCAACTAGGACGCTATGTGCGAATATTTCTGATCCATTAGTTTAAAAAAAGCTTATTGAAGTGGATTAATGGAGGTGTGTATTGCACTTAGATGTTTGTCACTGTAGTAACTCGAGGTATCAATCAATGGAAGAGAAACTGGTTCACGGCTCAGCCAGCCAAATTAGCCGTAGCCCTCAGATGACTGCTATGATAAGCAGTGTTGCAAAAAAGCACTAACCTAATTATTGTTAATGTTATTAAAACAACTATCTTCTTATATATAACTATTCCACCGCAATACCACGCCTACAATACCATATTATTATATAACTTGCCCCCGGTTTCTCGTACACCAGCGGTCTGCTGGCCACCCGGCACGGCCTGTTGTTAGCAGCTCATTTGTTTCCTTTGTTTTCTTTTTTTGTTTGTACCGCGGCCTATTAAGTGATACGACATGCTGTTGATATTGGCGGTTTGCTGGTGTGGGAGAAACCGGAAGACTTCAATATTGTGTTGTGCACTCACTTCAGGACCCCACATGAACGTTCATTAAGTTTTAATTTAGTTTCTATAAGTTGTGTCACATATTATTGCTGTAAAATAATTCATGTACCTACTCTTCATGAATTACTCAATACACGCCCTCACCTTAAACTTACTCAAAATAAAGTTTTTGGATGCATGCCTAGTACATATTTTTATCATCTAAGTTTAGAATAAGTGGCATGTTTCTGTAATATCTCCGTATTAAATAAATAAATAAAGCATATACCTAATCCGCCAGTACCGCACGTCATACCCCAATTTTATAGAATGTTGGAATATTTTCTTGGAAACCGAAGTGGACCATTATTGCTAACATATATTTGTAAACAATATCCATCTGAGAACATACACAGTGCAATCAATAACAAAATTAAACAGCCAACAAAATTAAACAACAACACACAACAGAAGCAATGTTTGCTTACAAAACATGTTTCACAATCTACGACTACTAAAGTAAATTAATAACCTAATTAAGGGCAGTGTTTCAATTGATGGGCTTGCAGAAATACGAGTACCTACCTACGGATAGAAATACATGAAGCAATGTTATATGTTGGACAAACAGTCCAACTAGGTCGGTCCAACTTCGTGAAAGAGGTCAATCGTCGAATCCAACTCGGCTGGGCAGCATTCGGGAAGGGGGAAACTAAAAAAAGTATTTTCATCTAATATACCTCAATCGCTCAAGACAAAATTATACAACCAGTGTGTGTTACCAGTGATGACTTATGGCACCGAAACGTGGTCTCTCACAATGGGCCTCATAAGAAAGCTCAAGGTCACGCAACGAGCTATGGAAATCACGCAACGAGCTCGGAATTTCTCTACAAGATCGAATCAGCAATGATGAGATTCGTAGACGAACGAAAGTCGTCGACATGCCCAGCGGATTAGTAGTTGAAGCGGCAGTGGTCGGGGCACATACCACGCAAAACTGATGGCCGATGGGGTCGAAAAGTTCTCGAATGGAGACCACATATCGGCAAGCGCAACGTAGGACGACCAGCCACAAGATGGACAGATCATCCAAGTGGCAGGAAGACGCTGGATGCAAGCCGCTTCCAACCGGTGTTTTTGGAAATCCATGGAGGAGGCCTATTAGCAACCAGCCGATGTCGACAAATTCTGCGAAATGGGCAAAAAAAATTATTCTCGCGATTTATTTGTGAGGACTTTCAAGTAGGGTGATACGAATTGAAACATGCACGTTATCTTGGGTCTCATTGGTGGGGGACCCAAGTTTACACAGTCTTACACACATACATACATACGAGCCAAACATATTATCCTCCAGTTGGGATCGGCCGCAGTCAGGTGAAAAAAAACGTAGCCCCGGCTGCCTGAGTGATCTTAAACGATCACGAAGGTTAAGCAACACAGGGCGCGTTCAGTGCATGGATGGGTCGCCGTCTATGCCTAACGCTAGTGGCATATTTCCGAGCGGTTCCGTGCTTCGCAAGGCACGTTAAGCTGTTGGTGCCGGCTGCCGTCGATAGATGGCAGTCGTTAAGCCAAGTCAGAGGCCTTAGGGCGGCTTGAAAACTTCTGACAGTAGACGAGCCACTAGTCTACAAGCCTCCACCAATCCGGACTTGGCCCCCGTGGTGGAGTATGGCCTATACCTTCCTCAGGGAAGAGACCCGTGCCCCTCGGTGGGGACATAATGGGTTGATGATGACAAAGTATTCTAGCGCTTGGCTGTCGCTGAATGTAGACCTGAGGCCTAATAACGAGTATGCGCATGGTTTCCTGAGCGTTTCCTATTGGCGGGGGATGCGGATGTAACTTAGAATTCTTTGGACTCGAAATAATTTTAGTAATTTCTAAGGTTAACACGAGCACCAGACATAATAAAAACTGAATTTGCACGGATATTTACGGTTTATTTTTTAATTTTTCAATTTTGCGACGTTTCGGTACTTTTGCAAGTGCCGTGGTCTCGTTAGACTGAGGTGACAGGCGTCTTTTTGAAAGTATTAACTGTTAGTTTACTACCCTCGGCAAAAATTATTAAGTTACGTTCCAATGGCACATTTTTAAATTTACTCGTAAATTGGCAAAACAATAATTTTATATAAACTCAAAAATATTGATTATTAGTTATTAGTTAATGAAATTAAAATTAAATCTACAGTCACACTTCTAGCAAACGGGTGTCATGCACTTCAGCACTGGTTTCCATGCTGTAGCTATGTTCCAACCACGATCTCTATTGAAATTTAGATGCCAACGGATCTCTATTGCCTCGCGTATCATTCTAGGAAAGAAACGGTCCTCTCGGGCTAAAACTTGAACTCTATCAAAATGAAGGAAATAAATTTAAAAAAATATTCTTATAATGTTCATCGCAAACTCATCCCGAAGTCGCGGATATTCGATCAAGTCATCATCAATCATACACGATAATTGGGTATTTGACAAAATATCAAATGAGTTAGGTACTTTTAAAACGGAATTTTGTAAGAAAATACTTGCTTATGACGTCACATTTCAGAGCACCCTTTTTGTGTTTAATCTATTTAAAAATTGTAATAACTAGTAATTGACTAAAAGAAATACATTTTCCGAGATATTTTGTAATGCTTGTTTTAATCGAGCATATGAAATAATTTATTGTTGATCGTATCAAATACCGTATTTCGCGTGTCCTACAGGCAACTACACGCAAGAGGCGAGCCTGACGCGGCAGAGGTACGCGGAGCGCACGGCGAAGACCGCCGCCGCTGCCCGGGCGGCCCTCGTCATGGCGCGCCGGGACCTCTACCGGTGCGACCCGCCCCATCATCAGGAAGGTAAGGGCGTAATAGACGGGTCGCCTTCCAAACTTCACTTAGGAAAAAAAAACGGGGCGTAGACTGGCATACCGTGCCAGCGCCCTTACCGACTAGCTCCGATGTTACAGACTAACTGCCTGACCCGGCAGAGGCATGCGAAGCGCACCGCCATCGCCAAGGCCGCGAAACCAGAACGGTTCGGGTTTTAAACAGGTAACCAACACAAAGAACGAAACGACACAAAGACACAGAAGAAGTTTTTTGCGATAGAGTAAAAGACATGTTAAAAAAAATGCGTTTCTTGAACGGGAATTATTTTTGTATTTTTATGATATGTTAGACAATGCCAATGCGTCATAATAAATGTGAAAATTATCATTTTCAACGTACGTTTCTGGGAGAAAACACTACCTAGTATTAAGCTCGCCTTTGTACAAAATTGATTTTTTAGTGCAATAAAGAATTTTTCAATTCAATTCCATTCATATAACAAGAAAAAAAGAGAATTTCTTCTCCCTTTTAGGTTAGAAAGGCAAAAGTTGTCCCTGAAGCGACTGATGAATGATGATCATGCAAAAGAGGTTCTTCGGGATTATGGCAAGTGGCAATCCCTGGTCTTTGTCTCCGGGATACAGGCTTGAGTTTATGTGGTCTTTGTCATCGGGATACAGACTTGAGTTTATGTGGATTTGTCTCCGGGATACAGGCTTGAGTTTAAGTGTATAGGTACATACATAAACTTACGCACACTTTATGTATCCCAGAGGATTAGACTGAGACCAAAGTTTGCAACATGCCTGACAAACCTCTTTCGCTCCATCAGCAAATGAATTCTGCATGCACGCACTTTGGTTTCGAGTACTATTGGGTCGAAATATGTCCGCCTGGGACGTCCCTTATCCGCCCCACTACCCATTTGCTCGATATATTTCTTTCGTCAATCTTTCTTCCTTCATCTTCTCCATATGTCCAAACCAACGCAACATTCCCTTCTATTTCACCTGAGTCCATTTATACTGAGTATACAATACAAACCTTTCAGGGGTCACCTACGCGCAAGTGACGCGTCTCCTTCAAGGCTACATCGAGAATGAAGTGGACATGAACACCGAAGGCACGTGCAAGGAGAATTGCGGTTTCTACACGTATGCAAGGAACGAAGGGTGCTTCAAAGACCAGTTCTGCGTGAGGCAGCCCACCTGTGGAGGCAGGATCTTGAATTGCCAATACCTCGACTCCGATATGTGGGTGTGTCCTGCGGTGAGTATCAGTTTGATTGTTGTACACAGTCGATGTACCTACTCATTGCTCATCATTAGCGAAGCCACAATAATCGATAGTGATGCCGTTTATAGATGTAAGTACAGTAATGTCTGACGTACATAGTTAATTAGATATAATTGATAGCTATCGATGATGATTGCTCCGCTGCGAAGCAATAAAAGTGTAGCGGAAGACCAGCGCTACGGGTCTTACCTACCCGTAACACATGCTGAGTCCAGACTCCTTTTTTAAAGCCACACTGATGTGTGATGATTCACAACCACTATATTCGTTTGACTTTATTTAATTATTTTTCTAGTTTTTTGTAAGTAATAATGTTTAATCTGATTCAAGAAATAATGTTGTTGTTTTCTTGTAAGCACCATAATTGTACCTACTCTTGCTGTTGTTTTATGTGTGTTCTGTCTTTGAAATAAACTTTTTCTATTCTTTTCTAGATTCGCGACCGAAACTACCTCGGCCTTGTCAATAAGAGCCAAATTTGCGTTCCAGAATCGTGACAGCAACCGGCGGTACGAGTGGATTGAGTACGAGAACGGGCGGACGCTGGGCCGGGCTGGGGGCTGCGCGCGGGGACATACCAAGGTGACTGTCATTAGCGCTGGAGGCAGCTCGATGCATCGAATTGTCATTTTAAAAACCGACCAACTGCGAGTCGGGCTCGCGCACGAGGGGTTCCGTACCATTATCTATACAATATTAGACACAAAGATCGAGAAAAAACGG
The DNA here is from genome assembly GCA_947308005.1 of Yponomeuta malinellus. Lineage (NCBI taxonomy): Eukaryota > Metazoa > Arthropoda > Insecta > Lepidoptera > Yponomeutidae > Yponomeuta > Yponomeuta malinellus. The sequence goes on along the minus strand of OX371006.1, from coordinate 1,962,700 downwards.
CAAAAAATCACGTTTGGTCTGTGGGAGCCCCCCTTAAATAATTATTTTATTTTAATGTAAGCTAATATAGAACTAAATATTCTGTGAATATTTCAAGCGTCTACCTGGTATCGTTATTAAAAAAATTACGTTTGTTGTATGGGAGCCCCCTTAATATTTTTATTTTATTCTATTTTTAGTAATTTTGTTATAGCGGCAACAGAAATACATCATCTTTGAAAATTTTGGCTGCCTAGCTATCACGGTTCATGAGATACAGCCTGGTGACAAACAGACAGACAGACAGACAAACGGACGGATGGAAGGACGGACGGACACGGACGGTTACGGAAGCCTAAAAATAGTTTCATGAAACGCGGCCCTGACGGTTCACTTAGGTTCAACTCCCTCGTTCGTCTCGCGTCACGTTTCACTAACACATAGAAGTCATGGTTTCAATTTCCGCTGGAGGCCTTACGCACTTGATTTGTGCAAATGCCCTCAATCTGGGTGTATTTCCATGTTTGGGATGATGTCTCTGGCTATCCTAGTTTGGGGCCAGAGGCTATGTAATTTCGCCACTGTATGGATTCGTCCGATTTAATTTAACCTAACAGTCGGATACAGTAACTTTATTGTATGTATGTTATTGCATTTGGTTTAATTCTTTTTAAATGCACCACGGCACGCACTCCGTAGTACAATTATGAGTTACCGTAGAGTTTTGTGTTCTGAGGTAGGCACTGACTGAAAATCGGCCGCCTTTTGTGGCAACTTAGATACACCACTGGCTACATCTACGGTGATGTTGTCTATGGTCATATTATTTGCTTTGTCTGCTGTGTATTTAGTTTTCTTTCTGTTGTTGTGCATATTATGTTACTTATCTGTTTATTTCGTTTCCGTGATGTGTCTTGTTGGTATAATAAATGTTTTTCTTCTTCTTATAGATGTTTTGACACTTACGTGACATTTACGTAATAGATGTAATAGGAGGGCAGGACAAGTGATAGTGTTGATGGAAAATATTATTATTATTTTTAGAGTAGCATAGGTAGGTATCTCGAAATCTTTGGTGAAATTAGGTAGATGCCTCAAAGTGGAGATATCTCTAACTAATTTCACCAAAGACTGGCTAGATACAGGCAAGATTTTTTGGCAAAAAAATAATTAAAAAGGGTTTATGCCTGGCCAAAAAGCGGGTTTTTCCGCACGCTACGCGTACGGGAAAACCCACTTTGAGGCCAAGTGACGACATAAAATTGTGTACACAACACGGACTGTAAAATAGAAAGCCCTCTTTCGCATATTTATGACCCTCGCCTGCGGCTCGGGTCTTAAACTTCTGCAATATCGGCCTTTCTTTATTTTACGGCCCTAGTTGTGTAAATAACTATTTTTGCCATATAGCCCTGCGCTAGTAGATACTGTTATCAATGACCCTGCAATTCTTGCTACATTTCGTTTACCTTTGTTCTGGGTATAAACAAAAAAAAAAATTACTGTGAACTTTAAGAAATTGAAGGTGTAATAAGGTGTGAAATAAGGCGCCAATAGGGTGTGAAATTTCTTGGATTTATGACTTAAGACGAGCAACCAACCTGATAGAGCTCAATGCTTCCCATATTTTAAAGATTACATACATGAGGACCAAAGCTAAATGAACCATAATCCAGACACGTTTAGGCTTTGCCCGAACCGTGGGTATAACCCCGTTTTATTTCAGAGCCAAAGCTGTAATCGGCTCTAACTCGAGTGGCTTAGTGGCAATTTACTTTGCACATTGTGAATGTAACCAGCCTTATCACAACTGTTATTGATTGGAGTTAATTATCTCGATTGACCTTTCAATCAAAGAGCTGTGTGAAACTGTAAACTGAGATCAAGACATAAACATTACACAGGATGTTAAAGGATAGACGTCCAATCATAAAGCTACATATAAATGAGCGTAGCTAAGGGGGAGGCAAGGGTCGGCAACCTATTCCTCGCATAGTTGAATAATTTGGGTCCCATCTGCTGAATAGATAATGCTCAGCAGTCGGGTTGTTGCTTATTTCCATTTCAGCATTTTATTTTTGTCTTTTTAAAGAATTTTCTTTCTGTTGGTTTTACGCTAATTTTATAAGACCTCGTCGTCACTCGCGCAAATACGACGAATCGATTGAGATCTTATGTGTCAAAATCTGACCATTGGTTAAGGGGTTATGTGGGAACATAGAATCGGACGAACTTACATACATACATACATACGAGCCAAACACATTATCCTCCTTTTGGGCTCCACAGCACTCTGACGGTTAGACTGCAGAGCAGAAAGCAACGGGAAACCCTGCTCTCCATTTCCAAACTTAGCAGCAATGTCATATCACTGATATAACGTTCTTACATAGAAGATGCTGCACTATTTGTTTTCATTATAAAAACATAATGTTTATTTAGTGAACGTCATAGTTGTTAGTTTCACAATTAATAGATCATGTGGAGAGGAAGCTAACAAAGAAACTCCACATTTATTCCTTTCAAAACATGTTTTAACTTAATTAACAGATTTTTCAACTTCAAAATTATTACTCAGTGTTGAACTCTAGCATAGACACAATCGTCCCACAAAAACCCTTTATATTATTGTACTGTTTAATACCAAACATCTTCATCTTCTAAATAATCCTTGTTTTTTAAGCTTTTATGCACATTTTCAAACCGCGTCGGAGGTAACTCGAAGAAATCTCTTAGCGAATCCCTACTTCCCAGCTTGCACATAAATCGGATGGCTCTCTTCTGCCTCCCGGCCCCATAGTGGTGTTAGAGAAAACCCTAGAATATAAGATAAGATAAGATAATCATTTATTAAATTGCCACAACACACAAAGATATTACAATTGACAGGCAAAGCATGCTTACAGTCTATGCAAATAACAATAAAACAACACTTATAATAAATCCAAATAGGGAGGGGATTTGCCCTGTAAGGAAGTGGGTACATGCACACCTGTAATTTGCTGCGTATTATGTGCTATGGCAATATAAAATGTACCCGAACTCAGCATATGCTTCAGGTATTGCGAAGCAATAGCCTGCAGCGCTGGTTTTCAGTCGGGACCTATTTAGATACGCAACGAGAGCCAACGGCTGCGTGGAGCTCTCCTACATAAACAATTTAGTTTATATTATAATAACAGCAATTATTCATAGTTATGTGTCTTTTGCAAAAAACTACCTTAGACGAAATCTATCAAAGCATTTTAGCAATGTAGGAAAATAAGTACATTGAACATTAATAAGAAAATAAGCGGTTCACGGACCAGTAGCAGTATCGTAATTTATAATTATTAGGGCGGCGAGGATTTTTGTTCTTCAAGAACATAGTTCTTTATATGTAACTTAAAAGTACTGTGCGATTTCAGAGTTCTTAACGGTGGAGGAATATTACACTTCGTTGCCGCATATTTAATATAATGACCATGTAACTACCTAAATTGTGTTGATTGTGTAAGGTGCACTCCAGGACCGCGTTTTATGAAACTACCATAGTTTATGGTAGTTTTATGAATCTACTATACCTACTTACCATAGTTTATGGTAGGTTAATCGACTGCAATGTTTACCATGAATTGTAGTTCTATGACACAGGCGGGTTGTTCTAAAATGTAATGCCCATAAATACCTAAATTTAGTTCACTGTGCAAGGTGGTTCCAGGGCCGCGTTTCACAAAATATAAAACTACAATTCATAGTTTATTATGACAATTCGATAGTCTTCCTACTTATTAATTTGTGGGTTAATCTACTTCTCAATGTACATGGAATTGTCATAGACTATGAATTGTAGTTCTACGAAACAGGGCCCGGTTGGCGCTGGTTGTCCAAAAATATAATAATATAATGACCATGTACCTGCCTAAATTGTGTTGACCGTGCAAGGTGGACTCCTGGTGGCGCTGGTTGTTCTGGCACTGCTCCTACTGCATGTGCCTCTGCGACGAGGCCGGGCCGCGCTCCGACCGGTACTTCAGCCTGCGCGAGGCCACCTCGGCCGTGGGGAACGGCAAGTCGGTGTCTCTTCGTCAGGCCGGGGCGCTAGGACCGTCTGCGGACTTCTTATTGGTTACATAGTTCTAACGTGGAAGGAGCGGTCGAATGCAGCAGGAAAATTTGCCTACAAGAGTATGAATTAGGGCGACCGACTGAACGACCGACAGAACGACCAGTGATTCTTAATAATCTATCTAGTTATCTATACCATCTATTATGAAGTGACATCTATTACAAAAACAAATACTAACTGTAAGCAAATTTAAATACCGCTAACCTAAAAGTTTTCTTTCCACGTTTTCTATAAGCTTTGATTTCGCAGTCACGTACAAACGGTTATAAGACCGGTCTCTTCCTATTTTACCTCCAATAGTATCCGCGTGATTTGTCCTGGCGCTCCGCGACTTTAAAGAGACGCTCAAACGCCCATGCTGTTAGACTTACAAACCACCTGGACCCGCTTGGATTTCTTGGACCTGCATAGTGACTAGACCATTCGAGTACCCAACTCCCTGACCACCTCAAGCCCCCAAGTTAAACCACCGTTTTTCTCCCAAGGTCGACTCGTGGTGGCAGATTTGGAAGCTGCGCCATTGTTCCTACTGCTTCTGCCTTTGCGAGGACGCCGCCAACCGCAGCGAACGCTTTTTCAGCATGCGCGAGGCGCTGACTGATCTAGCGAAGAACAAGTCAGTCAAGAAGAAGTGGGATCGCTTTGGGTTTTGTGCATCGGCATAGCTAGGAGGGGAGCCGTAAAAATTTTCTAGGCCTACCCAGGATCTTGGGTTACCATACATGCTTTGGGATTTGGTATAATAGACCTTCGCTGTTCACGGGCTAAGCCCCTCTTGGAAAGTAATCCTGGATACGCCAATGGTTTTGTGGGCCGTAGTCGGTTGAAGGGTTGTGTTAACCACAGAATGAAATTGGAGTGGCTTCAATGTAGTGCTTAGTCTAATCTCTGGGCTAATCTGTAAATTGTGAAGTAGAATAAACATTCCAGTCTGTTCAACCGCAGTCTAGTCTATGTGTCTGTGTTTTGGCAAGTGAACAACAAAGTGGTACTCCGCCGAAGATCAGAAATTCATATCAGTTGCTTATCCAATCTGAGGTTTTTAGGTCATCTCAGCTCCGCTTTTGGGCCATCGGCCAGACGCAGCTTGAAAGTCTAAAAACTGCCAATTCTTCCACCAAGAGGGAATTCCTTGAATAATTAACGAAATAATTTTCTGTTGTATTACATACATAAACTCACGCCTGTATCCCAGAGGGGTAGGCAGAGACCAGGGACTGCCACTTGTCTGTTGTATTATTTGACTGTCAATAACACATTACAGGCCTACTTTCTGTTCATCATTCCTTTTAGATCGTACCTAATATGTTTATCAGCAAGCCTTCGTACTTCGCACATTGGTATTTTCTCGTTTTAGGTCGGTCCTTGTAGATTTGCTGTAAATACCTACATTCCTGCAACGGGTTCCAATGCTAACAGCATGGGTGTGTGGACGTCTTCGAAAAAGAAACCAAAATTACTAAACCATCACAGCTACTCTGAAGCATGACTCTTCAAACCTTCAGTCTTATCCATTGCGGCCCCCGCCCATACAGCTGATATTTTTAAATGTCTATCACAGTTTCACAAGCAGTTAATACAAGTCCCATCGCAGCTAGATAAAGCTACGTTCCTTGCGACCCATCCGCCGTGTATGGTCCTAATACAACGAGTTTTAATCACATTTCTGTCACGGGTAATAATAATACAGGCCTTCTCTCAGAGAGAGAGAGAGAGAGAGAGAGAGAGAGTACCTGTGTATCTGTCACGGATACTAGATAGATAAAGGTGACCACTCAGATGCAATTGAAATAAAATTAAATGAAATGTATTGGTCTCCCAAAAATATGTTACAGCTATCTATAACATAACATAACATAAACATTTACATACAGGCACATACATTGCTTCTGGCCCCACACTAGGATACCCTGTGTCGTGGGAACCAGAAACAACGACATCACAAACATGTAAACGTCCAAGCCCTGGGGTTTTTTTTTATGTCCCCAGCCGGGATTCGAACCCGGGACCTCCCGCACGGTATGCAGATGCACTACCGCTGCGCCACGAGGTCGTCAATATATAGAATATAGAACATACAATTCAATTAAATTCTATTATTATTATTCATTTTAAAGACCTAAGAGTAAGCAGCAATTGTGCCTGGGACTTGAAGTTGAGGGAAGTTTGAGGGATACATCGCAGGGGACATGGCTTGACACTTCACATTTGCTTCAGAGTAGCCCCAGCCTTACACTCGACTAACGCTCTCCGAATTCCAGGGTGGTGACGGGCGCACGTCTAGTCAAAATCGGCCGGGTATTCCACCTGCAAGTGAGCGAGGCTACGCTCAAAGAAAGAGGCAAGGTGGAAGGCTCAGCGTGGGTGGCCGTGCAGCGATTTGACCCTAACGATGGCGGCATCCTGGAGGGGCGAGACTACCACATGCTGTCGTACGAGAAGCGAGCTATCGATTTGGACGAGCTGGATTCGCCTGATGGGCATATTTTAACTGGTATCAGGTGAGATCGCCGCTTGACTAGGCTTCCTCTGATGCCTAAAGGAAGATCGGGCGGTTCGAATTTCGTTCATTCGTATTTTTCATTGGGAACTAATTCAGCAAAATATTTCATCAGCAATAAAAATCCACAAAAAATGTTTGGTTACAAAAATAAATCAAATTGGTCAGTCGACTAATGTAATTTTAATAAAACAATTTGGATTTTATTTTCCTGACGAATTAGAGTTTTGCTGTTTCATTTTGTATTTTCTGCCGGCCACTATTTGCAGATCAAAAGACCGAGAATTATGCGCACCAAAACCAAACCAAAACGATTTCGATCGTCTAACTATCAAATTAGTATGGAATTCGACATTTCATTTATTTATTTAGGTTAACATTATATAAGTGCAAGTTAAATGGATTCGGACCTCCTAAAACCATCTAACTGATGTGTCTCGAGGTCCGTGTTTTTCTATCTTAATTTAGACTAAAGTCAGTTAGACGATTGGAATCGCTCAGGATTCGGTAGGAGCTTGTCTGTGCCCTGCAGTGGGCTTTTATGCTTTCCAAGCACAAGGCGGGAAGACGGCAGGTTGATTAAGGCAGCAGCGGAGTGGCGGACGAGAACCGGCCGGCGGTCAGTCTGTAGACCAATAGCCCGATGGTCGGACGATGTGGTCAGGTCGGCACGGGGCCCGTGGATGCGAATGGCGAGAGACCCCGAAGGATGGCTTGATGGAGAAAAGTGGGCAGAGGTGGGCTGATGATGATAATGAAGCACGAGGCAGCAGAGTTGCACATCTAATGCCTCAGTAGTCTTCGGCCCCTTTATTCTGAGGTTTTTTTTTATGTAGCCTTTATACGTCCCACTGCAGGCCACAGGCCTTCTCTCAGAGAGAGAGAGAGAGAGAGAGAGTATGGGCTCAATTACCACGCGTGCCCACTGTGAGTTGGAATAACGTCCTTAATTCTATGGTTCCAGGTTCCGCATGCACGGACCCCACCTGCATTTCGAGATCCGGTCGACGCCCTTCAACTACACCACCGGCCGCTTGGCCGCTGCCAAGAGTCAGTGGATCGGCAACGACAACACTGACGGTGCTGAGGTTCCCAGGTAACTTTCAATCCCATAGATAAACGAACAGACCGAAAAAAAATGAAAATGTTTATTGAGCTGAACAAAAATTAACAATATATAAAGTAACCCTGAACCCCAAACTAAATTAAGTGAACTACAGTAAGACACAGTGAGCCATTCAGGGTGAACTTAAATATATTACAACATAGTGTTTGGACAGTAATAAAAGTTAAACATACATACAGCAGACTATAATATGGCTCAAGTCTTTTATTTCAAATAATAAAATAAACCTACATAAAATATTATTATAGATATTATATCGATACGATAGTTTTTACAAGTTTAATAGAATAAAATAAAATAGACTATTACATAAACATAGGTATAAGCCTGCTTGAATTAATATGACCTACATAAAATACAACCTGCATAAATTAAGACAACCTTATAAACATAACATAAACATAAACATTTACATACAGGTAAATACATTGCGTCTGGCCCCACACTAGGATACCCTGTGTCGTGGGAACCAGAAACAACGACATCACAAACATGTAAACATCCAAGACCTGGGGGTTTTTTTTTTGTCCCCAGCCGGGATTCGAACCCGGGACCTCTCGCATGGTATGCAGATGCACTACCGCTGCGCCACGAGGTCGTTAATAAGCATTCTAAACATTTATAGTTAAACGGGTCTAATACGTTAGCCTAAACATTTTACAAGCGTTTTTTGTACCCGAAACCGTGCATGCAACGACTAATGAATGTTGATGAAGCGAAAGAAATCTGTCAGGATCCTAGCAAGTGGCAGACCCTGGTCAGTGCCTACCTCTTCCGGATACAGGCGTTGATTTATGTTATGTTTTTTTAACTGAAACTCGTGCTTATACTATAAATTATTAAATTAATTCCGGAATTTCGCAAGTGCACGAAAGTGATATACACGCATCGGCTTAAAGCTGAGTAATAACATGTTTCGGCATAGGGTCCCGGTACACCCTTCGGGTACGGAACCCTGAAAAGAAGACAGCGTCAAGTGATTACATCAACTAGGGCTCAGCCTGGACCTAAACTACTGCGGCCATACGAGTTACATCATCTTACCTACTTTTCTCGCTTTCTGAGTAAAAGCCTGTGCTCTGCTGTGGGACTTAGGGCCGTTTTCGGAATTGAGAATGTCACTAAGTAAATACTTAAGTAACGTTCTGTCACGATCTTTTCTGAGAAATCGAACAAAGAGCACTACAGTTAACTATTTTCTTAGCGAAATTCTCGATTCAGAAACTGGGCCTTATACAGGCTGCATATAACCTACCCGAGATGACTACCTCCTGAATCCCAGAGGGGTAGGCAGGGACCAAGGTTTGCCACTTCGATATTCTTAATTACACCTTACCATTGCTTTTTTCGCTCGTAGCCCCGGCTGCCTGAGTGATCTTAAACGATCACGAAGGTTAAGCAACACTGGGCGCGTTCAGTGCATGGATGGGTCGCCGTCTATGCCTAACGCTAGTGGCATTTTTCCGAGCGGTTCCGTGCTTCGCAAGGCACGTTAAGCTGTTGGTGCCGGCTGCCGTCGATAGATGGCAGTCGTTAAGCCAAGTCAGAGGCCTTAGGGCGGCTTGACAACTTCTGACAGTAGACGAGCCACTAGTCTACAAGCCTCCACCAATCCGGACTTGGCCTCCGTGGTGGAGTATGGCCTATACCTTCCTTAGGGAAGAGACCCGTGCCCCTCGGTGGCGACATAATGGGTTGATGATGATTGCTTTTTTACCCCCCCAGGTCCCGTCTAGACCTCCACAATCCAGACGTCCCGACGCGCAGCAATGCACCCCTGCCAGTAGACTCCAAACACGATCAGTACGTGGAATTCACCAACAGTGACCTCGATGCGGACGCCGCGCAAAGCACCGTGCCTTTCATAGACATCCAACCGGTGCAACCGATGCAGGGGGGCAGTCTTAACAGTGGGGCAGGGATCATCCATAGGGGTGTCAGAGGCAGCGGCGGCTACATAGCTCTGAAACTGTTCACGTACGATTATTCGAGGCACGTGACGGCTGAGGCGCCCCCAGGGGAATTCGACGATGTCGGCGAAACGACGGAGTTTATGCCCATGGTCGAAGCTAACTAGTTTTTTAGGGTAGGAACATATTTTGTACTCATTAGGTGTAAGCATGTTTAGCGTTTAGGTTTTGTAAGCGAAATCCCCGAATAAAGTGTCCAAATGTGGTAATTGAGTTTTGTTGCGCGTGTTCAAAGGCGTTTAGCATTTATCACCTCGTGTGCAAAAAAAACCCGGACAAGCGAATCGAACTCGCCCACCGAGGGTTCCGTACAAATTTGTCTTACATAATATTATAAAAATTGTTCCGGAATCGAGTCTCGCAGTTTCTTCCGAACTATTCCCGAACTTCAAAAGACTAATTTTTTGTGATTTAATATCAAATGTACAGTTTTCAGATGTTTCCCTGTACTTGTGGCATAGGACGATATTACTTGCTAAATTTCATAGTTCTAGGTCAACGGAAAGTATCCTATAAGTTTTGATTCCCTTGAGTGTCGAAATATACGTTTCTTTGCCGCAAAAACTGCCGTATCCTTTTTTACGTTAACTTAGAAGTTGATTTTTTGCACAGAAGTATGTATTTTGGAAGAAGCCTGGCTACCCATAGCACAGGGAATCCTAGTTTGGGAGCCAGTAACCACTGTTTTAACCCTTTTCTAAATAAAGTTTTTTTCATTTTTCAGCTTTAAGGGACTGTAGACCTGAGTACCTATATAGTTTTAATTTCCTCCACGCGTTCCCAAGATAAAGGTCTTGACAGACAGACGGTCGGACGGAAAACAAACTGATCCTATAAGGGTTCCGTTTTTTCCTTTTGAGGTAGGTACAGGACCCTAAAAAACTGCAATAAAAATAGTATAGGTAAGCAGGGTCGTAGTCGAGTACGGTGTTCCGTGTGGTGCCGGATTAAAGAATCGCGTCACTCCATTTCCTTCCGTGGATGTCGTAGAAGGCGACTAAGGAAATCAATTACCAGGAGACGGGCAGCAGCGTCTTCCTGAGATTCCAACCGCATACTGCGATCGCCAACCCGCCTGCCAAGCGTGGTGATTATGAAAAAACCACGAAGGAGGCCTATGTCCTTTCTGCACCCTTATTCCGTACCGACCAACTAGTTGTTCCGATCGGAACTCAGTAAAATGGCTGATGATGATGATGACGATCGTTAGAGAATTGGCAAAACGCGCAGTGTAGGGTTCGTAGAAAGAGGATTTTTTATCTGATTTACAAAACTAACAACTTCATCAAAATAATTTTCAATGGATTTTGAACGAAGTTCTCCTTTTATAAGTTTATGGCATCTTACTCGTAAACTTGTTGCTTTGACTTGACGTCGCACGATAGAAATAACACAGGCAGCTCGGCAAGGCTTACGTTGCTTTGAAGCAAAAAGATCCGTAACATGGGCATACAAAACAGATATTAGCCAGTACATGATCAAGATAACTTCAATTACTATGTACGATCCAGACTAATCTCCAAGACATGTGTACACAGCATGATCACAATTTACGAAATTAAACTTAGACGAGTTACTTAGCTAACGTAATATTATGTATTTGATGTATTTTTATATTCAATCAAGGTTTGATCAAGCTGAATCAGGCCAGAAACTAGACAAACAAAATAATTACCTATTAAAAAGAAGATAAGAAGAAGGAGGCGGCTATTTCCTTAGCCATGATAGCTAAAGTAATATATTCATATTTGCAACGACTACCGATCTTTCTTTTCCTTCAGCAACTCTCCGTCATAAGCTTGTCATAAGCTTTTAGCAATAAGGCCGCCAATTGTACTCTGTATCTCTGTATCTTTACATATACTATGGTGTACAATAAAGAATATTCTTATCTTATAGTTTTCCTTTTAATTTCATTATATCGATCTATAAAACGGTAAAACGAGTTAAGTATGCAGAAATGCCTTAAAAACACTCCTCTATCTGGTGGGATACAGACTCCCATTAAATTCATTTAAAAAGCGACTTTTTAACTGAATCTGATGGGAGTCTGTATCCCACCAGATAGAGGAGTGTTTTCAAGGCATTTCTGCATACTTAACTCGTTTTACCGTTTTTTGTAAGTCGTGCCCTTGTACTACCGAAGGTGCGATATATGCTACTGCCCTGATATTTTTCACGTTTCTACAATCAACCAATTAGCCGGGAGAGGGGGGAGACGCCTTTGCTCTACAAGCCTTAATATTTCGCAAACGGAACCCTAATTCGAAGAATGGTCTTCCTTCAGCTACAATATTTATAAACGGCCAATCCAACGATATTCCACACTATGAGAAAAACAATTGCATCTCTAATTTAGATGTGGTGAGGTGCAAAAAAATTTTTTTTTCCTGATTTTGTCCTATCGTGTTGTCGGCGTAATAAATATGTACATCTATGCCAAATTTCAGCTCTCTAGTGCTAATCGTCTCTGTGCTAAGCCGTGGACAGACAGACGGAGGGACAAGGCGAAACTATAAGGGTTCCTTGTTGACTACGGAACCCTAAAAACTGGGTACAAAGATTCTCGAGTTGAGACCCCGAACCCCACCAGCTCTCTGGACCGACCACTTGAGACTGATTGCTGGCAGGCAACGACTGGGTGAGGCCTATGTCCAGGAGTAGTGGACGAGAACGGGCCGATTGATGATGGTGGGATAATAAAAAATCTGCATTGAAATCGGTATAAAGTACTACCTGTGGTACTATCTACGTCACAGAACATCTACGTATAGGTCGCAGTACATACTTCCACGCCAATTTTATTTTGTAATTTCTTGAACGCACTCTTAATAGTTCTGGATTTTCTGAACGTTATATTGCACTATTTCAGTGCTACAAGCGTTAAAAAATAAATAAATAAAGTAGCTTTTTGTCAACGATTTTAAATTCGCCAAGTGCGAGTGGGACTCACGCACCTGCAAAGCCCGTTCACTAATACTAAATCTTTTTGTGGCACTAACCCATGTTGAGGACAGTTTTAAAAAACCTATTTAGAGGCTAGAAATTCCATCCATGCCGGGACTGGAACCCGCGACATCTGACTAACCGTGCCAGCGCTCTCCCAACTGAGCTACACTTTTATTACGTTTTGAGATTTTGTTAAGTCAAGAGCCGATAAGTAACTCTTTAAAAGTATCGCATAGGTACCTTATTGCATTTATTTTTGCAATTTGGTGTATAACTAAATAAAAAATAATTAAATATTACGAAATATATTCTCGCCTTTTTCGAATTATCCTAAGTTTGTTCCGAAGATCATGAGGTGCAAAGCTGTACTTTGCAGACTTGCTCTACAGACAAGGGTTCAGTGACATAAGTTTTATCTCCAATTATTAGTATAAAGTTTCTCCATTGTATGTTTTTGGCTAATATATTACTATATAAAATGGAAGAATTTATTTCTGCTTCGTCTAATATACATATCCTATCCAATGTCCAATATACAAAAAAAACTATAGAGGACATCTTCGCCGCCACCTTGACACTGTAGTTCTTCGTCATCTGATCAAACACCGCCAAACTTACGTAGTAGCATTATATAAAGTTAAAGTCTCTGGCTATTTCTGAGTGACTTCACTTTCAATTCAAGCTATGACTTCTACCACGACTTTCATCACGATGACGGCTACGGTCTCTGCCACAGCCACGAAAACTCAAGCTGTCAACGTTTTGCAAAGTTGCAAGAGTACCTGATCTTCCAGGTCACTTTCCTACGATAAGGGACTAGAAATAACCAGTGATAGATCGCGTTCTTTGAAAAAAAATAAATATTGAAAGTATTTGCTCGACCTGAATCCATCGGATATTTTTTTACAAAATGTTTACAATAACTTTGACAAAATAAAAATAGACGGTATAAACTATACCGTCTCCTTTGTCTGATAAAATAAAAGCAATTCTTACAGGGATTTATTGTTCTAACCTCTCATATCACAATTAGGTACATTTATTTTTATTTTTCATAAAGGTAACTATTTTAACAGGACAAAGTCCTAATACAATAGTGAAGCACACACACAAAAACAAGAATAATTAAACAATTATAAACAATACACACTACTTACAGCACTTTACATAAAGCAGAAAAAAATAAAAAGAGTAGTCTTTGTGAACTGATTCAGAGAACAACAGAAGATGTCTATTTCTTCTCTGACAGAATTGAGTATGCGAAGGACTCGCGTGAGGGGTGCATTTTGCACGAGGCAAGTGCGTGCGCGCGGCACGGCCAGCAGCGGCACGTGGCACGCGGCGCCGCTGCCACACGTAGCGCTTCGGCACGCGCAGCCCCAGCGACCGCAGGACACCCGGGTTGCAAAGCTTACCCCGTAGGACCTTCACTAAATATGTTGAAGCACAACTCACGTCTAACTTCCACTTGATTATATCCGATCATACCCAAGATGAATAAAGTCGGATACATCAATGGGTAGAATGGATAAACACCATACAATTTCAAATACAAAAGTCTAATAAATTTATTCTGTATTGGTTCCAACATGAACCTATATTCAACCTCATGTGGACCCCTGATGACTGCATTACATTCTAAATGGCTTCTTACTATGGCGTTATACAGAGCCCGGACCGCATTAATGTTTGTAAACTCCCGTGATTGATGCATAATAAATCCAAGGTTACGAAATAATTTTTTACAAACACTAATAATGTGCGCTCTAAAGTTCAGGTCCGAGGTAAAGTTCTCTTGATCTCTCACCTCTGAGACACAGTTCATCGGGGCACCATCGACAACGTAAAGGTGATGAAGCGGTCTATGTGATCGGCTAAACGAGATGACTTGACACTTCGTTACATTGAAGTAAAGCCGGTTTTCATGACTCCACTTCACCACCCTATCGATATCGTCCTGCAGCTCGATACAGTCAGAGTCGTTTTCAATTTTGCGGACTAGTTTTAGATCGTCTGCAAAAAGCAAACAAGTCGAATCGCGCACAACTTCCGGTAAGTCATTAATCATTAAAATGAATTCCAATGGTCCTAAATTGCTACCTTGACTGATTCCAGATCTTGTAAAGTAAGGCTCAGACTTATGGCCCGCGCAGTTGGCAAAGAAATGTAGCGTATGTGGAGTGCAACCAGCACGCGCCAATTTCGCCAACAGGATGTCGCTGTCAAAAGTATCGAACGCTTTGTGAAAATCGAAATAGGCCACGTCCACTTGCCCACCGCCATCCACCGCAGGCAGCACATGTGTCATTAATAATTGTAGTAAGTTCCCTGTTGTGCTGCGCGCGGCCCGAAAGCCGTATTGCGCCTCACTTAGCTGAGTACTTACCTGTGAGTACAATGAATTGTGTATTGCTGACTCAAAGACCATCGCCGGCGGTACTCAGAAAGTCAGAACTGCTACCGGTCTGAAATGGCTCGTCTCTGATCGCCCTCGTCCCTTCGGAACCGGTACAACACGCGAAAGTTTGTACGCGAGAAACTCAGGAAACGTTGCAGAACTAAGGCATGTATTAAAAACGTGCTGCAACTGATAAGCCAAAACCATTCGACAGTCCTTAAATATAAATGGCGGTATACCATCCGACCCCGCTGAGCGCTTAGGCCCCAGCCAAACTTACATTTATCAGATCGTACCGTCAATGACTGCCACCGTCTTTTTCGGTATTTCACATTTTAAACAATGTACCTATGAAAGAGATGTGATTAATTTTACTACGTAGTTTCATGTAACTCCTAATATAATTAAAAGTCACAAAGGCTCAGTAAGCTAAGTAAAATAGTTATTGAATTATTCCAAATTCAAATTGCGGTCATATGACTGCTCCCGTCGTTTTAGTGTTAAGCCCCATAATTGGGTATTTGACAAAATATGAAATGAGTTACTTTTAAAACGGAATTTTGTATGAAAATGCTCTCTTATGACGTCATATTTCAGAGCACTCCTTTTATGTTTAATCTATTTAAAAATTGTAATAACTAGTAATTGACTAAAAGAGATAGGTACATTTTCCGAGATATTTTGTAATTCTTGTTTTAATCGAGCATATGAAATAATTTATTGTTGATCATATCAAATGCCGTATTACTCTTTTTTTTTAGAGAAGGCCTGTGCCATGCAGAAAAAAAAAACCTACTTGGTAGAAATTACGTGTTGCATTGCTGGCAACCCCACACAAATGGTCGACTTGTTTCTCATCGCGCAGCTCGTATAAATAAAATCCGGAAAACAGTTATAAAATGTGTCTATTACAAGTGTTTTTCGCCTAAATCTATTCGGAAACTACCTAAATACTCGTGCCAACCATCACGCGGTCGACCCAAACGCATCATGGTTGGCCTCGAAGGCGTTACGGTGAACAGTTCATTGCCTTATGTAAAACTCGATGTAGTGGTTCTTCTTCCGTGAGTGAGCGAAAACTGCATATAAGTGCTTCTAAAGTGAGTGTTGATGTTGTCAACGTGTAACAATGTCCAATTCGACGGCGCAAGTGTTGATGAAGAAGGGGAAACGAGGCGCCGCTGCTTATATTCATGCAGACTGCGCTAGTGGTTCGCCCCAGCACCTGGGGCCGCTTTTGGATGTACTTCTCAACCCTGGGAAGGCAATAGATGAGTGGGAAACTACTGACTGGTGCCGCTGGCTCATCGCCGGCGGGAGAACGCCGGATGAATTCGCCACAGTTGGTAAGTGGCATTATTGGTGCCCTATCTGTATACCCTTGACTTTGTTCCCCTACTACATCTTTCTAGGTTATAACAAAAAATAGTTGGATCATCATAGTGAGTCAGGCTGGTTTTAGGTTGAAGTTGCTTGCTCGGCTGTTTTTGAACCTCTCCTAAGTATGTCATTGTAACTAATTAAATTTGTGGTGTGTATTTGCATACTGCAACTCAGCTGTGTAAACAGTTTCAGTAACCACTGCATTGCAGTCTATTAGGTACTTGGACGTTTTTCATGTGTCATTTGTGCATAATGTAATGAAATAACAAACAATGTAATAGGCACCTGCTGATAAGGTGAGCCAGATACAATGAGTATGGGCAATCTTATTTCTTTGGCAAATATAATTTCAATTACTTCCAAACTAGATGATAATATTTAGTTTCTATAAGTTTATAACTGCATTTATGCATCTACCATCATTGTACAAAGTTTGCAATAAATCCATCAGTTTACACATTTCTAAAACATAATTAGTCAAATTATTTTTGTTTATAGTAATACACTTTTTGTTATATTAGTATAGGTATCTGGATAACCAACTTCGTACCAAGTAAATCCAAAAGTTAGCTACTACCTTATAGCATATGTGGAAGATTGTAGCTTTACTGTACATCTTTTTTGATGATTTTCAGCAATTGAAAAAACTACTCAAGACCCCTTTTGCTATTCAACCAACTTTGGCAGTTGGCTACAAATGTACATACCACCTTTATGCACTTTTGCAATTAGGCAGATTAAGTACATCCATCTACCAACTATATTCGTCCTGCAATCCGCTCCATCCAAAGGTTGTCTGGAAGAGATAATAAGACGGCCAATTGTATACCACTATGTGTAATTCTTTCACCTGGTTGTGCAATAAAGTGTTCTCTATCTATCTATCTATCAACAATGCAGATACCTCAAGTGTAAGTTGACAAAGGTTGGTTCTTTATGTTTGTGACAATGAAATTATTGTTGTGTTACAGTCTATAGATTTAACAGGCTATCAACAAGAAAATGTTTAAGATTTTGTCTCTACAGCTTTCCAAAAAGAATGAGACTGATTGATACATGAGTATTTACTTATTGAAATTCTTAATTCAGAAACTGGCTGTGACCTATCAAGCCCTTTTCCACTTCAGTGTGTAACTCTATCTTATCTTTTATTTTTTCAATTTTGAGGACTTAATTCTTAGAGAGTGTTGAACCTCTGTATTTATTTACTCAGCTTGATAATACTAAACCCATAAAACTACCTGCTAGAATACTATTGTCTAGTAATGCCTCACACACCTACTTAAGAGCTTGGTAAATATTATTTTGGCACTAGGTACTTCTATAAAATGATTTTATTTTTCTTAACCCGTCTTGAGTAGAACAATTTTTTCAGTGGTTTTCTACTTTATTTCAAGATATGGTTAAAATAATGACATCAATCACACCATGACCTGATTAAGAAACAAAATCTCTTTTAATTTGTGATTAGTTGTACAACAAATTGATAACCAGTTTATTTAAATTAAGATTACAATGTACGGTGTCCCCTTCTATTGTCAGTTTGCCGTAACCGCTTAGGTGCTGCCCCTCGCGGCCGCGTGACTCCAAAGAGCTGGTGCAATCACAACTGCCAAGACTCAGCACATGAGTTTCAGGAAAACTATTAGATTTCTCTCATAAAATTTTATTGATATAATGTTATGATTAATTCCAACACACAGATAGTATAGCAACCTATTACTGGTAAGATTTTATTAATTTATGTGGTTTAACAAACAGCAGGACGTCATGAAAATTTAACATTGAAACTTTTTGTACCGTCGCATATTTTGCCCATTATTTTCGAATCTACAGATACAAAGACATACCTTTGTATGAATAAATTGAAGGTAGCAAACATATAAACATATTGTAATACAATAAAAGTACACTTAATAAGAAATACATACCATTGAAGAGTCTCTTCACATTTTTATTTTACGCGTAGTTGTAGGCCGCGCCCCTGAGAATAAACACTCTTTTTCACTGCTTAGGAGATATTATTCACTCAAAATATTTACAATGATGAAACATAAATCACATTTCCTAGTAAAAACATCAACAACAATTATTATTGTACTAAAAACACTACACCAAAAACGATTTTTATAGGGCGATACCCAAAACACAAGTACTGATATCTGTGTTCTCTTAACACTAAGAGTATACTTACCCCCGGTTTCTCGTAACACTAAAAAGCTGTTAATCTACTGTTAACAGCTGTCAGTGGTTTTTTTTTGCATGCACTTTGGTCAATTGACAGCTGTTAACAGTAGATTAACAGCGTGTTAGTGTACGAGAAACTGGGGGTTAGTCTTTTCTTTGTTTCAATTAACAGTGTTTAAATTGTTCTTCTAAAAACTACAACATCTTTGTCTTCTAAATAATCTTTAATGTACTGTAGCTCTTTTAGATGAAACCAAGCTTTGTTTTATTTACAACAGAGTTTATGAAATTATCTTTACAACACTAACACATGATAACAACTAAGTATAATAAATAATTAATTAATTAATTCCCAAAAACATGATAATATAATGCAAAACCGGTTGCAACTAAACAGCATTTTAGAAGAGGCCATGGAAGGATCTCTCATGGGACGGACTTCTTACTACTATAGATTTGGAATGGAAATATAAAATTTAAATTTAGAATTAGTTTTAATTTTACTTTTCATACAATTATGAGTCCTATTACGCATCTACTATCTCTGGCTATCATTAGTCTACTTTAGTCTACGTTTATCTTTTTGTTTTTCCTTTTCTTGAGCATCACTCTGTTACTTTTTTCGTCTCTTTTTCTGTCGGTACTTTGCCAGACAAGCATGGACAGAGGCTTGGAATAGAAAAAAAAGGAAATTGCAAAAGTTGTTCATGTAAAGAGGGAGGTAATACGTAAAAAATACGTAAATTTCAAATAAAAAAAATCCCACTTCGAAATCTTAAAAATAGCTGCAGGTGGGAACTTTTGTATGGAACAACTGAGAATTTTTTCGCGATTTCTAAGATATCACCATAGTAAAAATTGTTTACATCATATTAACAAGTAAACGATGAAAAAATCAATTGTGTTGGCCGGCGCCGACCATAAGACGCTCAAAACATAGTTTTTTTGGATTTTCATTACTTTTCGTCTTGATATTGTTTGTTAATGTTTAAGTGAAGTAATTTTGGGTAACAAAATTTTTTTTTTTCGCGTATTTTTTTCTTAACTAGCACCATTTGTTTCTAAATCATGGTTAGAATGTCCCTTTAGAATACGGTGGACGAATTCAAAGTCATCCTATAAGTATAACATACAGTACAAACTTTTAAACCATATTAACAAGTAGAATTCCTCATTTTCGGATGTATTAGATAGGGATTTTCTTACACCCTGTATATAAACATCTTCCCCTAATCCTGACTTGCTGCCCATAACCAACCATCAAAACCTACTAGAGAAAATTTGTAACATTCACAGAAAAATAATGCACCATGAAGGAATAGCTGCATAAAACCCACCATAAGGGGGTGATTATAAGATTCCAATTCAAACTATTGTTTCATCTGGTTAATTATCCATAAATACAATTAAGAAATTCCTAAGATGACTTTGTAATTGTAAATCATTGAGAGCCATTTAGAAGCTCCGGCTGGGTTGGTGGTCGCATTATGGGTAGATGATATTTATTATTGTACCATCTATGCATACTCATGTTTCACAAATAAATATCTTTATCTTTATGATCATGCAAAGGGTTCTTAGTCTCATAGTAAACCATATGACTGCGACAAGGACTTGCCCCACATTTCCAAATAATGAACTTAACTTACATAAACACTCCCCTGGTATCGCGGACGGGTAGGTAGAGACCAGGGCTTGCCACTTGCCACAATCCTGACAAACTTCTTTCGTAGACTACCCAACTGCTTAACCCAAAGATAAGTTTGTGTTGCTGGTTTTTCTATCTGTGACAAGATAGATAGATAGAATATTCTTTATTGTACACAGAGATTACATTAACGGAAATTCAATAAATCGCAGTACAATTGGCGGCCGATTGTATTTTTTTTTATTTTCTTTTATTGAGCCAATATTATAACATAAACATTTACATACAGGCACATACATTGGTTCTGGCCCCACACTAGGATACCCTGTGTCGTGGGAACCAGAAACAATGACCTTACAAACATGTAAACATCCAAGACTCCCAAGTTCCCAGCCGGGATTAGAACCCGGGACCTTGCATGGTATGCAGATGCACTACCACTGCGCCACGAGGTCGTCCCTCTGCAGGGCACTTATAGGGCAGGGGCTTATATACGTCCCTCTGCAGGGCACAGACTTTCTCTCAGAGAGAAAGTATGGGCTTAATCACCACGCGTGCCCACCGCGGATTGGCAATTTCAAGTGCTGAGGTTGGGAACACCTCAGACACAGGTATCCTCACGATGTTTTCCTTCACGTTAGCGAGTGGTATTGCTACTATAACTTCACAAATGTTACATATATTTTAGAAAACAAAAATGGCAGTGTTCTCTATCTCTAAAACAAAGTCATTGGTACATGTCGGGATTTGAACCCACGACCTCCCGAATGAGAAGCCGGCGTTCTACCGCTCCGTTACTACCGCTACTAATTAAAATTAATTGTAAATTAACTAGGCATTTTACAATATTTTCCTTCATTTTGAGATATTGCTTCTTGCCGAATTTCATGATTTTAGTTCAATGGAAAGTTCCCTTATGGGTTTTGTATAGTATCGAAATATGTGGCATGGTTGTATATTTTTATTGCATTAGGACTAGCATAATTGACTGACTCGTTCTCGTTAGTCTAGCGACCGCCTCGTTGGTCTAGCCGTGAACGCGCTTAACTACCAAAACAGAGGTCGTGGGTTCGATTCCCACTGGGGGCTGACGTACATTTGTACAAATGGCCTCAGTCTGGGTGTATTCCCTTGTTTTGGGATGTCCTTGCCTGGTTACCATAGTATGGGGTATTTTACTTACTTTTTTACAGTACAGGAATATCGCTAGCTAAAGTAGCTAATGGTGACGGAAAATATCGTAACATAACCAGAGTATCTGAGATGTTCACATACCTTAACGGTAGAAATCACCAATAATTGTGGGCACGCGTGGTAAGAAAGCCCCCACTCTCTCTTTCTAAGAGAAGGCCTGTGCGCTACAGTGGGAACGAATACTTGTCTGATTATGTATACCATAATATATTATTATGTCCCACTGCAGGGCACAGGCCACTGAATAGGGGTTTAATCACGGATTTAATCGAGGGATGCCCACCGCGGTTTTGCGATTTTAAGTACCGAGTTATGTTAATCAGGGTTCAATGATGATATGTATTTATCCCTTAATAGATCTTTAATGTCCTATATAATTATGGCGTCCATGCATTTATAGTGGGTTGTGATATTAGACACCTCAATTCTTCACTACATACAAGGTCACTGAGATGAGATCATTTATAAACCCACCCACATGCATATTACACAGAGATTATTCATTTGATTAGTAACCCAAATCATCAAGTGACATATTAGGGGTTAAAGTATGAAATTGCCGTTTTATTGCAATAGGTTCTTTGAATTGACATAGAATCTTCATGGTTTGAGGTTTTCGAATGAAACTTTTTTCAAATGGTTTCTATGATGTTCTTTTTTTAAAAAAATGTGAAACATTTGAATATCGACTTTCAATTGTTTTTGTTATTCAATTTAGACAAGAAAGATGGATACTGCGAAAATTCGAGTGATTATGAGGCACCCATTTTTCGTATTTTTTTATTTTATTGATTTGACGCAAGTGAGTCAATATTGTGGGTAAGGTAACGTTAAACCATGCCGCTAATTCCTGGGTAGTTTGACTAGGGTCGGCTTCCACTATCTCTCTTAATTCATCGTTATTCACCTGTGTGGGCGGTCTTCCTCGTGGCTCGTTCTTTAAGTCGAAATTTCCATCACGAAAGCGTTTAAACCAAAATCGCACGGTGCGTTCATTATTAGACCCCTCTCCAAACGCAGCATTGATATTGCGGGCTGTTTCTGCCGCGTTAGTTCCGCGTCGGAACTCGTATTCAAAAATCACTCGAATTTTCGCAGTATCCAACTTTCTTGTCTAAATTGAATAACAAAAACAATTGAAAATCGATATTCAAATGTTTCACATTTAAAAAAAAAATCACATCATAGAAACCATTTGAAAAAAGTTTCATTCGAAAACCTCAAACCATGAAGATTCTATGTCAATTCAAAGAACCTATTGCAATAAAACGGCAATTTCATACTTTAACCCCTATTATTTTAAAGATGTTAGTTTAATGTAATTTACACTAGATGGGTGAAGGGAGCACTCGGACGCTGCAGTGTTACTTGGGTTACTAATCAGAACATTGTTTTTTAGATGGAGTAGGCTTGCCCAGAACCTATACCATCCTGACATCCATCCATCCTTAGTCGGCCTAGCCCACAGGAAAGAAAAGTCAATACGTGCGGAGCCAACCAAACCGCGGGTTTCCTCACGATGTTTTCCTTCAAGTTAGCGTGTGGTATTGCTACTACAAATTCGCAGATGTACATAACTTTAAAAATAAACAAAGTCATAGTACATGCCCGCATTGAGAATCGAAGCTGGGTCTCCCGCTTCCGAGTCCATTGTTTTACCCACTAGGCTGCCACCTTTGGTCAACTACAAGCCAATAAAAACAAATTATTGTTTAGCTTAAATGTATAAGTAGGAAAAAGAATTTTAATTCAAGGCATTGAATTACTTACTAGAAAGAAATCAGAAATCAATAATTTATTTCAATGTAAAGAATTTACATTCTGTTTGCTGAATGTCAGTGTACTATGTTACTATGTTAGTCGCTGCCTTCGCTTCGGGCCGTATTTGTAGTGGAGAAAAAGGCATCGAGAAATCTAATCAGCAGTCTTATTATCAATGGAACTGAATTAACCCCGACATTGGTACAGTGTATAGAGACAACTTGCAGTACAGTAAAATTGTTTCACCTATGTTCACCTCGTCTGATATCAAACGTGCGGCGCGTGCACCTTGTTTTCAAACACGGCTGTCAGCCGCCGCGGTCCATAAACTTGGATGCGAAGCGGTCTGGTAGGTGCACTTACAGTAAGTTACATTTCAGTCAAGATAGTTATATTTGTTCAGTACTATTTTCTGTGAAGCCCAGGGCCCTGTTTCATAAAACTAGGTACCAGTTAGTTAGTTAGACCTGAGATTTCCGCACTTAGCCTCGTATGTAGTTGGGCCATTGTATGTAGCAAAGCTGTGAATTTACTCCAGCCAGCCTATGTTTTTCCAGAAAGCCAGCAGTGCTCTGATGTCACTGCAGGCCTCCTGATCCCTAGGGATCCCTAGGTACCATTCATAGTTTATTATGACAATTCTATGTACATTGCTTAGCAGAGTCTTCTTTCTTGTTTATCTGCGGGTTGATCAACTTTGGAATGCACATCGAACTGTCAGAGTAAACCATGAATTCAGCTGTCCCAAAAATAAACACAGTAAGGGACATATTTTTTAAAACTGAGACTTCTATTATCGGTTACTGAAACCAACTAGTAACCAATAGTGGAAATATCTCGGTTTTGAAAAAAATTACCCTTGCTATGTTTATTTTTGGGACAGCCGAATTGTTCTATGAAACAGGCTCCGGGCAGTTTGACACCCGCGTCGAGCTAGCTAAAGATCCGCGCCATCTCGCTCCCACTTGCTATGAATGATGGCGTTAATGTTAACGCCATTTCTACCACATCGCTATCGGTTTTTCGGCAGATGTGCCCAGCTGCCACTGCCACTTCAGCTTACTATACTAATTTTATTGGCTTGTCAATCTCCAATTGGCGAATTTGACTAACTAGACGATTCATCCAGCGTCCCACGTCCACTGATGCTGTTTGGCCTCTTCAAATGGATTAGAAAAATAATAATATAACGTAAACTCACGCCTGTATTCCGGAGGGGTAGGCAGAGACCAGGGTTTGCCAAACCTCTTTCGCTTCATCAAAATTCATTAGTCGCTGAATGCACGCACGTAGGTCTCGGGTACTTTTAATCTCGCTCCTCGGTAAAAAAATATTGAGCTCTGTAATGATAAATTCCTAATTACTGGTGCACTTCCGGATTTCTGAACTTATCCGCGGCTAGGTCAACGGATCGGCGCGCGCGCCTACCCGAGACGTGACGTCACGGCGGCTATTTATAGCGGCGCGTGGGGTGTGACGTCACAAGGTCATCGCTCCCGCGCCGCAGTGGATTAAAACAATAAATGTCACGTTGCGGAAGGGTTGACTGATTATGCCTCTTCCTGCAATTCTGGTTAGAGTTTCTACACAGAATAAGAGTAGTTTTTATACCAATGTACAAAATGTATATATCATTGGCAGGTATTTAACGCCTGCTAAAAATGTACGAAGTGTACTATACCAACAATATCAATATTTTTCCCAAAATGCGTTTATACAAAAAATACAAATTCACACCAAGTGAAGCAAATTCTCCCCAAATTTCGTATAACCCGTACCATCTCAATGTATCAACGAATTGTATTTATACCTGAAAATTTGTATGTATATACGTCCCACTGCAGGGCACAGGCCTTCTCTCGGAGAGAGAGAGAGAGTATAGGCGTAATTAGCGCGCGTGCCCACCGCGAATTGGCAATTTCTAGCGCTGAGGTAACAAGCATTTATTAATTTTTGTTAGTATTTATTTATTTTGGTATTAAGCACTTATTTTGCTAAGGACTTATGTACTCTGTTGATCATTTAATTTACTTTGGGAAGCCTTTATGTATTTTTGTCGAAACTAAATTTGTTGAGTCAATTTAGTTATTGGGTGAGCAAAACTTACTAATCAGTGTGCGTTCAACTACGCCATATTTTTTAAGTGGCGAAGATCTTAATGAAACTGTTAATTCTCTGTGAAAATATATGTAAATCGAAAAACGAATTCTACATTTGAGAAAACATGCATTAGTGTGAAAAGTTATTGTAAAAATTGTCGGACACCCACAAATTGAACAATTTCAAAAGTCGTAGCAAGAGTCTTTGTTAATGATACACCCTGTATTTTAAGAATTGCGCATTTTAGAAATAATCCTAATAATCCTATATATTAATATGAAAAATATCCGATATTTTCCAAATTTCCTTTCCACGGTTCCTTGTCGACTACGGAACCCTAAAAAAGGAAAATAAGCATGCATATGTTTACATTCTCATGTATCTTTTTCTTTTACCATTTCTTTTAGAAGTAGACAAGAGTCGAGTCCACGCCTGCCGTGTTAGCTCTGCAGGCAAAGTATTGTGTAAAAACCCTATAGCTAATTAACTGTAAACGGGGTACGCTCCCTAGTTGTGGTGACTTAAATGCCAATTGTCATGGAAGGGTGGGGAAAACACTGCCAAAAGAAAGACAGAAAATAATGTTTTTTGATAATTTGATAACCACAATCTTATTTGGCTTTTTTATGACATTTGCTACCACATGCGTACTATGGCTGCTGATGATATACAATAATAAATTTATTCTGGTGAAAAATAACTGTTTTTGCTCATACTCATATTATTAAACACGTTTCATTAAAGAAATTGACTTAACAACTTTACTGTTTCTATCCCGCTCACACAATAATATCGCGTATGTCGTGTAAGCGAGAAGGAATTATAGTCGTATTTAATATTTTTCAATTACATCATTAAGGTACTTGTTATACGTACCATTTAATTACTGCTGAAATAGAATGGCTTATGTCCAAGTAGGATCTATTTTATTTATTCGTCAATTAAATATAGGGTCTTTTTAAGATGAGGTCAGGGAATATTTCCGATGGTGTCATCATAACATCGTTTGTCTCCTGTGTCATGGACCGTATACCTACGTATTTAAGCTCTGAACGTTTTCGACTATTTTACAGTGTGTGAATGATTGTGTAATCGGATGAAATCAAAATATTCTTTTTTTGTGGCAACCCTATGGTATTCTGATTGTATCGAGGTTTGGAGATGGAATATCATTCTACATACATAAAGTCAGTCGGTTTGGATACGAAAGAAAAAAGGTAGAATTGTAAAAAAAATGGATGCACGTACTAAAAACCCTAGCCTAGTAGATTAATTGATAAATGTAAAACAAGTTTTTAAGTATATTATGATGATGAGTGAGTCGTTTCTAGATGTTACCGATAAAGTTAAATAGATATAATATAGATACCTATGATTGTTAAACGGTTTTTAAACATTGGCAATTTTTTTAATCAAGGGTTTTCGGAAGGATTATTATGTGTTTCGAAGACAAAAGAGTTCTCGGAATATTCTCAACAGTAACATAATTTATTTTGTTCATCCATTTTACTCGCCAGATTTACTAAAAAAATCGTTTAAGACTCAAAGGCCCAGTTTCTGAACTGAGAATTTCGCTGAGTAAATAGTTAACTGTAGTGTGCTGTCGAATTTCTCAGAAAAGAGCGTGACAGAACGTTACGTCCGGCCCAAATACGCACTAGAGTCGGTCAGGTGAATTGAATTGAACCGCTGTTGATAAATTTTTACGCTCATAAATATTTTAAATGATCAACCCGTTGATGCTTCTGCGTTGGTGAGTACGTTTTAATGTATGAGAACAAAATATCTAGAAATAATTTCAAAACAGAACACTCCCGCCGCCGCCGCGCCGCCAGTAAAGAAGTCACCATGTATGACGTGCTCGTCGTGACTTGAGACCTCCCGAACGGAGCCGAGGTCAACGACCCGTCTGACCTGAATGCACGCTGATTCGCGCGTTTTGCCGAATTATTTCCGTCATCTTTATATGGTGATTGGCGATGCGGGTGCCCAAATTGCTGTAACATAAGATGATTCAGAGAGGGACACCTACCAACTAATAGTAGGTGCAGAAAAGTTCTTAACTAATTGTACAGTCGACAGCGACATAGTAGCAAGAACAAGCAGTTTTAGTATTTTTTTTAACATGTAAAATTTTTCAAATTATTTAAGTGTTTGAATGTTAAATATAACAAACAAACAAAGATTACCAACTTTACTTGCAATTTACTCAGTTACATTAGCCGGCTGGCTTTGCAACAAAAATAAAAAGTTCAGATGTCAACTATTGTCATCCACGATTTAAAAAAGTTTATAACAAACTTTATAAGATTACTCACTGTACAAGGTTCTACGACAAGATTGCTCCAGGTATTAAACTTTAAAAAATATGTTTTTAAGTACACTCAATGAAAAAGGGTAAAAGGCTACTATAGCAGAGGGCGATTGTGTGGATGAATGTACAATTTGCAAGACATTCAGGAGTAATAAACTTTATGTTTAAAACACTGTTGATTAATCTAAAACGTTTTTTGAAAATAACAAACGCGGATTTTCTTTGTTAGCTTCTCCTCCACATTTCTGTTGTACCCAGTTGTCCATCTGCCATCAGCTTTGCAATTACCAAACTTTTTGTTCGCTTTAATGCATGGAAAGCTGTCTTCCATTGAAGGCAACCTCTTTATTTTGTTAGCTTCGCTGGCTAACGTTCAGAATTAGCTTCTATATTAGGCGCACCAAATCCTGAGCGATTCCATTCGTCTGTCAAATTCCACACTGAGCTCCGGTTTCTCGTACCAGATTAACAAGCTGTTAATCTACTGTTAACAGCTGTCAGCGGTTTTTTTTTGTATGCAGTTTGGTCAATTGACAGCTGTTACCAGTAGATTAACAGCGTGTAAGTGTACGAGAATCTGGGGGTAAATGCTATGGCAAACGAGAGAATTCCGACAGGGTTTGGCGCGCATAATTAGGCCCATGGAGACGTTTCAGTCGTGCACCGCACCGCCACAGAATCTTGTTACTATGGCAACGCAATAAATAAATATCTTAGAGTTTGGCTTGAAAAAAGGCCACGGTAACAATAAAATATTATCCCACGGGAACGCATTGCCGGGATATCAAGTATCCTATGTCTCAATTCAGGTCTTTGTCTATCGGTATGACAAGTTTCATGTAACTCCGCTCATTCGTTATTGCATGATTAAGTAACAAACCTTCCATCTTCACAAACTTTCACATTTGTAATATTAGTAGGATAACAATTTATATGACTTATATTTACATGAATATAACTTGCTAAGCTCATGTACACTGGCGCATGCCGACACTTAACGTCCAGCGATCGTTGACCCTCCCGCCGACAGCTGATCGCGGCAGAGACGAAGCACGTGGCGCCTTGTTTCCTGGCTCTGGACCAGTGGTACTTAACCGGGTGGTCCGTGGACCGCTGGTAGTCCCTGAAGTGGTTCACAAAGTTATCATAAAATAATAAAATAAATGTCGCACTAAAATAATATAATTAAATCTCAAACTTGCACTTGTCCGTTTATTTTTTGTCAATATAAAAATCACATAACAAAACAATATTGTATTATTACTATATGATGTAAAACGAATAGCAGTCTACCTACTTGCTAATCTGTGGGTTAATCGACTTACCCCCGGTTTCTATTCTATTCGGTCTATTCGGTCTCCTTCGCGAGAGATGCCTATTCAATTCGCGCCGGTTGTCGTTGAGGTTGTAATAACATTGCTTAGTAGATTACAAAATAGCGTCAAATAGCAGCCATTGTCGTGCTAATATCACTCTGTTGAACGACAATACGTTTATTAGACTCTAGCTAGGCCTTAATTCATCTGCCGTCGTCCCGCCCCGCACATCGCCACTTAAGACTCGAGATTCGGTCATCAATATCGTCGACTTGCACCTACACACAGTCTATTCCACACACGATAGACGATGTGTCGAACTGCGGGGCAATAACCAGGCTCCTGTTACACGGCGCCCGCGCCTCTATCATTTTGCACGCCCGGAGGCTTTTCTACTAATAACTGGTTCGAGACAAACGGTCTTATGTATTTATAAAAACATGATTCCTCTAAAACACTCCTCGGAGTCAGCTTAATTAATCTGTGGCTATTTCCTTCCCGTGTTTTAAGTGTGAGCGAGTGTTTTGAGGAATCGTGTTTTTGTAAGATTGCGATGGTCATACATAGTTATCTTTTTCATCTTGAGATGCCATCTCCAATCGTACGTGGCTATCAATCTGTCCACTGTGACCCGTAATTTGGAGGCTCTGAACAAATCGATGAGGCCTATCTTCCAAGTTCTGTAGCTAGTGAGTTCTTCTATGGCCAGGTCTTCTGCGGCCTTATATTTTTCCCTGCAGGGTCAGTTGGAGGAGATCGTAATTATTACTTAACATACGTACGAGTACATACATACACTCACGCCTGTATCCCAGAAGGGTAGGCAGCCGGTCACTGCCACTTGCTGCGATCCTGACAGATCACTTTCGCTTCCTCAACATTCATGGAATTTAACAAGAGTTAAAATGGCTCCCAATTCGTCTTCGCCGGAATGCACATATACTGTCACTATTGTACAAAATCCTTAATCATCCCGCATCTCCCGCATACCTGAGAGAAAAGTTTCAATACCTGTTCTCCGGAGAAAGATCAAAAAGATCACTTAACTCCCATCTTCTTAAAATTCCTGCTCACAATACTGGAGCTTACGGTGACTCCTTCACGGTCCAGTGGGTTAGGCTGTGGAACGCACTGCCACAGAACATATGCGCCATTCCCACTATTGGTACCTTCAAGAAGCGGTTGAAAAAGCATTATCTATCCCTGTAATAACTTTGGTTTATGTACTTTTTGTTTTCCTTTTTACTTTGTGTTATTTAGGCTTTTTGTAGTTTATTTTGTGCACATATATAGACCCGTTTTTCTACTGCTTCTTATACCCGAAGGTTTGCTGGAAGAATTCCCTTACAGAGATAAGCTCGCCTTTATACATGTAATTTCTTATGTAATGTCCTGTTAAAAGTCTTGTGTGCAATAAAGTATAATAATAATTCATTAGTCTGCATGCACGCACGCCTTTTTCGGGTAGGTACTTTTAATAATAATCGCGATTAATAAATAATAATCGCGAGATTACATACATATAAAAAACGTATGCCTACGTCAGGATTGTGGCGGTTCGTAGTCTGCTTACCCCTCTGGTATACAGGCGTGAGTTTATGTATGTATGTGTACCTAAGTTAGTAGAAACCATACCGCGTAAACCCACGTCACGTCACGGTCCCTCAACTGTGACGTCATATTCACATCACAATGCGCCAATCATTTAGCAGAATCGCGTGCAGGCTGCGCACGCGCCATCGTTAGTTGATGCCGCCGTTTGTTATTAAATTATAAGGGGCTACAATAGCTTATATGATCCAGAAAATTGCGTGGAAACGAGCTCTTATTCACTTCATTATAGAATAGAAATTCCACCTGCCAGGTTACGTTTGTCACGAAGAATGAATGTCCTCTGCGTTTGTAGACAATAACACCTGTATTTAAGCGGCTTTAGGGTCGAAAATGCACTTTCAAGCTAGTTTTCCTAAAGATGACAGTTCAAGCACAGATAACTGTCTAAGTGGCCTATATTATCGAACTAAAACAAAGACACAGGATGTCACCAGCACTTTTTATGAGGAGATGACCGTAGTTGTCGATAGCAAGGTGACACGTCCAATTATGATGAACGAACGACTGGTATGTCTTTGGCCTTTGCGAGAGCAACTTTCAAATATTCTGTGAAATATTTTCGTAATTTAATTAACTTCACCTAATAGACCTAGACTTGGCGTATTTAATTCGTTTCCGCTATTGTTTTTAGACTAAGGAGTGGCCAATTGAATCTAAATAATTCGCTGGACAACTTTAGTTTATTCTGGCCGGCTTAGGGTTTCCAATCCGATCGACTCATTCAGGCTGCATAAAAAGATTACCATAATACGGTCTATAATAGTCTCATTCTCTTTTATTCACTGCAGCATAGGTCGCGCGTTTTAACGTCAAAAGTCTCGACTTTCCTGTGCATTATTGTCAAATTCTGCAGTCCACTAGGATTGATGCCGTTCATATGCGATGAACTTAATGGAGTTTGGGCAGTACATCACTCTCTCTCTCTCTGTCTGTCTGTTTGTCTCTCTCCTTCTTTCGCGTTCTAATTTTGGAAATCACTCTTTGAAAGGTAGATCTTGTTTGACCACACCAGTCTCAATTGGTTTTAGATGTTAGTAAGTAGGCATATCTTGTTCAGGGGTTTTCAGTATTTGCACTGTTACTCGTAACAGCACCTGTAGCAAGCAGCATAGTTAACACAATAATTTGACATGTACCTTGTGCTATGATATACTATATTACGGTTTACATCGTTCATCGCGGTAGTGATACCGTGAACCTCGATTCAACTGTTTCTCCCATCCAGCTCCAAGTCCCCTTATAAATTGACCCTCATGTACTAGTTCAACCAGCAAACATGCACATACAGATCGGCCTTATATCCGGTAGCAAAATCATTAGAAAAAAAAAACAAGAAAAAGCTCGACCGTTTCCTCTATCCCATAGCTCAAGGCAGTGAATGAATGCCCTTTGCGATCGTGTTGCCATGCCATGCCGTAGCTGGACGTGCTATCGGACGTGACCGAAGGTAGCTGTGTGTACATTTCTATGAGCAACCGATCTCCAGATGTGCTTCGGACGTCGCCAGACGTATTGCCCACAGGCATTCTATTTGCAACCGTGTTTTATGGGAAACTAAATTTTCACTCGCTAGTGTAGTTTCGAACAAATAAAGCTGCTACTCACTTAGGCGTGGAAGTGTGTAGAGTATCAGACCGTGGGACGTGACCGTCGGACACGTCCGACAGTATATTGTTAGCCTGAGGCCGGGATGTGCGGTGCACTGAACGAATTCACGTTCACGCTTAATTGTGCATGACAGTGCGTTTGCGCCGGTATAGGAGACGTTTTTTGTCCCTTGTTTAATAACTCTTAGGACTATTAGATCAAGAAAAGTCTTGTAAAAAATCTCAAGCTAGGTTGTGACGATCAGACACTAATGCGCGCAAACTGCAGTTTAGTTCTTTCATTATGGTCTAGTCAACGAGTGGCCTATTAAAGGAGGTGCAGAGCGCGTGAGCAGGGACCTAACCAATTCCTTTTGAGACTTGTTCAGGGCGCTTAGGGAGTGAACATACTAAAAACCCTGACGTCAAGAAAGTAAGCCGAAGGAAGTGGGGCACAGAGAAAGTCCCACTTTTGGGGTTTTCGCCCGTACGTTTTTTTTTAGAGTTGTATTAGAGTTACACGGTACGTAGAAGTGAAAAATTTCTCTTTTCCAAACATTTCTACGGTTTTCAGGTTATCCATTCTTTACACTAAACCTGTCTAACTCAGGCGCGAGGCACACAGATGGGACGTGGGGCGAGGGCGCGGTAATATGCATAGAGTCTCAGACCGCGGTCCTTGCTCTGCGGTCGCTCTTGGTGTGCCTCTGTGTGCCTCGCGCCTAAGGCAATAAATTAAATGATTTCTCTTCATCTCCGTTCTCTAACCGTCCCTCTCCCCTTCCAGTCCGAAGCTACGACAAGCACGACAAATGCGGCCTCGTTTGGATCCCTCGCGTGGTGGCGTACCGCTGCCGCACGTGCGGCATATCGCCCTGCATGAGCATCTGCCGCGAGTGCTTCCACCGCGGCGACCACTCCACGCACGACTTCAACATGTTCCTGTCGCAGGCGGGCGGCGCGTGCGACTGCGGTGACAACTCCGTCATGAAGGAGGACGGGTGAGTGCGCCCAAGAGGCCCTCTTCATCTTGAACATCTATTAATAGTATTGAGGTACTGTCCCCGGGAGAGTTCCCATTATGGGGCTCCGTGCAGCAGCACTAGCGCTACCGATAGAAAAAACCGGCCAAGTGCGAGTCGGACTCGCGCACGAACGGTTCCGTACCATTACCTATGCAACATTAGACACAGACACATTAGATAAAAAAACAGCAAAAAAATCACGTTTGTTGTATGGGAGCCCCCCTTAAATAATTATTTTATTTTGTTTTTAGTATTTGTTGTTATAGCGGCAACAGAAATACATAATCTGTAAAAATTTCAACTCTCTAGCTATCACGGTTCTTGAGATACAGCCTGGTGATAGACAGACGGACGGATGGACAGACAGACAGAGAGCGAAGTCTTGGTAATAGGGTCCCGTTTTTACCCTTTGGGTACGGAACCCTAAAAATCATGTTTCTTTATAGATCGTGTTTGCAAAAAGTGTCAGTATCTCTCAATCTTGTTAATAGGGATTTTTAGGACCGATGGCCGTGAATCTAAAGAAAAAAACCTAGGACTAGATGGCATTAAAGCTGGGTTCTCCGAGCGCACGGTTTTGTATGGGATTTATTGCACTGTGCGAGCGAACAGTAGGGGAAAAAGTAGGCATTTTTGAAATTACAGGAATGCAAATCCTAATAATAGAATTCACAAACACATTCAGTGATAGTAATTTGGTATATTTTTTATTATCCAAAAGTCAGTACAGCTCAAATAAAATCATAGCTAGTGATAATTTGCTACACGTGTTCGCGATTTTTTTTATGCTTTGTTTCGAAAATCATAAATATAATGACCGGCGGCCCTAGATAAAGATCGAGACAAGATAGATGATTAGGTAAATTGAGAACAGCGCCATCTATAGAAACCAAGAAGAAGCGTTCAATATTGACATTTAACGACATGAAATCGGCGCTGTGAAGGTTACATAGATGGCCTCTAGATGGCGAGCGCTGTCTTTAGACAACGTTTGTTGTACGGGAGCCCCCCTTAAATGTTTATTTTATTCTGTTTTTAGTATTTGTTGTTATAGCGGCCACAGAAATACATCATCTGTGAAAATTTCAACTGTCTAGCGATCACGGTTCATGAAACATAGCCTGGTGATAGACAGTCAGACAGACAGACAGACGGACAGTGGAGTCTTAGTAATATGGTTCCTTACCCCTTTGGGTACGGAACCCTAAAAACGGCTAAATAACACGTTTGTTGTATGGATACCCCTTATTTTTTATTGTCTGTTAGGTAATCCGCCGTAATAACAAATATTCTGTGAAAATTTCAACTGGCTGCCTATTACGATTCCAAAGATAGAGCGCTTTAAAGGTTAGACGGACGGACAGACAGATAGACAGCGGAGGCAGAGTAATAGGGTCCCGTTTGGCACCCTTAAAACCAGTATAGTCTAATTTACGATGCGCCCTTTGCGTCATCCAGAACTGATTGAATTAACGACTACGCAAAGCCATACAAAACCCAGCTTTAAAATAAAATCACTTCATGCAATTAACGACCTTTTTTAAACCCAAGATATGCACTTCCCTTGATGTGTTGCTAACAACTCTATAAAGTGCAGACGTTTCTGCAGTAATTTGGCAGCCAACTAAATCGCAACAATTTGATTTGTCGGATGAAAATAAGCGAGATAATGAAACGAATGACAGAAGAGAGTATTAATGGGTTTGTTTATACTGAAGCGAAAATAAATGTCCGGTATTTTTTCTCTTCACTTGCGTCACATTTGGATTTCTCTGGAATATGCGGTATTAGTCGTTCAAAGTAATAAAAGTGTTGGCACTTTTTACAGTAATGTTCGAAACATTTTACTGGAACGCTGGCACGCTCGACGTAAGTGTTTATTTACAGATATGCTTCACAAGGAAAATGACCAGAAAATGGACCCTTTTATAAATGTTTTTAGGGTTCCGTACCCGAAGGTTGCCAAACGGGACCCTATTACTAAGCCTTCACTGTCCGTCTGTCTGTCGGTCCGTCTGTCTGTCTGTCACCAGACTGTATCTCATGAGCCGTGATAGCTAGGCAGTTGAAATTTTCACAGCTGCTGTATTGCTGTTGCCGCTATAACAACAAATACTCAAAACAGAATAAAATACATATTAAAGGGGGACTCCCATACAACAAACGTTGTCTAAAGACAGCGCTCGCCATCTAGCGGCCACCTATGTAACCTGCACAACGCCAACATCAGGTCGTTAAGTGTCAATGTTAAACGCTTGTGGTTGGTTTCTATATGTGGCGCTGTTTTCAATTTACCTCATCTATCTTGTCTCGATCTTTATCTAGGGCCGCCGGTCATTATTTTTATGATTTTCAAACATTATAGCATAAAAAAAATTGTCTAATGTTGCATAGATAATGGTGCGGAACCCTTCGTGCGCGAGGCCGACTCGCACTTGGCCGGTTTCATGTTTTTATTGACGTCATATGATACTCTTCTCAAGTCCTTTTAACACGTCTCACACTTCCCAGCTCTCTCCTAACAAACTTTGAAAGGAAAGTAGCAGCTATTCGCGAACTAACAACAAATAACAATAGAAAGCACCAATCTATTCCGGTCATTCACATGCAAAGACAACGAGCGCAGAATATTGAATTCGTATACGCAATTAGTGATGTAATCCGGTTCTAAGGAAACCGGTAAAAAGGGGTTTTTTACAAAACCGATAATAACCGGTAATTTGTAAACAAATCTATTTGTTGTGTATTTTGTAGAGGGTGGGCAAGAGAAAAGTTACGTTGATTTTTGAGATGAAACCCTTATTTTGAAAGTATACGATAATAAGCCAATTCAAAGCTGCTTATATTTTGAGAACTAATAATTGGTATTTCAGGTTGAGCAGGTTGTTAGATTATGTCATTGACCTGTTTCTGCGCCAAAATTATGTTTTTAAAATTTTATTACATAAAATACATAATCCACTTAAACATAAAATACATAAGAAACAATGCGATTTCATTTTCTTTCATAAATAAGACGACTATTTTAAATAAAGACAAAAAGTACCTTGAAAATAGTTTTTTTTAAGTGATTTGTAAGTACCGGTGCCAAATATTGTTATCGTTTCACATCACTATTCACAATACAATCTGTCTTGCAGGGCTTGCATGTTTGTAGATACATGGGTTAGAGCGTAGTAAGGTTATCTGTGTCACGGGATGACGCTAGAAACGGTCTTGTTTGTGACACATTTAGGGCAATCTAGGATTTCGGAATAAAGTCAGTGTACTTATACGGTATTGCGTGATGGAAGAGTTTCATCTGCATTTTAACCGACTTCAAAAAAAGGAGGAGGGTCTCAATTCGTCAAGATCTTTTTTTTATGTATGTTACCCGATTTCTCGAAGACGAGTGAACCGATTCTTTTTTTGTTTAAAAGGGTACAATTCACAGGTGGTGCCATAGTCACCAAGTCAGGATCCGATGATGGGATCCTGGAGAAATCGAGGGACCTCCTAAAATTTCAAAGGCACACGATGCGATTTGAGTGTTTTTAGGGTTCCGTACGCAAAGGTATTACTAAGACTCCGCTGTTTTAGGGTTCCGTACCGAAAGGGTAAGGGACCGTATTACTAAGACTCCGCTGTCCGTCCGTCCGACGCTAAGATATTAAGCTAGTTTTCTTTTTATACCTAGCCTGTTATAATTCTTTATCACCCATATATTCATCTATGGAGTAGTAGCACTTTCTCATTAGTAGATTTTTAAGTTTAATGTTAAATCTTGTGTATTTTTTTTCATTTTTAAGACTGTCCGGTAGTTTATTGTAAATGAGTATGCATCTATACTGTGGGCTATTCTTGAAAATTTCTAATTTGGGTGGGGGAAGGACCAATTTATTTTTACGACGTTCATTTTTATTTTGCTCGAAGAGATTCATATTTCATCTTTACACATTGTACATTGACAGATACTTCTCCCCCACTTTGCTCAAGTTACTTATTTGTTTATAAAATTAATTGACATTTAATTGACACCCATATTACTTATCTAAATATATACGTATGTCAGGTTATAAAAATAACCTGACATACGTATATATTTTTATTATTCCGATTACATTATTATCACAATTATTATTATTATTATATTTTTTAACATACAATTATTGTGCATTACTTCGTTATCACGAAGCAACACTTACAACACACGACACTTAAATATTATGCTACAATTTAAATTATTATAATTATCTTTACAATGACATTTATTTGATTACAAATATTACAATCCAATCTATGTATTTACTCAATATAATATTACACAATGTACACATAATAATATAATGCAATAATAATTTAATTTATGCTTATTTTGACATTGAAATACCAAAGTACTGCCAATTTATTCGTTTTTTCGAGTGCTGCACGTCGGTACACTACCGGGTACTGACGGAAGACCAGCGCTGGAGTGGTCTGCCTCCAGCATATGCTGAGTCAGAGCCCCTTTGCTTTTACCACACCCACAAAATGCTCTCTCGTATTGTCTGTTGATTTGTGTTTGCTTATTTCTGTTACTCTTTTTGTGTGCTTACTTGCTGTACGATTTTGATTTGTGATTTTCTTTATATGTTCTGTATCTATGTGTGTGTAGAGATTCAAATAAATGATTTTATCTATCTATCTATCGAATTGCAGTTTTATGAAACTCGGCCCTGGTGTTACTTTGAATGACAGGATACGCAATAATTTGATTAGAGAAAGGAATGTTGCGTTGGTTTGGACATGTGGAGAGGATGAAGGAAGAAAGATTGACGAAACAAATCTGTCGAGCTAATGTGGATGGAACGGCCGGTAAGGCGCGTTCCAGGCGGACCTACTTCCACCAAATAGGGGATGTATTAGCAAAGGGGCAAGATAAAACGTACACAAAACCGGCGTGCGTGCATGCAACGACTGTTGGTGAAGCGAAAGTGATCTGTCAGGATTGTGGCAAGTGGCAGACCCTGGTATCTGCCTACCCCTCTGGGATACAGGGGTGAGCTTATGTTATGTAACAATTAGAAAGAGAGGAAGAGAGAAAAACGTCAACAAAAAAGGACGGGCTTAAGTTAACACATGTGATTTATATTCTTTTTTTTTTGCATTAACCCGTGCTGAGGACAATTTTAAAAACCTGTTTAACGGCTAAAAATTCCACCCATGCCGGGACTTGAACCCTCGACCTCTGGCTAACCGTGCCACGGCACGGCGACCTCTGGCCTCTAAATAGGTTTTTAAGGTGTCATTTACACAAAGTGCATACAAAAGAGACTTTTGACAGCTGTTAACAGTAAATTAACAGATGTTAGTGTACGAAAACAGGGGCTAAGAGATTTCTAGGAAACATTGTGTTTATCTTCCTTTAGGAGTAGATAAACATTATCTGTCCTGTAAATTGCTTTTTTTTTAGTGCAACGAAGTGTTCTCTGGACGTATATTATCATCATCATCATCAGCCACTCGACGCTCACTGCAGGACACAGG
The DNA here is from genome assembly GCA_947308005.1 of Yponomeuta malinellus. Taxonomy (NCBI): domain Eukaryota; kingdom Metazoa; phylum Arthropoda; class Insecta; order Lepidoptera; family Yponomeutidae; genus Yponomeuta; species Yponomeuta malinellus. The sequence goes on along the minus strand of OX371006.1, from coordinate 1,924,037 downwards.
CCTCCTTCATGGTTTTCCTAACGCTTGTACATAACTTAGAAAGCTGTACACACAAATGCCACGCTTGGCAGGCGGGATGGCGATCGCAGTACGCTGTTGAAATCTCAGGAAGACGCTGCTGCCCGTCTCCTGGTAATGTATTTCCTTAGGCGACTTCTACGACATCCACGGAAGGAAATGGAGTGACGCAATTCTTAATCCGGCGCCACACGGAATGATCATATTATAGGCTACATAAAAATTATATCTTTCTTCACTAATATCCAAGAGGCCTAGCTAGACCGTTTTTCTGCCGCTTGCAACAAAGTCGTGAGTCTTGGCCCTGTGTTCAATCTGGTTAAGGTGAAGTAGGTCGCCCGCGCTGAATCCGCGCCGATCGGGGACAATAGACGCTCTTGACTTTGCACTTGGTACGCTTTGACGGCCTGACCTCCTTTATGTAACTTGAGTGGCTTTACGAAGGCGTCTGCTGTAACTATGCAACCAGCCCAAATTCGAGTGTTACTCATTTGTTGGGAAATCCGCTGTAACAACGCATGTTCTGTGGAGATTTTAATTAACTATCTATTACGGTTCACGAGATAAAGATATTTATAGGTCATACAGACGAACGTTGTTGTTTGTTGTAATTGCGTCCCGTTGCCACCGGGTACGGAACGAATACAATATACTGGCTGTGTGTATTTTCCCAGAATTGTGTATGTGTATTATTACTAATTAATTTTTTATGTGTGAATTGTAACCATATTATGCTCAGGTCTGCAGTCCCTTGAAGCTGTGAAAAAATCAAACTTCTAAGTTCGTAAAAAAAAGATACGGTTGTTTTGTTTATGCCGCAAAAAACGTATACTTCGTCACTCAAGTGAATCAAAATTTATAGGGTTCTTTCCGTTGACCTAGAACTATGAAATTTGGCAAGTAATATCGTCTTATACTACAAGTACAGGGAAAAATCTGCAAACCATACATTTTTCATTAAATCATAAAACAATTAGTCTTTGAAGTTGTCTTGAAAAAACTGCGAGACTCGAATCCTGAACTATTTATAATATGTAAGTACTTACAAATTTGTACGGAACCGTCGGTGGGTGAGTAACAAACATATTGTTTTCCTTAAAAGATAAGGCTGGCCATTTTTACTTCAAGAGTACCTAAAGCTCTGCTCTTATCAGAGGCAAAACAGATAGTAGATATTTGGCGTGTTTATTATTTCTTTCTACGAAATAAAGAATGTGGTTTTGTTAAACGTCCATGCATGTTTAGGGCTACGTAGTCGACAAGGAACCCTTATAGTTTCACCATCTGCGTCCGTCTGTCCGTCGGTCTGTCCGCGGCCAAGCTCAGAGACGCTTACTACGACAAAGCCGAAATTTGGCATATACATACATATTATCACGCCGACAAAACAGTAGAGTAAATCTTAGATTGATTTTTTTGGTGTAACATCTCTATACCCTACACCTAAATTAGGGATGCATTTTTTTTCTCGCCTACACTATAGTCGTTTAAAAATATAGCGGATATAAGAAGCTCATTTTTTTATTTAGGGTTCCGTTTGCGAAATATGAAGCTTCAAAGCGCAATTTTTTTTCCGAGTAGGGCGTCCCCCCTTCTCTCCAGGCTAAACAGTTGGTTGTAGGAACGTGAAAAAATATATAATAAACTTATAACTATCACGGCTAAGTAGGCTTCACAAGTTAACGAGTAATAGGCGGCCAACTAACCCTCTTTCTACCGAATCCTACACTGCGTGTGGCCCGACACGCACTTGACCGGTTTTTATTTATATTTGAGGCCTTTGCATTTTTTTGTGAGTTTTTCTGAATCCCATTTGGTGTAGGTAATTATTGAAATTCGTCAATTTAAAATTGGCGAGGTAGTTGGTAGTTTTCAGACGCTCCCTCCGCTACAGAATTCATATTGAAAACGTTTATGAACAGATAACCACCGTGAAGTGTTCATTATTGTTATTAAATCCTTTATTGCATATAAAACAGACAGTTTTGCACATAGGCGAGCTTAATGCTACTTCTAGCATTATCTACCAGCTAACCTAAGTTTTAAACCGTGAAGTTTTACAAAAGGACTGCTAAATAGATACCATGTCACTTCAATCTAATTATGAGGCATTAATGTCTTCGATGGCCGAGGGTAGAAAGAAGTGTACGGTCGGCTTAGCTCAGCAGTGAAAGAAAGAAAGAAAGAAAGAGGATATTTATTTAAATTGTCACAGAAACACAAAGTAAACAAAAGACACAAACGTCAACAAAACAGAGATAAAACAAAACAATCGTGAAGAGAACATGTGAGGCATATAGAGTCAAAGGCAGCCGGGTACCATACAGTACCTCAAACGCCTCAGGTGCCTCCGTGACAACAAAAAAGGGGCTCCAACTCAGCATACTTTACTGGTGTGTGCTATGGTTAGCATAACACCAGCAAAACTGATTTTCAGTTGGGACCATTCCTTGGCACCTGGAACGTGGTACTTAGGTACATACACACATACATACATACATACACACATCTCACTATAGAAATACAAATAATAATAACTACTTATATGAATACCCATAAATATGCTGTAAAATTAAATAAGCAGTGGACGGTCGATTGATTGATTGATTGATTGATTGATTGATTGATTGATTTATTGAGTGATCGATTGCTTGCTTGCAGATTTTGCAGCAACCACCGCAACAAGGACCGGCCGGGCACCGCGCCCGCGGAGCTGATGTGCGTCGCGGAGGCCATGATGCCGCGACTCATACTGAGGCTGCTGCAGCACTTTAGGGAGAACAGGTATGAGCTTTGTTGTATTCTAAAAATTAAATTCGAACAATCACCAAAAATAAAACATTTAATTGAATCGTGTGATTTTAAAACAACACAAGTCACATGTGTTTTTAAAATAACACGTCCATTTTTTTTTATTAAATTATTTACACCTACCTATTGATTTACATTAGAAAAAAAATTGTAGTTTATTCATACAGAAATCAATATAATATGCTAAAATATTGCTGTTGTAGATATTAGTATTTGTATAAAACAGTTTTTTCTATTTCCTGCAAAGTTGTAATGAAAGGACATGTGTCGTTTTAAAATCACACGATTCAATTATTAAATAAAATATTTTTTTCGACACTAGCACATAGCTTCCGTACACAAAACTGCGAATCGGCGCGGTGCGAATTCGCAGCGCAGAAAACTGCGACACAAATTGCTGCGATGCCGTTTCGTGCGGCAAGACATATCCCTTCCATGATTCGGGCGACTAGTAAACTAAACTAAGTAAACTTAATACCAAAATTCCCGTCGTTTTGGCAATTTTTATCCCAAAATACATAAAGCCTTAAATTAATAAATATTTACTGAAATAGATAAATCCTTCCCGTAGTAAATAGATGCTCACCGAATATTTTATGGATTTGTTTAAATGCAATTTGGTGACCGTATTTAACTTGGTGCGGATTTGGAATTCACAGTAGTACAGTGGTAGTACAATAGATTTCTACTTTTATGATAGTTTTTTTTTTAAACGCAAGCCTTTCGAAAAGTTTCACTTTTGGCGTTAAGGCGGCCCAGTAAAAGCAGAAAAAACGAGAACAATGTCAGATCTCAAAAAATGATAAAATCGTCAGTAGAGAGACATTCCAGGTTCTTTCCTGAGCTTGATGACATGGTTGTCCAATCATTAATATCGCGTTTTTACCACCCCGCAGTTTCGGCACGGCGACCAACTCTGACAGCTACCGCATCGCGGTGGGCGAGTGCGAGGGCTACGTGCAGATGCTGATGGAGTTCAACAAGATGGGCGACCTCATGCGCGGCGCCATGACCAAGGCGCTCATCAACCCGCAGGTATAAATAAATAATAGACAACTTCCACACATCATAATCTCTTGTTCTGGTCCCAAACTCGGATATCCTGTGCTAAGGCAACCAGACATCACAAACATGGAAATACACCCCGACTGATTCCATTTGTACAGATGTTTGGCAGCCCCCAGTGTGAATCGAACCCACGACCTCCGGCATGGTAATCGGACGTGATACCGCTAGACCAACGAGGCAGTCGTGTAAACACGTTTACTTTAGACCTGAGACCAGTACGGCAGGACTACATATCTATTTCAGTGCAACAATATAAAGCATCCAGCGCAAAAAGGTCACAGTTTCACCTCAACCAGCTCTCCAAACTAGGTCGCAACTTCAACCCAACAAGTTAACCAATTTCGCCGCGGTAAGGTCATAATTCATATTATCGATCGTGTGCGCAATTTCGCAATTAGACAAAAGACCAAAGTGGAAGACACTGAAGTGGCGATGGACGGTGGACGAAGGTGGTCACACAATGGTGTCCGCGAACTGGACGTCGTTTGGGAGGTAGGCCAATTGCAAAGAGATTAAGAAGGCGGCAAGAGGGCAATGGATCAGACTGCCCTGCCAGAGAAGTCGGCGTGACGGTGAAAAGGCTTATGCTACAATCCGCTTCGCTATTAGTAAAATAATATAAGGTTAAAGTTTCAGCCTAAAACGATCGTGTATTCCCTGTATCATTATAAGATTTTAAAAACATATTAGAGGCTTAAAATACATTAAAATTGTCCTTGGCACGGATTAGTGCAACAAAGAATATAATCATTATAAGATGTTTTTCATTATGAGACGAAATAGGCATCAGTGAAGGCACTACATAGATTAGAATTAAGTGTTCGGTCTTAATCAAACATTCCTGCCTTTCGTACCAGACTTGGTGGAGCGATGACCTTCGCAGGGCGGCTGGCAAGAGCTGGATGAGAATAGCCGAGGACCCTGCTCAGTGGCGTGCTATAGGAGAGGCCTATGTCCAGCAGTGGACAAGCATAGGCTGATGATGATGTACCAAAATGTTAACCACTGCAATGGCAACCCACGATACAGGCTTGCCTAGTGTGGGGTCGCAGTGCAAAATGTATCGCTAAATATTGTAAATATCTACATTTAGGACTGTTTCTTATGATACTTTAAAATGTCTTACTTATGGTTAAATAAAAAATTTCATTTTCACACCACGATCCAAATTCCAACAATTAGTTTGCTTTTTAATTCCACGCGAGTTTATATTTATTCACAAACAATATGTTAAACAGCTTAAAGTCAAAACGTAACCAAAACAAACCTGTTTACGCCGGTACAGTCTTAAAGTACTGGCCACTTTTATTCGCCGGATGTGCCGCAACTTAAATAAAAATTCATACTTTATTGTGACATTTATGTACATTGCTAAGCCGAGCCTACGACTTGTTAACCTGTGGGTTAGTCGACTTTGCAATAAACATTGAATAGTCATAATAACCATGAACTGTAGTTCTATGAAAAAGGGCCTGCTCGCTCGCACAATTTACCATTTTTAATTATTGTAATAAAACGAGTAAACTTTTGATAAATGTAGTCTGGGGGCTTGATGCATAATTAAATTACGGACATTTTTAATATATTTTTCACCTCACTAGCTCGTAAAAGCTCTGTTTATCATTCGAAATCTGCGTGGAAAATCGCACTTTATCCGCTAGCGTGGAAAGTGTTTTTAAAATTCGAATATTTTTATTCAAGAAAGGTTTCGTACAATAAATTACATATTTATAGAACCTCATTGGTTTCGTAATAGTTTATATTCTCTGCAGCCAGTCCATTGATGATTGAAATGCAAATACTTATTTCATGTCATGCGCCAGCCTCATTTAAAGAATCGCAATGGCCGGCAAGAAAATTTGATTTAAAAAAAAAAATAACTTTCAATATTACCAATTGTAGTAATTTTACTTTTAATTTTTGAAATAAATAAACAGTAATTTAATATTTATGCGGCTAGATCGAGCGAAGACAGCGCTCAATATTGCGCGATGAGTGCTGGCGAAACTTGTCCAGAGCAAGCTGGCACCACTGCTACTTGCGTAATGACGTCGACCGGCGACTGCCCGAGCGAACAACAGCTGACTGATGTAAACAATACTGTGATATGCAACGAAAGCGGATACGGGGAAAGTTCTACGGTGTTGAAAAAAGTCACTCAGCAGTGTAACGAAGGCTGGCAAAAGGTGACGCATCGTAAGAAAACAAAGAAACAACGGTTTCTAGGCAAATCCGGAGCGGCAGTGAGCGATTCAGAATGCAATTTTAAAGCTGCGGATAAGAAGCTACCGGTTTTTATTACTAATGTCCATAAGGACACTAAGGAGTCGGACATTATTGAATATATTCGTGAAAAAACGCAAGAAACCGTGTCCTTGCAGAAAATTAATATTAAAAAGCAAAAGGATCACAATGCTTATAAGTTTTTTGTTCTAGAGAGAATGTTGTCTGTATACTTGGATGAGAAATTATGGCCTCAAGGCATAATTTTCAGGCGCTTTGTGAACTTTGTATACAAAGACACGAACGGAGCTATTTCTGTAAACGGTCTTAATAGTCGGAATTATGAAGAGCCCCTTTCATAGTTTTGCTAGTTTTAATTGTAAAAATGTAAAACGGTCCCTAGACAGTATTAGGGACTTGTGTCGAACCTGCGACCTAATTGCCTTACAAGAGACATGGTTATTACCAGAGGAAATACCATATTTAAGTACAATCGACGGTGATTTCGGATACACGGGGACCTCTGCCGTGGATACATCGGCGGGGATCCTGCGCGGAAGACCTTTCGGCGGGGTCGCTCTGTTGTGGCGATATAGCGTTTTCCAAAATGTGTCGGTGTTGCGGTGCAATAGCCCGCGTGTCTGTGCAATAAAAATAATTACAAGTGATCGTCCCTTAATTGTGATGAGCATTTACATGCCTACGGATGCGTTAGACAACCTACCGGAATTTACGGACTGTCTTGGAACTGTAAGTGCTGTTATCGATGAATACGGGGTAGAATCGGTTTTCTTAATGGGGGATTTTAATGCCCATCCTTGTGAGTTATTTTTTAAGGAACTCATGGATTTTTGCAAAGAACAGAGCTGGCTGTGTGTTGATGTCGACAAGCTAGGAATTTCCTCAGGTACGTACACCTTTGTTAGTGAAGCACACGGTTCGAGTAGGTGGTTAGATCACTGTATTGTGACAGAGTCATCTATGCACACAATTTCCGAGATATTTGTGAAATACGATACATTATGGTCTGATCACTTTCCTGTAATAGTTAAGTGCAATTTAAGTCTTTTAACACCAAAGCTGCCCAACAAAATAATGACAGACAGAGAGGTGATATGGGGTGAGAGAACTGACAATCAGGTATCGTTATATAGAAACAAGTGTCAACAAATATTAAGGTCAATTGATTTTCCTGTTGAATTTCGACTTTGCGCTGATCGATATTGTAACGACTTAGAACATAGACAGGTGCTTGATAAAATGTACTCGGAAATTGTGACCGGACTTCGAAACGCAGCTACGACGAGTCAGGGGGGTGCGAGGGGGGGTGGGAGGGGTGCGCGTATAGTGGGATGGAATAAACACGTCAGCGGGGCTCACCGGGCGGCCAGGTTGAAATTTCATGAGTGGGTACTATGCGGTAAGCCTAAAACCGGATGTGTCTATGATGATATGAATGAAACTAGGAGGGCGTTCAAGTCGAAACTAAAATGGTGCCAGGACAACCAGGAACAAGTAAAAATGGATGCCCTTGCTGCAAAGCATTCCGGTGGTAACTTTCGTGGATTCTGGCAAAGTACAAAACGGGTAAATATTCGGCCTGGTCTTCCGGTGAGCGTCGACGGCGTGAGTGATCCTAAGGACATTGCAGATATATTTAGAGACCAATTTACTGTTCGGTCCTCTCTGGGTCCTGCGCGGACAGTGCTCAATGCAGGGGTGTCAAATGAGAAAGTGGGAACTCGCTTTCTTGCAAAGGATGTAACTAGGGCCATTAAATCAATATCTAGAGGTAAATCCCCCGGCCTCGATGGTCTCAGCATTGAGCATCTGCAACACGCGGGACCTCATATATCTAGGGTCTTGGCAATGTTCTATTCACTGTGCATCAGCCACTCTCACCTTCCAGTGGATCTTTTGCGAACGGTAGTAGTGCCAATAGTAAAGAATAAAACAGGAGATGTTGGAGATAAGAGCAATTATAGACCCGTCTCCCTCGCGACGATTATGGCAAAAGTGTTTGACGCCATGCTTAATACACAGTTAGAAAAGTATCTAGTGTTACATGATAATCAGTTTGGGTTTAGGCCTAATCTGTCCACCGAGAGTGCAATACTGTGTCTTAAGCATACCGTCGGATACTACACGAATCGCAAGACTCCAGTCTACGCGTGCTTCCTTGACTTGTCAAAAGCATTTGACCTGGTCTCCTATGACATCTTATGGGAGAAGCTGAAGGCTATCAGCTTTCCGCGTGAATTGGTTTATATATTACAATATTGGTACAGGCACCAGGTCAACAATGTCAGGTGGGCGGGCACAATGTCCGAACCCTATTTAATGGAGTGCGGGGTGAGGCAGGGGGGCCTAACCTCTCCCGCATTGTTTAACCTGTACATGAATGCACTGATCGTCGCGCTCAGCAGTCAGCATGTCGGTTGCTATGTTGATGGTGTTAGCATGAATAACCTGAGTTACGCAGATGACATGGTGCTGCTGAGTGCGTCGGTCTGTGGCATAAGAAAGCTTCTACAGTGTTGTGAGGAGTATGCGCTTAGTCACGGGCTGAAATATAATGCAACTAAGAGTCAATTTATGGTTTTTGCGGCAGGTACAAGGCGCCCCGAAAAAGTACCGCCTATTGTCCTGAAGGGCGTGCCTTTGGAACAGGTGCATATGTTTAAATATCTCGGTCACCTGATCACTGACGATCTCAAAGATAATACCGATATTGAACGGGAGCGGAGGGCACTATCGGTGAGAGCAAATATGATAGCTCGCAGGTTTGCACGCTGTTCGACAGAAGTAAAATTGACGCTTTTTAAAGCTTATTGCACATCATTTTACACGTGCAGCCTGTGGGCTGACTATAATAAGAGGACCTACGGTGCCCTACGCGTCCAATTCAATAACGCGCTCAGGGCGGTGTTGAGGCTGCCTCGCTACTGCAGCGCCTCGGGCATGTTCGCGTGGGCGCGCATGGACTGTTTTCACGCGAGCATGCGTCGGCGCGCAGCGTCCCTGGTGCGCAGGGTGCGGGGCAGCACCAACACCACCCTGGCAATGATTGCGGATAGGATAGATTGCCCGTACATCCGGCACTGCTGCGACAGGCATATACATACATAGATAGAAGTGTGAATTTGAATGTGTTTTGTATGTACTGTAAGTGCTGTCTCTCTTTGTTGTTTTTATTTTTATTTTGTCAATATGGGTCTTGCAACCTGAAATAAATGAAATTTATTTAATTTATTTATTTATTTATTTATTAAAACTGTTTTTCTTGCACCTAACATTTTCCTCGCTTTAGTGAGGTGAAAAGTTGTGTGTTGCGCTCGGCAGCAAAGTTATTTAGCGTCTCGTACCTTTGAAACCCTCGCTACGCTCAGGATTCTATATTTGAACCACTCGCTTCGCTCGTGGCTCAATCCTAGAATCCTTCGCTTGCTCAGGTTTCAATACAAGGTACTCGCGCCAAAAATTAACTTTGCAGCCTTGCATAACAAATAACTATTTGTTTTACGATAAAGAAAATGAAAAACTTAGTACAGAATAAGAAAAATATGCCTTGAATATCCGCAATTTATTATCCAGATTACATTTATCGAAAGCTTACTCATATTATTACAATATTAAAAAATGTTAAATTGTGCGAGCGAGGCAGCACGCTCCACATAAGAGCAGCCCTAAAGTACCCACTTTTATTTATTCACCAGATGTACCGTAACTTGGTCGAGCCCCCGTTCCCGGAGAGCGAGTACGGTTGCTACATGGCCGAGTCTAAGAAAATTTACGAGAACGCCATCGACTCTTTCCCAGCGCCGGAGCCGCCAGACGAGTAAGTAAACGAATCACCATAGTTCGACACTTGAAGGGTTTAATTGTGAATTAACTCGTGGGTATGGATCTTTTTTTTTAAAAAAAAGTCTAATGTGTCCACTAATACAATACCTTTTCCAATACAACGAAAGAGGTCGTGATGAGATAAAGGCAGAGATGGGCTGATGATGATGAATAGTTTTTGTGCGAGTTGCGTACCAAAATGTACGTGTTTCACTGCATCTGGTGTTTATAACATGCATATACCTTGCAATTCAATTCAATTCAAATATTTTTGTGCATTTTAAAAACAATAAGTGACACTATCGCAGAATTTTTTGTGCCGTAAACGGTAAATAATTTACATAGAATAGGAAAAGCAACGATCCTAAGATATATCTCTGCGGGTCTCCTGTTTTTACTAGTGAACCCGAGGATTTAATACGATTTATGTCTGCTTTTTGAACCCTAGTGGCGGCCTTATTTACTTATGAGGCCCATGTCTCGTCGCCTAACGAGCAATGGAGAGAGCTATGTTAGGAGTTTCACTAAGTGATCGAATCAGGAATCAGGAGATCCGCAGAAGAACCCGAGTTACTAATATAGCTCGGAGAACTGCTCAATTGAAGTGGCAGTGGCCGGTCACATAGCTCGGAGAACTGATGACCGTTGGGGCGGAAAAGTTTTGAGCTTGTGTCTGCGGACCGGACGGTTACGGTGGCAAGGAGTCGCTGGATACGGACAGCGCAAGATCGGAAAGATGAGGGAGGTCTACGTCCTGCTGCGGATGTCAAAATGGCTGATGATGATATACCTTGCAAATATCGCTTCAGCTACTATTCCGTCGGTCCGCTGCGATTTGCAGTGAAAAAATGAATCATTTATCTATCTATCTATCTAAATGAAGCTGAAAAGCAGTGTAAAGTTAGTGGAACGCTTCACCAGCCTTTGAGTGATATTCGCTCGCAACGGGCAGACAGTCATCATAACTATTGTTTCTGTTATAGCGCCTATTGAAGGGCCAGTAGAGTCGTATGTTATTACAACAACATTCTTCTTCTCAGCGTGTCGATAGCTTCGAGGCTTGACTTCAGTTTGCACTTGTGGTGAGAGGATTAGCCAATCAGCGCTAATGTTGTCACAACAACATTAATTCCCATTTATGTATCTCCTGCACAGATATCGTCACCTGCCCGCGCTAGCGCCGCGTCTGGTACACAACACTCTGCTGGACGAGTTCATATTCTGGACGTTCAAGTACGAGTTTCCGCAGAATGTGGTGTGCTTCCTACTCAATATGCTGCCTGACCAGGACTATAAGGTGAGAGAAATGACGCAATCATTCACTCGCACACTCATTTATTCACTTATTTACTTACTCACGCGAGTGAGTGTTTGAGTGAATCACTCACTCATACACATACGCATCGTAAAGTTGTTGATCGAAATAGCATTGTCTCACGCACTCACACGCTGCCCGTCGAATAATTTCTGTGAGAATGTGCAACTTTTTTAAAAGGAAGCTCGTTGGGCTCTGGCATATTAAAAGATCTTTTAATCCAATGGTGACCCACGATACTGTCTCGCCTAGTGTGGGCCCGCAATGCAATAATTGAATGTTGTAAATATTTAGATTTGGCACCTACAGCTGGGCCTGGGGGCTGGGTCACTGTTTGGGTGCCGTGCGATGGCCACCGGTGACGTGGCAGACCGAGGCGGAGATGGTGTGACGACTTGACGAAATATTTACCTAGGTGGCAAGAGTTTGCCAAGGACAAGGTGGAATGGAAGTCTAAAGGGGAGGGCTTTGCCCAGCAGTAACTGTAGGACACAATCATGGCTACTTAAAAACATCGAGATCGAAGACTCTCCTGTGTTGATACTTTGAGTTAAACAAATTGTTAATTTCATTTAACATTTCAGGAGCATTTAACCCGGACCTTTGTGATGCACTATGCGCGCATCCCTCTGGTCCTGGAACAGGCGGCGGACCCGGACACTCTCTCCAACCGTGTCGTCCACATGTCCGTCCAACTCTTCTCCAACGAAGCCCTAGCCTTGCGATGCGTCGAACAACTTCACCTCCTACACGTGATGGTGTTGAGCCTCCGACTGATGATGGGGAAGATCCTAGTCCAGAACACGTTGCACGATAAAGACATGAATTTCCACTACGTGATCGATTGTACGCGGAGAGTGATGAAGGAGCATTGCTATTGGCCGCTCGTGTCGGATTTTAATAACGTGCTCTCGCATAAGAGTGTGGCGCTGCTGTTTCTGCAAGACGACTCGCTGGTTGATATGTGGTTCGAGTTTCTCTCGATGCTGCAAGGTTGGTGGGTTTTTGTGTTTGTTTTATGTGTGATCAGCTGACCCAATGGACGTTCAGCAGTCGTCTAACTGTCAAATTCCCTACTAGTTGCTATCGCAAACGTGGGGATTCCGACAAGATTAGACCTTTGTCCTGTGAAGTCCTGCAGAAGAAAGCGCATTCAGTTTTTTCTGATTTTCCGGGTAACTTTTTGAATTCTTCTTTCCTTAAAAACCTCTTAGAAAAATAAATATTGCTCGCGACTTCGTCCGCATGGAATGAGTAATTTCCGGGATGAAAAGTATCCCCGGTACTTCCCCGGTACTCAAACTACCTCCATACCAAATTTCATCTAACTCCGTTCAGTCGTTATTGCGTGATTGAGTAACAAACATCCAAACATCTTTAGAAAGTTTCACATTTATAGTATGAAGTAGGATTGCATTACAACAAAAGTGTTATATTCCGCTCTAATCACAGCCAAACTAACACCTTTTAGCGATAAGACCGCCAATTGTCGTCATTGCCGTCTTTTAATATATTTTGTTTTTTGGTGTTTACAATAAAGTGTTCTAATCTAATCGCTCGTAGCCCCGGCTGCCTGAGTGATCTTAAACGATCACGAAGGTTAAGCAACACAGGGCGCGTTCAGTGCATGGATGGGTCGCCGTCTATGCCTAACGCTAGTGGCATTTTTCCGAGCGGTTCCGTGCTTCGCAAGGCACGTTAAGCTGTTGGTGCCGGCTGCCGTCGATAGATGGCAGTCGTTAAGCCAAGTCAGAGGCCTTAGGGCGGCTTGACAACTTCTGACAGTAGACGAGCCACTAGTCTACAAGCCTCCACTCCCTCGTGGTGGAGTATGGCCTATACCTTCCTCAGGGATTAGACCTGTGCCCCTCGGTGGGGACATAATGGGTTGATGATGATGTTCTAATGTAATGTAACCCCGCCCGCAGGCATGAACGTGAACGTCCGCGAGACGTCGAGCCACATCGAGTTCGAGCCGTCGTCGTACTACGCGGCGTTCTCGTGCGAGCTGGAGGCGGCTGCCTACCCGATGTGGTCGGTGCTCAGCCACCTCACCGAGCCGCGGCACGCGCCGCTGGCCAAGCGGATCATGGCCGCCGCGCTCACCTGCCTGCAGGAGTGGCTGGATGCCGTGCACCTCACTAACACTACCTTGGAGAGGGTGAGTCTGCTTTTGAGATGATCTGCAGATGTTTAGGACCGATCCGCGGCTTCTTTAGGTTTCTGGCGAGATTTTCTGGGTTTCCGACGGATTTGAGGGTGCTGTGACGCGTTTTGTAGGTCTCCGAGTAACAACAAAAAAATCTTATCTGTACATATATTCGATGAACGGCAGGCGTCGTTTGAAAAAAAAAACCATCCCTAAGTAGAAGGGAAACTGGTTCACGGCTCAGCGAGCCAAATTATCCGCAGCCTTCAGATGACTGCTATGCTATGATAAGCGGTGTTGCAAAAAAGCACTCACATTAAATTCTCTAGACGTACCGTGCAAATGTACCGCTAGGATTCTGACTTATCGTAAAGTGATTTGACTCAATTTTCAGGTTTTCGACCCGTTGTGACACGTTTCTTAGGTTTTCGACACGACATCCTAGATTTGTGACGCAATTTCCAGCTTTCTGACGCACTACCTTTCGACTGGCTCTGATCCATCGTTTCTAACTCAATCCGCCGCTGCTCTAATTTATTAGCGTCAGTGTCCAGTAACCACTAGCACCCCTAAACCGCCGGTAAGTCTTTGACTCAACGGAGCTCTGATTCTGTAAACTGTTAGCATCCATGTCCAGCGGCCCTATATGACACAAGCAGCGCTATGTCCCGGGTAAGTGAGGCAGAGACAGCAGCCCGCCTACCCGATGTGGTAGATTTGCCGATGATTTGTAGATGTTTAGGACCAATCCGCGGCTTCTTAGTGAAATCTTTTCGGTTTCCGACGTAATTTTCTAGGTTTCTGACGCATTTTATGGCGCTCTGACGTATTATTTAGATTTCCAACACAATTTTTTTTGGGTTTACGGTGCAAATTTACAGATTTCTGACGCATCTTATATCTTAATTTTCCTAAGGTTTCCGACCTATTTTGTAGTGCTTGAGCCCAATTTTCAGGTTTCCGAAGCAAATTCCTAAATGTGTGACAATTTCAGACTTTCTGACGCACTGCCTTTCTCTTGTTCTGATCTTACGTTTCTAACACAATCCTCCGCTGCTGTTTCTTTGGACTATTAGCGTCAGTATCCGGGAGCCCCACATGTCTTAGGCAGTGGTATGTCCCAAACAATTAACCGCGTATCTGCCGTGTCACAGATCTGTGTCCAAGTTTGTATAGACCACCTATACATCCCGGTAGCGAGGGCAGTTAAGGATAGATTTTCAGGTTTCTAGACTCTATGATTTTGTAGGTTTTAAAAATATCTTTTCAGGTTGCTAAATTGCTTCAACAAGAGTGCTAGAATTTGAACGCTAGTAGTTAGCTTTATCGGAATTTCAAGCTTTTCCAACCAACTGTCTTACACTGTTTTTTATCTTAGTGACATGTTTTTCTGGATTATTAACCAGCCTGTTTTTGTTCTAGCCACAAAGCTAATATTTCAGACTATAGGTGTAAGCTAGAGATTAACAGTTTATTCCACTCATCCCCTTTCATTGGTTCTACTTTTGTAAGCTAGTCATCACTTGTGCATGTTTGTTCCCTTATATGTCTGACAGGCTGAGATTATTCAGATGGAAAAGGTAAGTGAAATGTAAAATCTCTTCGTTCTATCATCATCATCAACCCATTATGTCCCCACCGAGGGGCACGGGTCTCTTCCCTGAGGAAGGTATAGGCCATACTCCACCACGGGGGCCAAGTCCGAGACTAGTGGCTCGTCTGCTGTCAGAAGTTGTCAAGCCGCCCTAAGGCCTCTGACTTGGCTTAACGACTGCCATCTATCGACGGCAGCCGGCACCAACAGCTTAACGTGCCTTGCGAAGCACGGAACCGCTCGGAAAAATGCCACTAGCGTTAGGCATAGACGGCGACCCATCCATGCACTGAACGCACCCTGTGTTGCTTAACCTTCGTGATCGTTTAAGATCACTCAGGCAGCCGGGGCTACGAGCGAAAACCAGTTGCCAAGCTGGTCTAAGTTGGCAGACCAACCCTTCGTTCTATATTTATCTTTTATTATAAAAGACTTTTTTATTTCTATGCCAGGAATCCTTTCACTACGATCGCGTACTTCGTTAGCCACCGATACGATTAGAAGGCTAGACCATTGCTCTTGCATTCAATTTCGTTAGTAAAATAATAACAAAATGTTGCTTGTTAAAAAAGGCCCTGGAGATAAAACTACTTCAGGTTCCTCATCAGTTTAATCAGTGTAATCGTAAAAAAATTTACGACACCATTTGGTGTAGCCAAAATAATCGGTGTAATCGTAATTTTTTGTTATTATAAATCACATCTGTGTAATATACGTTTTATGGTTATGTTCCTTTCACTAACCTTTACTTCACTTTTGTCGACCGCAGACGGAGCAAATGCACGCATCATTCCACTTCCCCCTCCACCGGTACTTGGCCGCGTTCCTCTGCGCCGGAGTGAGGGGAATGGGGCTTCGGGCGGCCGACGTACTGCCGCCGGCGGATTTGCTGGCGCTGTTAGCGATACATCCGCTGCGAGTGCAGGTGAGTGGTGTGAACACCGTGTAGGAATGAGTAGAATGGCGCTTCGGGCGGCCGACGTACTGCCGCCGGCGGATTTGCTGGCGCTGTTAGCGATACATCCGCTGCGAGTGCAGGTGAGTGGTGTGAACACCGTGTAGGAATGAGTAGAATGGCGCTTCGGGCGGCCGACGTACTGCCCACCGGCAGATTTGCTGGCGCTACATCCGCTGCGGGTGGGTGGTGTGAACATTCTGATGAGTAGTAATAATAATAATATCCTCTTTCTTTCTTTCTTTAGCGGGTTAGGTGAAAGAGGTATATTCGACTGTATTCATTCAGTGAGTAGGACGAAATCTGCTGGGGATCAACATTCTCCAATAGATTGGCGCGAAAGTAAAGAGACTGTAGCGGGTTCTATTCGTGGTCTCCTTTTAACCAACTTTTCTGTCCGCAGGCACTATTCTACGAGATCCTGGCCGGCGTGTGGGTCCGCAACGGCCTCCAGATCAAGGGCCAGGCGATGACCTACATCCAGGCCAACTTCTGCAACTCGATGGTCGACATCGACATATACTGGCTGCAGATCTGCGCGGCGCACCTGCCGCCTGACACCTTTGTGGACATGGCCATAGACATGTAAGTGCGAGGCTTATCCCACGTCTGATATCGGAATCCCGCTTCTGATGTACTAGCCCCACTTCCAAAGTATCCAAATCCAGTTCATTACTAGCAATGATTAATACGGTCCCAGAGCAGTGCCAGGCGATGACTTACATCCAGACCAAATTCTGTTAGTCAGTTGTCGACATCGATGTCTACTAGCTGGAGGTTTGGGCGCAATCACTCATTCTCTTTCTTTTACACTCTTTTGCTTTCTATGCCGTGAGAGCACTTAATTTCTTGTTTCCCCAGCAAATATGCGGGCATGTTATTTAACATCCTCAGCCTTGACTTTGGTTATTTTCAAAGTCAAGACTGAGGAGGTTAAATAACATGCCCGCATATTTGCCGGGGATTGAAAACCATTGAAAATAAAATGTGAAAACTATTGTTGTGTATTTTCAAGTTCAGGACTGCGGAGGTTTGTTTATTTGCTGGTTTTAAGTTCTATGCCTCTCGTGTTGTTTCAGGTTTGGCGTTCGAGACTGGCTGAGTATGGCGCCCGATCAGTCCAGCGAGCAAGATTCCATGTTGGAGGGTCTACTGACCTTCCTGGCCATACTCGTGTCGTCCAGGACTAACCTCAGTGAGTAGTATGCATACATACATAAACCAGCCTAGACAGCTCCTATTCCTTGTAGCAACTTTTACTATGCATATGGTATGCATAGTAAATCGATGTAATATTATTACATAACGTAAGATATACTTGTTTCGGGACGGATAAGTGCATTGTATCTTAACTGAAATTTTCGAATAAATAAATCATTCAAGGGGCGGTAGCGTATCGATAGAATACTGGCCTCACATTCGAGGATTCGTGGGTTCCAATCTCGGCATGTACCAAAGATGTCGGCGTCAAATGGCTGACGATGAAGTAAGAGTAGAACCAATTTAATAAAAAATATTAATTTTGTAAGAGTAACAACTGAAGTGGAAATTATAAAGATATGCATTTCAGTACAATTAAGCTATATTTGTGTTACGTGCAGGGCCAACCAAGCCGCGGGTTTCCTCAAGATGTTTTTCTTTACCGTTAGCGTGTGGTATTGCTACTACAAAACTTTTGCAAAACAAAAGCTGTCAGGGTCAACTCCATCTGAAAAACAATGTCCCAGGCACTGCAGCGTCCGAGTGGTCCCTTCACCCATTTAGTGTGAGTGAAGGTGCCACTGGACGCGGTATCAATAAAGAAGAAGAAGAAGAAAGACATTTCTTATACCAACGAGACACATCACAGAAAAAGTAACATAATATGCACAACGACAGAAAGACAAAACGAACAAATAAAACAAGACCATAGATGTAGCATAATATGTTGTATTTAAATTTCAGTAGATAATGAATCTCATTACGCAGATGCGAGGGCCGAAGTTTTTATTTGATTTGTACCAAAGAAATAACGGCGTGTACACTGTTAAGTAATGGACCCGGCCGACAGGCAACGACGAGCTGACGCAGTCGCGGCTGGAGGTGGCCACGCTGCTGGCGGCCGGCGACAAGACTCACTCGCAGCTGCTGGAGCTCATGCCCGAGCGCTCCGGCAACGCGCACACCAGGAACTTCGAGACCGTGCTCAAGGAGGTACCTCCCCCGCGACACACACACACACACACACACACACACACACACACACACACACACACACACACACACACACACACACACACGGGCTACAGCTACGTCGGTCTCTGCACTGCCTCCAGTGTGTGTCAATAGATGTTTACGTCGCGTGTGATCCGAAGCGGCGTAGTCTCCAGCAAGCTAACCGGAATCACGTTTCGTAAAATTACAGTTCATAGTTTATTATGACATTTGTCTCGTTAATCTGTATATTAATGGGCTTTGCAATTTACATCGAATTGTCATAGTAAATCATGAATTTTAGTTCTATGAAATAAAAGCTAGGTCCGCTAAAATCTGCAGCGATCTCTCGGTAGACGACCGATGGCCAACACGTCTGGAGTCACGGTATGGTGTGGCGGTAATTTCTAGTTTTTGTTATGCATTTGACTGTAATTTGCTTATAGCATTTTTATAGTGGTAATTAAACGTCAACGGTGTCGTTGACGCGTCGTCCTCACAAATCTTTTTGGCGGTAACGTGAATACAGTCACAGATCGTTTGTACAACACTTACTGTTTTTGGCGGTAACGTGAATACAGTCACAGATCGTTTGTACAACACTTACTGTTTTTACAGTGTATGTGTGAGTAATCGAATACCTTAGTCATTGACTAATAGTAATTTAATACGCGTCACGCTACGTCAATTACTTACACATACACTGTAAAGACAGTAAGTGATGTGCTAACGATCTGTGACTATGTTCACGTTACCGCCAAAAAGATTTGTACGGACTGTAAAATAAAGTAATGATTCATTCAATTACCAAAATGAGGATTGTTACATTTATCGAATAAAATCACAAAGACTTAATAGTAGGTAACTGAATAGGAACCTAACTCAGTTGTAAGTCAACAAATTAACCGTTTCTGATTTTCAGTTAGGGCCTGTTGATTTAAATATTTTTTTATACAGATGGCTTAAATAAATAAACAAAGACAGTGTGCTCAACACAGACGTAATTAAAAAAATGGTTTTTAAATAAAAGTTTTAATTACTACATTGAATGAAAGAAGATGCCGCATAGTTGAATTTTGACTAATCATGACAATGAACTCCAAATAAACACGATTATTATTAAGATACGTTTTTCTGAACAATTAAAAGATAATGTTTGAGTTTTTTCTTAAAGGTAAGTTTAGTCTGCAAGACTCGTATCGGTGGTTACAAATTTAGCTTGCGGCAAATGTAGTAAACCGCAGTGGTCCCCCCCCCTGCAGCTGGCGGTGTACCGGGCGCCGCCGCGCGGCTCGGAGAACCTGGAGCAGGGGCTGTTCGTGCCGCGCGCCTGCGTGTGGGACCTGTACTACTCGCCGCTGCACGTGCTGCGCCGCGCCGTGCAGCGCCGCGACTTCCACGCCTCCTGCGACCGCTACACCGCCTAGTGAGTACTGACGAGCTGCGCCGCGCCGTGCAGCGCCGCGACTTCCACGCCTCCTGCGACCGCTACACCGCCTAGTGAGTACTGACGAGCTGCGCCGCGCCGTGCAGCGCCGCGACTTCCACGCCTCCTGCGACCGCTACACCGCCTAGTGAGTACTGACGAGCTGCGCCGCGCCGTGCAGCGCCGCGACTTCCACGCCTCCTGCGACCGCTACACCGCCTAGTGAGTACTGACGAGCTGACGAGCTGAGTCGCGCCGGCCGCGAACGGCCGGAACGAAACCCACGAAAGAGACGGGGCGAGGGCGCGATTTGTACACAACGCGTCGCGTCTTTTCCGCGCCCCACCACCCCGCGTTCCTTTTGTGTGACCGCCGGCTAAGGCACGCCACTTCTTTTGTACACCATCTAGTGAGTTCATCTATCTATCGGTCTGTGCTCGCCCACTGCTGGATAGATGAGGTAAAATATTATTTATTGTACACAGAGATTACATTCAGCATAGGCCTCCCCTAAAGCACGCCACTTCTTTCGTCTTCTAGCCTAGTGAGTGTCCGCTATATTTCATCTCACTCAGCTTTTGTCTGTTTTGTTTACTATGCCTACCCGACACCGAGTAGGCATAGTAAACAAAACAGTTTTTGAAATAATAATGATGACCTTCACACGATACAATCTCTAGTCCTGCTTCCAAACCAGGATACCCTTTGGTATGGTAACCAGGCAAGGCCATCACAAACATGGAAACACGTCCATTTATGAACGTCCATGTCGTTTTTGTATGCTGCGGTAGTATTGCTTTATACACTGTTCCTGTGTAAAATCAAACACATCGCGACTACGATTATTTCATTTAATATTATGATTTGGATTTGAGTAAAACAAAATAGATTTATGAGTGTTGAAACTGAAAAGTTTAAGAACCGGTTCTCTGGAGCGACTACCTACTGCTTAGATTACGCTATGAGGCTGTCTTTAACCAAGCCGAAACCTGGTGATAACTTTAGTCGTAGTGAGACTAGAACATTTGGTTTGGGGACATTCAAGTATTACGTAAGCACTACAGGAGGGGTGGGGTCTCTTTGCTTTTTTTATGACATGGGGGGATGGTGATCACGTCAGAAGTTGATATTAATTACTTTTCGGGTTTTTATAAGTACTTGTCTATGCTTAAAAACGAAATGTGTTTTCAGGGATTTCAAAAAATAATGGATACGTTTAGGTACTCGCTGAGAACTGAGACCAGGGGAATTATCATCAGCCATTTGACGCCCACTGCAGGACATAGGCTTCCTTCGTGGTTTCAAAACTATGAGGGGTTTTGCCATAATCGCCACGCTTGGCAGGCGGGTTGGCGATCGCAGTATGCGGTTGGAATCTCGGGAAGACGCTGCTGCCCGTCTCCTGGTAATTGATTTCCTCAGTCGCCTTCTACGACATCCACGGAAGGAAATGGAATGACACTATTCTTAATAGCGGGAGTTACCGCGCGCTATTCACATGTCTTAAATTTCTTCCGCCTAGGTATTGTTTCGTTCCGGTACGACTGACGACTTGAATACACTAAGAGAAAAATGCATACGCCAATGTTTACGTAAGCATGGGAAAGGGGGTAGAAGCTTCGCCTACTTTTATTGACGAGGGGCAAGGGTGGGGGGCAGGGTAATAAATCTGCTTACGTAATACTTGAAGGGCCCCTTTCCAACGTCCGCGAGACGTACAGAAGAAGTAACAACGTTGGCGTTCGCAGCGTCCGCGAGAAGCAGAAGGCGGCGGGCGGTCGGCCGGCCGGCGGTGGTGGCGGTGGCGGTGGCGGTGGCGGTGGCGGCGGCGGTGGCGGCGGCGCGCCGCCCGCGCTGTGGCCGCCGCTGCGGCACGCGCCCGCGCCGCCGCCCGCCGCCGGCGACCCGCGCCAGCTCTGCAACTCCGGTGAGTGGCGACGCAGGCGGAGGTCGGCCGAGCTAGCTCCAACTCGCGACCGGTCAAACAGATACGGAGCGACGGCAGCTCGCTCGCCGCGAACTGTGGAGAGCGGGTGCCGCTGCCTGCATCTCCGGCGAGTCGCCGCACGGTAGAAGTGTTGAACTTGACGTTAATGAGTCGAGACTACACGGGCTTAGAGGGGTCGGGGGAGCTAGCTCTCAGTTGCGACAGGTCAAACAAATACGAAGCGGCGGGAGGTCGCTTTCCATGGAAAGCCGAGAGGAGCGGATACGGCTGCCCGCCGGCTCTGCACCTTTCGGTGAGTGCCGCACAGTGAAAGTGTTAAAGGTGCAGAGTCGTCGATCAAATAAATGAGTCAAGAAAGGTCAAGCGATCACGAGCGACGGCGACTCGCTCCCTACGAACTGTGGGTAGCGGACGCCCGACAGCAGGCTCGCTCCCTACGAACTGTGGGTAGCGGACGCCCGACGGCAGGCGGCGGCTCCGTACCGCGGGTGAGTGCTACCTACACGCTGCGAGGTCGAGGTCACGTGAGATCAAACAATTTCAAAGCGACAAGGATGCCGCTAGCCACACGCGATAACTCTGCACCTCGAGTGAGTGCACTACTCACACTGGAGGGGTCGGTGGAGCTACGTCGAAGTTAAACACGCACGAGGCGACGGACGCTCGCTGCTCACAGACAGGAGAACATAACCGCTTACCCCTGATTTCTCGTACATTTACTATCTCTTAATCTTCCTTTAATTCCCCATCAAGAAAACAGTAAGGTCACAAAGCACGTTAAAACTAAATTTTCTGAAAAGAACATTACAATTAAAATGGCACGAAATTGAACAGTGAACCGAAAAACAGTGAACGTAAACTCCATTCTATCGTTGCAACGAAAATTTAAAATGGAAAATGCGCTAACTGCCTTTTTGCCGCCGCCGCTTCGGTCATGCCGCACCGCTCTCACCAGGTAACAACCCACGGTGGATTGATCGCGCAGCAAAATCATGTCATGCCTCCTCTGATCTGTTCTTTCTCTGGGAACAACTCTCTCTCTCTCTCTCTCTCTCTCTCTCTCTCTCTCTCTCTCTCGCTCTCTCTCTCGCTCTCTCTCTCTCTCTCGCTCTCTCTCTCTCTCTCTCTCTCTTTCTCTTTCTCTCTCTCTCTCTCTCTCATAACTTTAGTGCCACATGGTGGTGGGGTCAGCTTTCCTAATTTTTTCTCTCCAATTCACCCTATTCATGACCTCGTTTATAAAGGCGCATTCTGTGAGATCTTTACCGGATGGATACTACATCCATCCGGCTAGTTTTCGGTCTCGCTCTGGATCTTCTTGGCCCCCTTCGGATGTCCGATAGTTATTAAACAAATTTTCAGACAACAAGCAACGTAAGGCAAATGTATCATGTTCACAACTCCACGGTAAACATCATAGACCTGGATTCCGCCCAGGAATTCATAGACGGCACCAAATTTTTCTTTTGTTTAAATTTTGGCTTTCGCTTCACACGCCCGGACCATCTCAGCACCCTCCGACACTCGTTGCGTATTTTATCGAGCCTCTGTTGTCTGGAAACAACTGACATCTGTTAACAATAGATTAAGTTAGCACAGTAAATTATTATCATTGGACGAGACTTGCAAAGGACCGGATGGGTCGGCGTGAATGAGAAGAGGCCTAAGCCCAACAACGGGTTTTGCTCATAGATAGATAGACAGTAAATAATCCACCCCCCGTGTCCCAGGCGTGCTGCACGGCGCGCTGCTGTGCGTGCTGCACCGCGGCGTGCACCGCGCACGCGCCGCCAACGCGCCGCCCGACCTCGTGCTGGCCGCCGCCTGCTTCCTGCTCGAGACCGCCGCCGACCTCGCCGCCGAGAGCGCCGCCGCCGCCGCCGCCGCCGGGGAGCAGGACGTGAGTGCGCTTACTGTGACACTTTTGTATTGCTTTACATCCATTGTATATAGCTTCCCGCTGGAGACCGCCGCCGACTTGGTGGAGACCGCCGCTAACTTGATGGCAGAGAACTCCGCGCGGCAGCAAGATGTGAGTGTGTTGCTCCTGGTGTGCTTTGCTACAAAGTGCTGTTGGCTATGGGCCGATTAGATGTTCAGATTAATAGGAAAAAGTAAAGTTGAAAAGCCTGCGACCTGTCGGCCGAGAGCGCCGCGCGGCAGCAAGATGTGAGTGTGTTTACTGCTCCACTTTTTAAATAATGTCTTTAATATCACTGGCTATCGTTGGTTGGTTAGATAATTTGAGAAAAGATGTTCAGAGTGGAATTGGTTTTGCGCTGTCTTTTTCTCCACTACAAATTCGACCCGAAGGCAGTGGTCCACATCGTACATTGACATTCAACAAACAGAATGTAAATTATGTTGCAATAAATTTAAGATTTTTTTATTTCTGGTTAACAGCAGCCGCTGTTACGTCTGACATTCCGTTTCGCGCGGCACCTACTAAAATTTTTAATGATTTAAAAAATAAGTATAAGTACTTTTGATAGATGTGTTTCAGATGTGTATTTGGTACGATAGATGTGGCTTTGCTGATTATTAAAATTAAATACGTTTTTGTTTTCCTACACGTAGTTTTTGATAAATAAAAGGTACTTTCAAAAATAGAGATTTTACTCAACAAACTAATAAGTTTACGACATCAATAAATAATCTGTAATCTGTCGTGATCTTAAGCCTGAACCCATGGTGCAATAAACTGTACAGTGAATTTTCCTAGCTCGAATGAGTGTACTGTACTGACCCGTTCCCCTTGTCGTAGCCTCGCTCGGGCTGCGTGGCCGTGGCCGTGGCGGGCGGCGCGGGCGGCGCGGGCGGCGCGGGGGCGGAGGGGCCGCGCCCGCTGCTGCGCGCCTTCAGCTCCGGCAACGTCTGCGACAATGCGCGTGCGCACGTCGGCGCCGTGCCGCGCCAGCCGCCGCCGCCGCCGCGGCAGGTCTACCCCGCGCACTACCACTCCGACAGTGAGTCGTCCCTCCCGACAGCTCGGCCGCCGCGGCAGGTCTACCCCGCGCACTACCACTCCGACAGTGAGTCGTCCCTCCCGACAGCTCGGCCGCCGCGGCAGGTCTACCCCGCGCACTACCACTCCGACAGTGAGTCGTCCCTCCCGACAGCTCGGCCGCCGCGGCAGGTCTACCCCGCGCACTACCACTCCGACAGTGAGTCGTCCCTCCCGACAGCTCGGCCGCCGCGGCAGGTCTACCCCGCGCACTACCACTCCGACAGTGAGTCGTCCCTCCCGACAGCTCGGCCGCCGCGGCAGGTCTACCCCGCGCACTACCACTCCGACAGTGAGTCGTCCCTCCCGACAGCTCGGCCGCCGCGGCAGGTCTACCCCGCGCACTACCACTCCGACAGTGAGTCGTCCCTCCCGACAGCTCGGCCGCCGCGGCAGGTCTACCCCGCGCACTACCACTCCGACAGTGAGTCGTCCCTCCCGACAGCTCGGCCGCCGCGGCAGGTCTACCCCGCGCACTACCACTCCGACAGTGAGTCGTCCCTCCCGACAGCTCGGCCGCCGCGGCAGGTCTACCCCGCGCACTACCACTCCGACAGTGAGTCGTCCCTCCCGACAGCTCGGCCGCCGCGGCAGGTCTACCCCGCGCACTACCACTCCGACAGTGAGTCGTCCCTCCCGACAGCTCGGCCGCCGCGGCAGGTCTACCCCGCGCACTACCACTCCGACAGTGAGTCGTCCCTCCCGACAGCTCGGCCGCCGCGGCAGGTCTACCCCGCGCACTACCACTCCGACAGTGAGTCGTCCCTCCCGACAGCTCGGCCGCCGCGGTAGGTCTACCCCGCGCACTACCACTCCGACAGTGAGTCGTCCCTCCCGACAACCCTAGTGTCTGAGGTATTTACATACCTTAGCGCTTGCTACATATACTGGCCCAACTATGACGCTAAGTTCGGAAATGTCAGGTCTAACTAGAACTAGACACGACCGCGTCTTTTACTCTTTGGAGCCGGCCGAGTGCCGGCTAGCCGTTAGCAACAGGCCGCAAACGTCCCACAAGTAACCGGCTAGCCGTTAGCAACAGGCCGCAAACGTCCCACAAGTAACCGGCTAGCCGTTAGCAACAGGCCGCAAACGTCCCACAAGTAACCGGCTAGCCGTTAGCAACAGGCCGCAAACGTCCCACAAGTAGCCGGCTAGCCGTTAGCAACAGGCCGCAAACGTCCCACAAGTAGCCGGCTAGCCGTTAGCAACAGGCCGCAAACGTCCCACAAGTAGCCGGCTAGCCGTTAGCAACAGGCCGCAAACGTCCCACAAGTAGCCGGCTAGCCGCTAGCAGCAGGCCGCCGATGTCCCACAAGTCGGCTGTGTGTTTGTTGCAGGCGACACGGAGTGGGAGCCGGGGGAGGCGGGCCGCGCCGCCAGCAGCGCGCTGGCCGTGCCGCCGCCGCTGCAGGTCCGTTGCGGTAACATAACACCAACCGCGCGAACCTCCTTGGCGGTATAATCCGCGTTAATCTTTTTGACGGTTGAGACAAGTTCGCAAATTCCTGCGCAGTGACGGTGATGGTAGGTGTCAGGGGGAGCTGCGCGGGGGGTCACCAGGGATGTACCGCTATCGTATGCACATTGTTTATTGTTTCAACAGGTGTGAGTGATGGGGGTGGTAACTGTCAAAAAATTCAAAATGGGGGATGTCCCGTTTTCTTCATAATTTTTATGGAAAAGCACAATATTCGTAATTTTATAAGCCCCAGAGATGTGTTTAGTGCCCTTTTTTAAAAAAAATCCCTTGTATTTAAATTCTACCACTTCTCTGGAAATAAAGGATTCTACTGAATAAGTATCTCTCACTTCCATTTTATCTTAGGACTTTCGTTCCTTTCAACGATCTATCTCCCCCAGCACATGACGTAGATTGTGACGTGTGATAAAATTTTTTTCAAGAGTGGTACATCTCTAGTGACCCCCGCGGAGCTTCCGTTTGACACCTAAAATTAGTCATTGCGCAGAAATTGGCGAACTTCACTTGACTGTCAAAAATATTTACGCGGATTATACGCCATTTTGGTACACTAACATTTGGTTGTAGCATTTATTTGTTGGAAAGCAATGGGTGACATTGGCCCTGAACTGAGAGAGTCGACGTGACACGGAAGAAGCCTATGCCCAGCAGTGGGCTCTAATCGTGGGCTATATAGAGTAGGAATGGGGAACTCGCGTCTAAAACTCAAATACCAATAAACGCTTCATACATTATAAGGCGTTACGTGCAAGTTGTGACATCATAGTTTGAGCCCGATCTGTATGGCACGTTTTTGTACCACGGGACTTTTCGACAGATTTATATATTATGAAAAGTATTGGTCCCAGAGAAAAAAAATAACCACGTTTATTTATCATTAAATATGTTCTGTCCGATTATATTAAAACATCTTTTAGTGCAAGTTCCATTAAACCCTCCAAACACGATTCGACCAAATGAACGATATCCATATTATAAATATACGCAGACTGGGCGATGAACCTCCCTCCGGGGGATTCAGCCCCTAGCCGAGAAAACAAAAAAACTGGGTGATATAGCCAAGCGAGTCATTGCGTTAACTTTTTGTTAAGGTCACTTTATTTATAAGGGAGAAATCGGTGACGATGACGCGTTTTACGCGCGATTCCACAGTTGTTCGTACATTTTTGTTCATATGCACTCGCGCGTAAAAGCCGTGCATGTCGCCAGAACCTGACCTCCTAACATAGCAAGCGTACACTTTGCCTGTGCGTGCGTTTGGCCAAGTAAATTCATCTTTTTCTGCGTACGAAAAAAAGTTATATCTCGACAGAAAGTGCAGATAAAACGCCCGCCATGTTAGGCCGGCTGCACGGGCGCTTAGTCTTCCGGACGGACTGGACTAGTTAAGAACAATACTCGTTAAGTTACTTGATAATGGACGTTTTCGTCTCAGGTCGCCCGATCCCTTGACACAGAGTCTGATGAGCAAACAGACGCGAGCGGCGATGCCGGACACGTCAGAGCTTTGGAGGTATGCTTACTATTGTAACCATTGTTCTGTATATAATATAATCATCATCATCAGCCATTTGACGCCCACTGCAAGACATAGGCCTCCTTCGTGGTTTTCATAATCGCCACGCTCGGCAGGCGGGTTGGCGATCGCAGTATACGGTTGGAATCTCAGGAAGACGCTGCTGCTCGTCTCCTGGTAATCGATTACCTTAGTCGCCTTCTACGACATCTACGGAAGGAAATGAAATGGAGTGACGCTATTCTTAATCCGGTGCCACACGGATAATATAATATACTCAAAGAATTGCGTTAATTCCTAAAAATTCTGCAAAATCTTAATTCACCCGTGTGAGCATTGCATGATGATGGTGATGATGAATAATGAGCAAGGTGATGCAAGCGCAAGTGAAGAGAAGGCCGGGAAGGAGTACGATGTCATGGTTGTGCAACATTAAGGAGTGAGCCGGTGTTAGAATCGCGGAGGAGCTGTTCAGAATTGCAGAGGCCGTTGTAAAGAGCTGACTGCCAACCTCCAGTGATGGAGAGGCACTTTAAGGAGAAGAGCATTGCAAATCTATACCGTAACTTTTGACTTTTTAAAAGTATCAATAAATAAATAAATATACCATGCGAATGGGAATTAATGTACACTCGAGTGAATATTGAATTGTCTTATAGTGAACTAAGTGGACCGTCTTATATATCGACACTGCATTATTTCTATCATCTTCGATCATCTCGAGGGTGAATATATGGGATTCATCATCCGAGTGAACGGCCTTAAATCGGTTTTCCGCTCTTTGCCTTTCTTTACTCGACAACGGCATATGTAGGTATGTCCGATTCTGTTTTCCCTCATAACTACTTAACCAATAGTCAGATTTTGACTAATAGGATCTCAGTGGGTTCGTCGTGTTTGCGCAAGTGTCGTAGGCCACATGAAATGACATAAATCCAATAAAAAAACAAACAAAAACAAGACAGAATAAAATACTGAAATTAAAAAATAACAAACAACCCGACTGTTGAACATTTACTACTAAGCAGGCGGGACCAACCTAATTAGGTACTTCGCAATGAGTTACATTGGTGAATTGAAGTCCCGCCTGTTTAGTAGTCAAAGCAAGGCGCAGCAGTCGGGTTGTTGGTAATTTTAGTTTCTTCTATGAAGTTCTTCGACAGTCCAACGTCAGTAAGCCGTCAGCTGCCGACCGTTACCCCGCAGGAGCTGCCGTCCGACCGGCTGGCCGTCGCGCTGCCCCCGCGCCCCGCGCCCGCCGCGCCCCCCGCGCTGCCCGCCCCCGCGCTCACCCTGGCGCTGCCCCCGCCCCCCGCGCCGCTCACCTCGCTCGCCCCGCTCGCCCCGCTCGCCCCGCTCACCCCGCTCACCCCGCTCACCCCGCTCACGCCCCCGCGCCAGATACAGTACGGTGAGTGGCCGTGACCTGTCAGCGCGGAAATATGGACGATGTTCGAAGACATGTTTTGAATACGTTACTAGTTTTGTGTTACTGAAAATAAGGGAATATTAGGTAAACTTCTATTTATTACGGAAATGTTTTCGAATTCAAAATACATAACAAAACCATCCCAATGTGGTGATAGCGGAGCGGTAGAACTCCGGTTTCATTTCATTTCATTTCATTTATTTATTGTTTCTCATTGGGAGGTCGTGGGCTCGAATCCCGGCGAGTTAGGTACATTTGTGAAGTTATAGAAGTTATTGATGTTGTCGCCCACGATACAGGATCGGCCTAGTGTGGGACACGGCCACCAGTACCTAGTGTTATTTAAATACTATTGTTAATTTTGTTTTTAATTGAAATAAAGATTAATAATTATTAATCCACATGCATGTAACATAATTCATTGGGTAATTCATTATTTTTACTTTACTTTATACAACTCGCTAACCGTGAAGGAAAACATCGTGAAGAAACCTGAGTGTCTGAGATGTTCACACACCTTAGCGCTTGAAATTGCCAAGGGCACGCGTGGTGATTAGGCCCATACTCTCTCTCTCTCTGAGAGAAGGCTTGTACCCATAGTGAAATGGGTATATATAGGCTACATAATAATAAAATCATATATACGTCCCACTGCAGGGCACAGGCCTTCTCTCAGAGAGAGAGAGATAGAGAGAGAGAGAGAGTATGGGAATAATAACCGCCCACCGCGGATAGCAATGTAGTTATTTTACCTATTAGGTATAACAACATCCACATAAGTTATGATGGACGAGTTGTCATAATAATGTGTACCTATGTGTAAATAAAACCAAGAAACTTGAGAAAGTGCATGTCGGTAATATCGTTGTACTTACTGTTAAGAGATAGAGAACACTTGTTTGTCCGTAGAAAAGGAAATTATAGTACGCACAAATCTTTTTGGCGGTAACTTGAACATAGTCACAGGTCGTTTGCACATCGCTTACTGTCTTTACAGTGTATGTGTGAGTAATTGACTGCTTTAGTAATTGACTAATAGTAATCTACTACGCATCACACTACCTCAATTACTCACACTTAAACTGTAAAGACCGTAATCAATGTGCAAACGATCTGTGACTATGTTCACGTTACCGCCAAAAAGATCTGTGCGGACTGTACTCGGGTATTTCTGAAACTAGAAGTACAGACGGCTGTCTAATCACAAAATGTGAATATATTGTCAACAGGCGACGGCTCAGAGTGGCGGCTGTCACTGCGCAACCCGTCGCCCGAGTCGCACCACGACACGCAGGTGAGATACCCGACACACACACACACACACACACACTTTGTAGCACCACTGTCATCATCATCATCAGCCATTTGACGACCACTGCAGGGCATAGACCTCCTTCGTGGTTTTCATAACCATGAGGGCTTTGCCATAATAACTGTACCTAAGACATTTTAATAACATCGATTACTCTCATTCGCACAAAGACGCGAACTCATAAGAATAGGACGACATAAACAAATGAAAATGCAAAGTTTCTCATCATACCTGAGCAGAGGCACCGAATCCGGGCAAAATACTGACGCTTGTGATAATAGTAGGCAGTGCAGCGTCTGAGTGGTCCCTTCACCCATCTAGTATGAGTGAAGGTGCCACTAGGTGCTGTATAAATAATCTCATTGCGTAGATGCAAAGGCTTAAGTTTTGTTTTTTAGTATGGAATTTAACAGTTAGACGATTGGAATCGTTCTGGATTTGCTAGGATTGTGCTTCGCAAATGAGAGCGCTTATAACTTTAGCGCATGTGACTACCGGCATAAAGGTCTATCCATATTACAACGAGTGCGTCACGATTTCAAACTCAAAAGATAATCAAACTCGTAAAGTGCTATGAAATACCCATTAAATCGTGCAAGCGCCACGATTTCAAAATAAAAAAAATCTTAAAATTTGTAAGGTAGAGCCAATGAAATATTGCTAGACTCTACTTTGTCCACAATTACCTTTTGTGGACCTAGTAGGGCCTAGCAGAATTATCTGGGTCTGTGGGTCCATAAATTATTATAATTGTAAAACGGTTGCAATTATTCGTGTACGGGGCCCGTGCACTATTGCCGATATGATTGGGCAAGAATGTAACAGAAACAAAGGCGCCGTGCTAATCGATTATAGGAGTATTATAGCTGTTGCTGCAAACTAGCATCGTAAATTTGGACTATATTTACGGCAGATCCCCTAAAAATACTTTAAAATGGCGTAATGGTAACATGTTATCTTGTACACAAAAAAGAAAAACTGAGCGAACTACGAAAGCTCAGCTCCCATTCGCTTTTAAAACTGCGAAAACTAAGTTCTTATTCGTTTTTAAGAAGGCTCCCTCCGATTTGACATCGCCACACCTTATCCACAGATGCAAATACACACAGAGCAAACGGACGAGGACTCGATACCGGTGAACGAGTCCATAATATCGCTACTCCTGAAGCTCCACTCGCAACTATCAGGGAGACTCGACTCCTTTTCCTTAGAAGAGGAACCGCCGGCGGAACCAATTGGTAAGTCGTTACATAACATTGCATAAACTCACGCCAGTATTTCGGAGTGGTAGGCAGAGACCAGGGTTTGCCACTTGACACGAGCCTTACAAACTTCATTCGTCCTCTTCGCCAAGATTATTTCCAAGATCTTTCTATGATGACATTTAACGGGTGTAATAGTTAATATAAGTAAATACAAATCACGCGTCTTGTAATCTGATCTGTCCGCGTACGTAGTGAGGGTCGTGTGTCGGGCCGCTGCAGGAAATACATGTTACGTGAGAGTAGACCACTCCTGCCACGGTTTGACAGCACGATGCCCACTATAGCAGATTGCCACCCTACCCTCACTACAATTCGACTGTACACGCCATTTCAGTCTACCTGTGACCACGGTAACTGCAACGTGGCCGAAACATAATAAGTTAATTAAGTTTACCTGGGTCGATAGGTCGACGTCATTAAGAAGGCGGCAGGCGGACCGAGGCCGAGATCGGCGGGGGACCGGCCGGTCGGCGAGACGGTCGAGAGGCATACGTCTAACGGTGGGCGTCTTTCGTGGGCTCTATCGATATAGATAGATAGACAAATTAGGTGTATCCAAGACGGTGCCCGTTTGTCGTACGAGAGCCCCCCTTCGATATTTATTTTATGTTGTTTTTAGTATCAGTCGTGATAGCGGCAACAGAAATATGTACATCATCTCTGAAAATTTGAACCGTCTAACTGTCACGGTTCACGAGATACGGCCGGACGGACGGACGGACGGACGGCGGAGCGTTCCCTCGCCCTGGGGGTGCGGGACCTTAAATAATGCGGGCATCTAAAGGCGTGTGTCGTGTG
The DNA here is from genome assembly GCA_947308005.1 of Yponomeuta malinellus. NCBI lineage: Eukaryota > Metazoa > Arthropoda > Insecta > Lepidoptera > Yponomeutidae > Yponomeuta > Yponomeuta malinellus. The sequence goes on along the minus strand of OX371006.1, from coordinate 1,891,687 downwards.
TGTGGTGCGCAGGCGACGGGCCGCACTACATCGGGCGCGTGCTGCACAAGCTGGCGACGCAGGACGCGCGCTGCGCCGCCGCCGTCCGAGCAGCGCGCGCCGCGCTCTGGCCGCACCAGCGCGAGCGACACTACGACCAGCGGGCGCGGTGCGTACGCTTTATTCTATTTGCATTGCACTAAACGAAATGTTATTAGAGCGCCATCGGACGGCCCGGTGCGTACGCGCACATCACTATTTATTATATCGACCCTTCGGGGAAGAAATGTAGTAAAAGCCATTTTACGAATTTTACTGGAGAGCGAAAATAAAAAATAAATGATAAAAAAATACTTTAGGTATATCTTTTGTCTTTTAAATGCTGTATTAATGCAGTGGTTACAGATGTGCTAAAAATAAAACGAATTTTATAGATATTTAACTTTAAATTCAATATCTTTGGTAGTTTAGACGTTAGCATGACTTATACTACAAAAAATCTGCATCCAATGACTTTTACAGCAAACAATGTAGTACTGGTACTACTAAATTGGATTGTAACCAATAAAATAATTGCAGTATATAAGAAAATTTACTATATACTACAAAAATTAAGTAGCATCAGTGTCTTTTACAGTATAGCAGCTTATTAAAACATCAAAGGAGTAAAAACCATTTTTTGCGAATTTGAGGAAATTAAATATACAAATTGAAAGAGCTTCAAAAACTAAGTAAGTCTGCATCCAAAGTCCATTTTCACTAAAAATGTATTTTACGACATTTCATCCTACTAGGGTCGATGTTTGTATTGCACAAAAAGAAAGTGTTATTAAGGCGCCACAGCGACCAGAAGACCCGGTGCGTACGCTGACATTACTATTATTATTATTAAAATCCTTTATTGCATTTCAACACACAGTTTTGCACATAGGCGAGCTTAATGCTACATAGTATTATCTACCACCTAACCTAAGTTATATTTTTATTGCACAAAGGAAAATGTTATTAAGGCGCCACAACGACCAGAGGACCCGGTGCGTACACTACATTATTATTTGTGGTAGAAACCGTTAAACTGTATGGTTTTAATTAAGAAAAGCTAATTATTAATTGAAAAACTAACTGTTCATCGGGAATTGGGTGGTTTGAAAGCCATAGTAAATTGAACGTGCTAAACATTCTCAACAACTTCTGACAGTAGACGAGCCACTAGTCTACAAGCCTCCACCAATCTGGACTTGGCCCCCGTGGTGGAGTATGGCCTATACCTTCCTCAGGGAAGAGACCCGTGCCCCTCGGTGGGAACATAATGGGTTGATGATGATGATGATGATGATGAAACATTAGCTGGGAAAACCGTGAGAAAGGCCTATGTCCTGCAGTGGGCGTCAAGTGGCTGATGATAATGATGAAACATTAGCTATAGAATTATAAAAAAAAAATTGTATTATTAAAAACGGCATCTTTCAAAAATATCTCGATCAAACTCTAATCTCTGAGAACCATTAGCAGCCAGATCGAACACAGTGTATGCACGCCGCGGGTCATTGTTCTGTTAACCGGAAAGGATGTACTGAGCTGTTTGCGAATTTTTTGAAACGAGAATTCCGTTAAATAGCTTTTATTGTACGTTTATTCTTAAAAATGTTGGTCAAATAGATTGCACTTTTTAATTACTAATTAAATTACATAACCACGTCTTTCAAACCACCTAGGTTTCAGCATGTATAAAAACATGTAAAAACATGTAACTTAAAGGTCCGTAAATTTATTATCCAGCCAAGCCTCAGCCCGCGTTTATCAACAGTATAGTTTAATTAGAATGTGTGAAGAGCCGCACGGCGGACGTCCCCGCCCTAAAGAGTCCCGTCCCCGCCCTAACGAGTCCCGTCCCCGACAGAGAGCGGCGCGAGAAGGAGGAGCGGTCGCGGCGCGCGCGCGAGCGACAGCAGAAGGTGATGGAGGAGTTCGCGCGCCGCCAGCAGCAGTTCATGTCGGCCATGGAGCAGCTGGAGGCCGGCGCCATGGACTGGGAGGGCGAGGAGCGCCACGACCAGTGCGTCATCTGCGGCGCCACCAGCCCCCGCGACGCGCACGACCCCATCGGGCTCGTCGTGCTGCTGCAGGTACTGCCCGCTAGCCGGGGACGAGGGGCGCCGCGACCCGGGCGTCATCTGCGGCGCCACCAGCCCCCGCGACGCGCACGACCCCATCGGGCTCGTCGTGCTGCTGCAGGTACTGCCCGCTAGCCGGGGACGAGGGGCGCCGCGACCCGGGCGTCATCTGCAGCGCCAGTCCAAGACCAGTCATTACTTTTGCAATTTCCTAAAGGCATTCCTTTTTACATTGCTACCGTTGTACATTGGCATTCAACAAACAGAATGTACATTTTGATACTAAAACTTTCTTAAACACTGACTTATTTAACTTAATTCCTGTATCACTTACTTAAATTTTTGTCGGAGGGGTTCGACTAGGCTTCGCTCTCAATTCGAGTAAGTGATTCCGGAATTAACGTCCTCAGTCCTGACCTTAAAAACAACAATGAGTTTTCAATTGTTATTTTCAAGGTCAGCCCCTATATTACGCGCACCAAATCCTCGGCGTTTCCAATCGTCTAACTGTCAAATTAGTGTGGAATTTGACATGGTAGGCGAATGGACAGGAATCGCTTAGGATTCGGTGCGCATAATTACACCACCGGACCGAGGAGGTGAAGTTGAGAATGTGAATTGTTTACGTCGAAGTACACGTTCGTTTCGTAATTCGCCAGTCGACGTCGGTGGTCGGGCACCGGTGGCGCGAAGGCTTCGGCGAGCCGGTGCTGGCGCTCAGCGAGGCGGAGAAGGCGCGCCTGGCCGCCCAGCGTGACGCGGCCGCCGCCCAGCACCACTACCGGCTGCACGACGACCTCAGCCAGCACTTCGACCAGGCGAGTGTCCTAGCTTGCTGGCGTGGGTGCACTCCTGCATCGCGCAGTGGACGTTTGTCAGCGTCGGCGTAAACACTCGTGACCATGGAGAATTTGTATTTGCCTGGTTCTCTGAAATGTGAGGCTGAATAGATAGATAGTTTTGTTATATTCTTCATCATCATCATCATCATAATCAGCCGGTGTCAGTCCACTGCTGGACACAGGCCTCTCCCGAGACAAGCCACTGAGCCCAATGTTCGGCTCTCCTTTTCCAGTCGCTGCCCACCGCATTACGAATGTCGTCGCTTCACCTTGTCACAGGGCGTCCTACGCTACGTGGTATATTCTTAGAACTGTTCAATAAATGATGAATCCCCTCGTGGGCCACCAATAAATGTTCTGGTAATGATGAATCCCTTCGTGGGCACTACGGACGAAGTAATACGTCGACCGATGACCAAAACGTGGCGAGACTCACCACCGCGTCGCCGTTCCGTCGGCCGAGTTTGGACCACCACCGACGACGCCGCGCCGGCGCACTTGCCGCCGGTAACCGAGGTCCAGCGTCCTCGCCGTAACCTTAGGAAGTCCACGCCTCCGTTCCTCGGAGCTCGCAGACTGACACCCTCCTTGCGTCGGCTCGAAGATATCAGGGGATATCCCTCCCCAGGTCCGTCTTGGATAGATGCTTCGAGAATTTACGTTTAAAACTTTAATTAAATCCTAACCTACAAAACCATGTTTCTCGCTTTGATACACGTTAGAGAAGCAGTAAGAAAAAGTGACCATCTCAAAATACAAAAAAGCATGATAAATTTAGTTAACAGAACAAATGTGCGTTAGGCTACTGAAGCACGGGCTGCGGCTGATTTGAGTCAACACTTTGAGCAGGCGAGTGTCCCGGCTTTTTGTTATCTGTGCGCTCCGACGATCTTGTATCACGCAATCAAAGGTTCTCGGCGTTGGTTATAAACTTATAATTTCGGTCTAGTTCACTGTGATATTACGAGCGTGACTGTATTTATTTAATTTCTAGAACCATGCTCAGCAGTTGAAATTATTCGTAGGCTGAATTGTTCGAAACATAGTGCCTAACTTTGGCAAGCCGGTGATAGCTCGCAGGCGCGGCCGCGTAGCGCTGCGTGCTGAATTGAGTGTATAACATTCCTGCATCGCGCCAGCAAAGTTTCTCGCAGTGTTCATATAAATACCCCGTTCGACGATTGCATATGAATGCGTATGAAGCTTACAGTCACTAGCAACTTTCTTTCTGCCTCGCTAACTCGGGCAAAGCGTCCATAGGTTAGGCAACCGGCTACAGTCTACGAACTTCTCTTCCAGTGAAAGTCTAGTCGTCGGAGTCACTAGTCAAAGTAGTCAACAGAAATAATTAGGTATGCTTAGAGATCCCGTCGTCGCACAAGCCGCCTCACCTCACCCGAAAGACGACGCGCGAGTTAGAGCTGCCGGTCGCCCGCAGGAGGAGTGGCTGGCGAGCATCAGCGTGGGCTGGGAGGGCGGCGTGCACGCCACGTCGTGCGGTCACCGCCTGCACCTGCGCTGCCTGCACGCCTACCTGCGCAGCCTGCAGCAGCCGCAGCGGCCGCACAGCCTGCACGTGGAGCGCGGCGAGTTCCTGTGCCCGCTGTGCCGCCAGCTAGGTCAGTACCGCACACTCTGCTTTATCCGAGCCGAAAGATATGAACGCTTTTTAACCTCCTCAGTCCTGACCTTGAAAATAATAATGGTCTTCAATTGTTATTTTCAAGGTCAGGACTGAGGAGGTTAAGCGTTGTTCAATATTCAAACGACTAGGTAATGGCACCGCGCCGCATTGGTCTCAGGACGTGCGCATGGAGCGCTTGTGATCTTCTGTCCTGTGTGCCGCCGGCTCGGTAAGATGTACCCGTGATAAAGTTTTCTAAGTTTTGTGACTCTGTGTAGGCTTCATAGCCGATAAAACCTATTACCACGGTGTGCCATTCTCCTTCTTTATGTTTTTTTTGTTGATGCGGTTACTGACTTTGTTGTTTTGTGTGTTATCTGACCTCTCTTTCAACTGTGCTAATTACCCAAAATATTTCTGTCAGTGAAAATTTTTTGTCGGCTTTCTGTATCTATGTGCGTAAATTGAATCTGTGGGTAATAAACTTTTAGTTTTCCCAATAAAATAAAATAGAAAATAAATAAAATGTAAAGAAAATCCCACTTGTTAAGGGAAATCCACAACACATGAGATGTTGGCTCAATAACCCGATTTTTAGATATTTGTGTTTTCTAAATTGTGTCTCGATCTTTTTTTAATCGGAAGTCGCCAGTAACACGTCAATATCTGCCCAAAATGCAGACCAGACAAATTCGACGTGAAAATGACGTTGTGACATGTCTAACAGACAAAATGCGTGGGCTCGATCTCTAACAATGCGTCACCTCCGCCTGCATCTGTAGGGCAGAAGTGAGTGACGCATTCAAAACTTCCACACGATACAAACTTGAATAACATGTAGAATGGTAACCAGGCAAGGACATCACAAACGGCAGTCATAAAGTGGTGCAAGTTACCTATAAACCCGCGCCGCAGTAACGATACCAATAATCTGATTCTCCTCTTTAGTTGGGTAAGAAGTGTTGCCCATAAACGCGCGCCGCAGTAGCAATATGAAAACGAAATGAAAAAAACTTTATTTAGAAAAGGGTTAAAAGACTGGTTACTGGCTCCCAAACTAGGATTCCCTGTGCTATGGGTATGGGGCCGTCCATATATTACGTCATTCTAAATTAGGGGTGGGGGGGTTGGTCTGCGGATGACGGTAAATGATAGATGGGGGGGGGGGTGTTTCGAAATTGACGTCATTATTATTTATTTATTTATAGTTTATTTTTCACGTACAAAAACATTATTTCTAAAAAGAAATTTCTTCCAGCACACCTAGTAAAATACTAGAGTAGTTATATTATATCAATGATTATTGCCAAAGTAAAAATAATAAAAGGTGATTCTATAACCAAGTGTTTTAATCATATAATACCCTATTTTTCTCAAATCTGCAATGTTTTATTTTGTCAAACTAGTAATGACGTCAATTTTGGGAGAAGGGGGGGGGGGGGGGGGGTCATTAAGAAATGACGATAGGATGATTATAGGGGGGGGGGGGGTCAAAAATCTGAAAAAATCGATGACGTAATTTATGGACGGCCCCTATCCAGAAATCGATAACAGAATATCGATAACCAGATATTGCTACAGCGTCGTAATAGTTTTGCAGTAAAGTTATGTTATGTGATGTGACCCTCCCCCCCCCAGCGAACAGCGTGCTGCCGCTGGCGCCGGTGCCGCGCGGCGCGGCGCGGGCGGCGCAGGGCGCGGCCGGGTCCGCCGGGTCCGCCGGGCACGTCGGGCACGTCGGGCACGCCGGGCACGCCGCGGCCGCCGAGCACGCCGCGCTGGCCGCCGAGATACTGCAGATGCTCGAGCGGGAGCCGCCGCCGCCGCCGGTAACTTGCAGCCTCTTTTAGATATTCCGTACCCAAAGGGGTAAGGGACCCTATTACTGACACTACACTGTCCGTCTGTCTGTCTGTCTGTCTGTCACCAGGCTGTATCTCGTGAACCGTGATAGCTAGACAAGTGAAATTTTCACAAAGGCATCATTTCTGTTGCCGCTATAACAACAAAAACTAAACACACAGTAAAATAAATATTTAAGGAGGGCTCCCATACAACAAACGTTGTCTAAAGACAGCGCTCTCCATCTAGCGGCCATCTATGTAACCTTCACAGCGCTGGTGTCATGTCGTTGAATGTCAATGTTAAACGCTTTTTGTTGGTTTCTATAGATGGCGCTGTTCTCAATTTACCTTATTTATCTTGTCCCGATCTTTGTCTAATGTTGTATAGATAATGGTACGGAACACTTCATGCGCGAGTCCAAGTGGCACTTAGCCAGTTTTTTTAGGTACGGTACCTCAAAAGTTAAACGGAACCCTTACAGGATCACTTTGTTGTCCGTCTGTCAATAACCTTTGTCACGGGAACGCGTGGAGTTATCGACTGGAAATTAAAACCATATACTCAGGTGTACAGTCCCTTGAAGCTGTGAAACAAATCAAACTTCTAAGTTAACGTAAAAAAAGATAACGGCCGTTCGTACCGCAAAAATATACATTACGACATTCAAGGGAATTAACATTTATAGGGTACTTTCCGTTGACATAGAACTATGAAATTTGGCAAGTAATATCGTCTGGTACTACAAGTACAAATTTGAAAATATAATAATAATTAAAATATAAAAATATCTTTGAAATTCGGAAAAAGCTTCTAAAATACTGCGAGACTCGATTCTGAACTATTTATAATATAATATGTAAGTACCTAAAAATTTGTACGTAACCTCGGTGGGCGAGTCTGACACGCACTTGTAAATTTTTTTCATCCATAAGGTATCTTATCCATTTATATGTATTCAAGTCGATACAACTAGGGTCTTTAGGCCAAATACTTTATAAAGTTAATGATTTACGCCGTGAAAATCGAAACAGTTATAAATTTCGAGTGAGCATGTGGCACGCGCCACCTCACCTAGTACCGAGAATAGTTCAGTATCGTTCGGCTACTCCGCCGGCCTCTAAGTCCCGTCTCCGCCCACCAGGAGCCCACCCGCCTCTCGGAGGCCATGGGCAAGGCCATGGAGGACATGACGGCGACGGCGGGCGGCAAGCTGAAGCAGCGCTACGGGTCGTCCCCGGCCGCCATCTTCACGTTCGTGGCCTCGCTGGTGCGGACCGGCCTCGAGTGCGAGCTCGTGCAGCGCGGCGGCGAGCTGCGGACCGACCTCGCGCCGCGGTACAAGCCCAGGAACGACTGCATAGGTACGTTGTGATGATGATCATGATGATGTGTTCCCTGTGAGCCGGTGCAGCGCGGCGGCGAGCTGCGGACCGACCTCGCGCAGTACAAGCTCCGTAATGATTGCGTCGGTGTTTAGACGCCGACCTACTTCATATTGACACTTCAACGCTTAGGTTGTAATTCAGAGCAGGAGTTAAAAAAAATTGAATATGTTTATTTTTAGTTTCAAACACCTCTGGCTGACCGTGCCAGCGCTCTCCCAACTGAGCTAATGGGCAAGTGCAGGCATCAGTGAAATTTCAAACCTCTTTACAAACTTGTCTGTATTACGTACAGGCAGCGACATCTGGCTGAAGTAATTTACATCACTTGCAGCCCCGAGCACCCACTTTGCAGTTAGGGTTTTAATGTTACAATTTCTTGTGGGAGTTTCCTTTTAAGTAAGAATTACCTGTGCCAGCAAAACTCCCGCTCTTCCTAATAGGTTAGCATTAATTTAGTTGATTACGGTTGACAATGGACTGAAATTCAGCATGCAATAAAATAAAGTAAACAGTAAACTCATCATAAGGAATCCAATAACAATACATTACTATTATTATATTTTGAAATTGTTTAAAGAAGTCTTAAACAATGAAAACAAATTACCGAAGAGTTACCCCTTAGATCTGATAATTGATCATGTTCCAATAATCTGAAGGAGTCGTTAGTAACGTTACGACCGGCGCCCCCGCAGTGCCGCTGATGGTGGTGGCGGGCGCACACGCGCGCGTGCTGCTGGCGGCCGGCGCGGGGCTCGGCGCACACGCGACCTGGCGAGCGCTCGTGCCGCCCCCCGGCGCGGCGCTCGAGGTCGGCGGCGGCGGCGCGCTCGAGGCGGCAAACGACTCGCGGCCCGTGCCGCTGCTGCTGCGGGATCCCCTGGCGCTGCTGCTGCAGCTGCTGCTGCTGGCGCCGGCCGACCCGCCCTACTGCGACTTGCGTGAGTGTTCATCCGCTCGCCCTATCGCGCTGCTCGTGGCTGTCGAACCACCCGCGCTACTCTGTGCCGACCTCTGCTGACCTCTGCCGATCTCGATCGTTACTTTCCAGCGGCATTAGGATCTGAGAAACTATGACATTGCTTATAATGCTTCAATAAATTTCGATGCGAAAAACTCAACTCCCAGATTTATTTACTGTGTTGCTATTCCACGTATTCGAATTATTTCTACGATCATCATCAGCCATTTGACGCCCACTGCAAGACATAGGCCTGCCTCATGATTTTCATAACCATAAGGGGTTTGGCCGTAATCGTCACGCTTGGCAGACGGGTTGGCGATGGCAATACGATAAACAAGTCAAATTGGGTATTTGACAAAATATCACATGAGTTACTTTTAAAACGGAATTTTGTATGAAAATACTGGCTTATGAAGTCACATTTCAGAGCACTCTTTTTATGTTTAATCTATTTAAAAATTGTAATAAGTAGTAATTAACTAAAAGAGATACATTTTCCGAGGTAATTTGTAATTTTTGTTTTAATCGAGCATATGAAATAATTTATTGTTGATCGTGTCAAATACCGAATTGGCCATGCTACTTATTTTTTATAATTTATTTCGAAAATATGGACCATTTTAAGAAACTAATTTTGTTATTCTATTCTTATTTTTAATTTTTTCTAAAATTTTGTGGTGTGTGACGTCATCAGAGCATGATTAAAGAGATAGTCTTTGCCTGTAGGTATAAAAAAACAAATGTCATTAAGGTCAGTTGATTTGGTCGGCTAACCATCTATTCTGTGTTCTAACCTCAAAATTAAACCGAAAAACAACACTCTGTAAAACCGACACTTTAACACGTTGACATTTTGTTTTTCTTTTTTGATTAATACTAAAACTGCCTTTGCTGACGTCATACAAAAGTCATTTAAGGTCAAAGCTTTTTATTGAATATCTTAAAAAATATAGACTTATTTACAAATCTGATAAATAGAACTTGTGCGGAAAGCAAAATTTACAAAATGGTTCTGAGATTTCCGTTCATTTAAAAAAATGTAGCGTGGCCGATTGCCACTGCTGAGTAACGCATCAACAATAAATTCCGCACTAATGATGAACGAGGGAAAACGTTGTCGGAGTATGCTCGCATGACGAAATTTTAAAATTGAGAAAAAAAAACTTATGAATTATCTTTATTGAAATAATTTACCATAAACGTAATTTTCATTTCGAATGGCTGGGCGAGTGTCGTGCGAGAACTCCCGCCGGCAACCCATCTATCTTATGATTATATTTATTTATTTATGGATACTTTTATTACACTTAAGGAAATCGTACAATGCGGTGGACTTTCTTTACATTTATGGACCATAGTCGCGCAAACCTGTAACGCTATCCTCCGTCCCCGCAGAGCACTTCACGTGCATGGTGAAGACCCTGTACGCGCTGACGTACTACCAGATCGTGAGCCAGTTCTGCGCGGCGACGGGCGCCGAGGGCCGCGCGGCGCTGGGGGCGGGGGCGGGGGCGGGCGGGGCGGGCGAGCCGGCCGGCCTGCGGGCCGCGGCCCGGCTCGTGCTGGGCGCGCTGGCCGGCTCGGACCTGTTCACGGAGGACGGGCCGGCGCAGGGCGCCCCGCAGCCCACCGACGTCGCCGCCATGGAGAAGCAGGTCAGATCTTCGTGCTTCGCCTCTGCGCCGGTGCGGGTTCGCCGTCGGCTATCGATCTTTATTTATTTGCGACCGAGTGTAACGTTTGGGTGTTCGTTGTAAGTGAGCGCTTAGAACCCTTTGTTGACAGACAGGCGTTGCAGCTTATAAGTACACGAATAGTAGACGCATTATTTATATTAATATATTTTTCATTGCAAACCATACGTTCAAAAAATATTTACATAACATTATTACAAAGGCGAAATTATCTATAAGAGAAATTTCTTCCAGCCAACCTTAGCATAGGGTGTCTAAACTGAGATAACGGAAAAAGGGAGAAATATTTATACCGACATAAACAAATAATAATAAGATAATACATTATCACCAACACTTGCTCTCCATGTTCACGGCCAGGTGATGTGTTCTTTCATACCATTGACGTCTAGAAGGTTTGATTGATTTGCACAGTAGACTTTTAGCAAAGAAATTAATTCGCCACGTTCTTGTAGTTATCATTGTACTACAATGCAATAGTAAAATCTAGGCCCGGGTCATATGTACAAAATATTTAGGTACTTGCGCCAAGTATGGTACGTTTCAGACATTTTCGCTGAATATCTCAGGCACTCAGGGTTTTCCTTCACCATTAGCGAAATTTGCTACTACAATTTCGCAAATGTACGTAACTTGGAAAACAAAATTATTGGTGGGGTTCGAACCCACAACCTCTAGAATGCGCCGCAAACATTCTGCTGACCGCTGCACTATGGTTTTATTACCATGCTACATTTTGTTAACACTCCATCAAACATGAATGTTGGCAATCAAATAATAAAATAAATGTCCTCCCCCCCAGCTACAAAAGCTGCTGCTGCCGTTCCTGCGAATCGCGGCGCTCCTCAGATACCATCTGTACGGCGGGGAACTCCCGGAGATCACCTCGTCGCGGCAGGAGTTCGTGCGTCTGGCATATTATTTAGAATTGGTGAGTGAACCTAATAGTAGTTTATGCAACTGTCATATAATGAAGGTTATTAAAACACGAGTGTGAGTTTATGAAACGAGCGCAGCGAGTTTCATAATAGTAACGAGTGTTTTAATACCCGTGTTATATGCAGTTGCATACACTACTTTATCTTCACTAAAGCAATTAATCAAACAACAAATTTATTAAATTAAATTCACGCGTACGTGTATAATCACAGTGATTTTGCCGCCATTAAAATTTAACCAATGAGAGCACAGCTGCGCGCTTCAATAAAACGCGACCAACCTGATTGGCCCTGCAATCGAGTTGGTCGCGTTTTATTGATGTTATAATGACATTTTACGATATCGATGTGAATATTATACCATCATGTGAAATTGCTTAAATTGAGTGTTTTGTTGTCTGCGCTATAACAGTAGTAATTATAAGTCAAGTATTGAAAACATAAGTAGAATGTTACAACATTAGTGTAGATAAATAATTTTTCTTTCTTGTTTTTAGTGCTTCTCCATTATTGGAGGTTGGCAGCCAGCTTTACTACGGTCTCTGTTAAGTGTTATTCTGAACAGCTTTTTCGCGATTTTAATAACGGTCCACTCTTTGATGTTGTACAACCATGAAATCCTTCTCTTTCCTTCTACCGTGCCTTATTACTGATTAACCGTAATCCTTTGTGTATAAACGGGCCTCACCAGCGCTAATCTGTGGCTCAGACAGGCGACAGCTGTGCCTATACTGTAAGAATGTCAAGTCGGTAACACGATGTGCAGCGCCACAGCAGTGACAATTATTAAAATATAATCGAAGAGACTGCGCGCGAACTAAATCTTTATGGTTTCCGTCACAAACATATTGAGCTCCGTACCCTCGTCCGCAGGTGACGGAGGGCATGGATTGGAGCGAGTGGTCGGCGTGGCGCGCCATGCCGCCGCTGGCCGCCGCCGTGCCGCGCGCCTGGGCCAGGCAGCTCGGCGTCGCCGCCAACCGCGGGCAGCTCGTGGTGAGTGTAGCGGGACTGTACGCCCGGCTCGTGGTGTGTAGCGGGACTGTACGACCGGCTTGTGGTGAGTGTAGCGGGACTGTACGACCGGCTTGTGGTGAGTGTAGCGGGACTGTACGGTCGGCTTGTGGTGAGTGTAGCGGGACTGTACGGCCGGCTTGTGGTGAGTGTAGCGGGACTGTACGACCGGCTTGTGGTGAGTGTAGCGGGACTGTACGACCGGCTTGTGGTGAGTGTAGCGGGACTGTACGACCGGCTCGTGGTGAGTGTAGCGGGACTGTACGGCCGGCTCGTGGTGAGTGTAGCGGGACTGTACGGCCGGCTTGTGGTGAGTGTAGCGGGACTGTACGACCGGCTTGTGGTGAGTGTAGCGGGACTGTACGACCGGCTTGTGGTGAGTGTAGCGGGACTGTACGACCGGCTTGTGGTGAGTGTAGCGGGACTGTACGACCGGCTCGTGGTGAGTGTAGCGGGACTGTACGGCCGGCTCGTGGTGAGTGTAGCGGGACTGTACGGCCGGCTTGTGGTGAGTGTAGCGGGACTGTACGACCGGCTTGTGGTGAGTGTAGCGGGACTGTACGACCGGCTCGTGGTGAGTGTAGCGGGACTGTACGGCCGGCTTGTGGTGAGTGTAGCGGGACTGTACGACCGGCTCGTGGTGAGTGTAGCGGGACTGTACGGCCGGGCCGGGTGGCTGGGCGCCGCCGCCGACCGCGTGACGTTCCACACCCGCTGTACACTACGTTACTCACGTGACGTGTACCGTAGCGCTAGTGGAGGATGACCTAGTTCGTGTCGGTGCTGCGAGTACTGAGTGAAGTAAACCTCAATCATCCAACAAACCTAGCTCCTCTAGCGTTTCTTTCACTATTATCCTATTACATAAACTGTTTCATTTTATCTTTCTTTTCAATTATTTCAATCCCCCGAATAGCATTTTCGAGAGATCGATCACTAAGGAGAAAGAAGTCTATTAGATAGCCCTTTTATGGCATTCGTTGACGAAGGAGTCCGCCGGCAGGTGCGGCGGATCCTGCGCTCGCTGCACGTGAGCTGGACGCAGCCGCGTTTACTGGCACTGCCGCGCGACTACGACCGGCTGTTCACACACTACCACGAGCGGGTGTGCGCCCAGTGCGGCGCCGCGCCCAAGGAGGCCTCGGTCTGTCTGCTGTGCGGCACGCTGGTCTGCCTCAAGCAGGCGTGCTGCCGGCAGCGGCAGGTCTGCGAGGCCGTGCAGGTAACTACACGCTGGTCTGCCTCAAGCAGGCGTGCTGCCGGCAGCGGCAGGTCTGCGAGGCCGTGCAGGTAACTACACGCTGGTCTGCCTCAAGCAGGCGTGCTGCCGGCAGCGGCAGGTCTGCGAGGCCGTGCAGGTAACTACACGCTGGTCTGCCTCAAGCAGGCGTGCTGCCGGCAGCGGCAGGTCTGCGAGGCCGTGCAGGTAACTACACGCTGGTCTGCCTCAAGCAGGCGTGCTGCCGGCAGCGGCAGGTCTGCGAGGCCGTGCAGGTAACTACACGCTGGTCTGCCTCAAGCAGGCGTGCTGCCGGCAGCGGCAGGTCTGCGAGGCCGTGCAGGTAACTACACGCTGGTCTGCCTCAAGCAGGCGTGCTGCCGGCAGCGGCAGGTCTGCGAGGCCGTGCAGGTAACTACACGCTGGTCTGCCTCAAGCAGGCGTGCTGCCGGCAGCGGCAGGTCTGCGAGGCCGTGCAGGTAACCACACGCGACAGCGTGTTGTCAGCGGGATGTCAATCCCTCCGTCTGTCTGCTGTGCTAGCCGGGTATTTTTATTTTATTTATTTATTTGGCACACAAAACGGATATAAAATACATTCTTATTTATAAAAACACGATTCCTTAAAATACTTGATAATCGCCGATGTCTATGATGAAGATTATATAAGAAAAAGACGTAACCACATATTTTTGTCGGCTTTCTGTATCTATGTGTGCAACTTATTGAGTTAGTGATAAGCTGTTAGTTTTCCAAATAAAATAAAATATATAAATAAATAAACTGCCTCCGAGAAGTTGTTTAGAGGAATCTCGTTTTTATAAATAAGGCGGTTAGATTTTACGAGTATCTGTATTCCTTCTAGTTATTAAAACACGCACCGATAACTTTCGGTATTGTAGAACGGCGCCCTCCTACTATTAATTGAATTTGAAATTGAAAAATTGTTTATCTACACTCATATCATAATCTTCAAATTAAGAATTCAAAGGTAAACACATATTGACAGGCTTTAAACAATACATAACTTAAAAGAATTTTTTTTTTTTTTTAATGTCAAAAGTTAACTCTATAAAAAACCTAATTACTCGCCAAGGCTCGTTTTTTAAAAACTCTCGTGTTTTAATAACCCTCATTATGTGACAGTCACATAAACTATATTAATTATCACAAAAACATACAACTCAATTCAATTTTATTTATAAAACAAAATGTTTACTTAATGAACGTCAAAGTTGTTACTTTCACAATTAATACATTATGTGGAGAAAAAGCTAACAAAGAAACACCACATTTATTATTTTCAAAACACGTTTAATACAACGATAACTTCACATAAATTAAGTGAATTAACGCTATGCGATAGTAAGAATGTAATCAGCTTACCCCCGGTTTCTCGTACACTAACAAGCTGTTAATCTACTGTTAAAAGCTGTCAGTGTTTTTTTTTGTATGCACTTTGGTCAATTGACAGCTGTTGACAGCAGCTTAACAGCGTGTTAGTGTACGAGAAACTGGGGGTTAGTGCGAACATCAGCGCATCCTATTTGCTAGTAATCGACACGTTGGTAGCTAGACATGCTAGCCGATATAAAAATTAAAAAAAAATAATCTTTTTCGAGTAGATTAACTCCTGAACTGCCCTCGCGGAACGCAACGTATAGGTGGCCCATACTAAGTTGGACACAGATCTGTGTCGCGGCAGACGAGTGGTTAAGACCGTTATTACGTCCAGCATGCTGTCTCGCTCGCACAATTTAATATTTTTGGTGATAGTAATAAAATGAGGGTACTTTTAATAAATCCTTAGTCGCCTTCTACGACATCCACGGAAGAAAATGGAGTGAGGCTATTCTTAATCCGGTGCCACATTCATAGCGTGGCGATGCATAGTTAAATTGCGGATATTCAAGGCATATTTTTCTTATCCTGCACTAAGTTTATGATCGAGAAAATTTGATTCCAAAATCAATAATTTCCGAAACAACACTTCTACGTATAGGAAAACAAAAATATGTTTAACATGTCCGTAATTTTATTTTCCATCGAACCCTCGGGGCACATTTATCAAAAGTATGCTCATTCGAACACAATCACAGACAATATCGAATTGTGCGAACGAGACGAGTATGCTCCACGTAAGATCGGCCTGAACACCGGCGCTACCCCTCAGCACGCGACGGAGTGCGGCGGCGGCACCGGCATCTTCCTGGTGGTGACGTCCACCTACATCATCGTCATCCGCGGCCGCCGCGCCTGCCTGTGGGGCTCGCTCTACCTCGACGACTACGACGAGGAGGACCGCGACCTCAAGTGAGTTCACTGCTCCGGTGCACGGAGGCCGCAGCCTGCTCAGGTTTGGCCGCAGCTCGCTAAGGTTTGACCGCAGCCTGCTCAGGTTTGGCCGCAGCTCGCTAAGGTTTGACCGCAGCCTGCTCAGGTTTGGCCGCAGCTCGCTAAGGTTAGACCACAGCCTGCTAGCTAAGGTTTGGCCGCAGCCTGCTAAGGTTAGGCCGCACCTTGCTAAAAATAGACCGCAGTCTGCAAAGGTTAGGTCGCAGGTTACTAAGGATACATCACAGCCGGCCGAGGTTAGGTCGTATTTTGATTTGCATTTGGCGGGTTTAGGTAATGTGGAGAGGGTGGGGTAGTGCCAAATTGTGTAATGTAATTTTAATTAAAATGTGTTATTGCGTTTTTTTTCTAAGATACAGTCTTGGAAAGGAACTCAATTGGACTTAGTTCTTTGGAATTGCGAGTAGTTAGCTATATACAGTGCATTAAAAATATTTTGAAATAAAATAATATTTCGTTACTAACATAGAATAAAGATAAATTGTTATTAACGTATTTATGGACACTGTCTGAGGCGTGGGCCACATAGAAAGGACGTGGGGCGAGGGCGCGCAAAACACACGAGGCCTGTGCTCTGTGACTCTTTGTGTGATAGTCTGACGACTCGGTGACGGTGGCGAGGAGTCGCTGGATGCGGGCGGCTCTACTCCGGGAAGCTTGGAAAGCCTCGAGGGAGGCCTATTTCCTGCTGTGGCCGCCAAATGACTGATGATGATGATGGTATATTGTCCGCAGACGCGGCAAGCCGCTGTACCTGAGCCAGGACCGGCTGGAGCTGCTGCAGGCGCAGTGGCTGGCGCACCGGTTCGACCACACCAAGCGCTCCTGGGTGTGGCACCGCGACTCGCTCTGAGACCCGCGCGCCTGAGCCCTCCTCGCGCTCGGCTGACGCGTCGGGGTCGCCGTCGCGTCTCATCGCCGCTCTATGGAATAGGTTCAACCTACTCTTGAAAATGGCGATGTTAATGATAACCTACTCAGTTGAAAATTGATAAAACACTTACCTAATTAACACCTCTAATAGACGTGTGACGTCACATTTTCGGCGTCTATTGAGGTCGACAGGCTAATGATATTATATACGACGCCTCAGGGGTATTAGTTCACTAGTTTTTGCCCCACGGCTTTGGCCACATACAACTATACACTGTACAAAATATTGGTCAGGGCGTCATATATTTTGCAATCCTTTCCTTTGTGCACTATATCAATAATGAGCGAGTGCGTGCTCCGACTCGAACTTTGCCGATTTTCGGTCCGCGCCTGTACCTAATAACAGGGCTGCCGGGCTATATTCCGCGCACCAAATCCTGAGCGATTCCAATTGTCTAACTATCAAATTAGTATGAAATTTGACACTTAGACGATTGGAATCGCTCAGGACTCGGTGCGCATGTAGGCCAATGATTCTATTGCCCGCCTGTGCACACGTGCCCTCGGCCGCCACCGCCAGGTTGTTGGCTAAGGTGACGAATCTGGGACGTTACCACGTGACTTCACCACCATTGAATCGTCCGGTTTGACCCACGCCAGACTGGCAAATACATAAATGGATCGCCCAAGGCAGTAGACCATTACATGGATAATCCAATAGGACAGTTACTTAAGAGGAGGGCTGGGTTTGTTGTCGACCTGTGCACATCTGTGTCCGGCCACGCGGTGGCACGGTTAATTTAAGAACTGCGTCGCTTAAATTCAATGTAAAAAGAACATTCCCCCAAAAGATTACTAACGATTTCAAAGTCTCCCTGTAGTCACAATTTCATACGAGCATTATACGTAGTTCCTCTGTTGTCCACTATCGACTATCAAGAACTTTCAATACCTTTTCGTCGAATCGCCAATGGTTACGTCAAGATGTAAGTTTCGGGGTTTCCGTTAACGAGGTCTTCAATTGTTATTTTCAAGGTCAGGACTGAGGAGGTTAAGCAACGTGGCCCGGATGGACCGCAACTAGGACCAATTTACTTATGTTTTGTTTATGGTTCATTACATAACATTGTTGACTCCAACAGGGGCCTAATTATTCACACCGGATCCTGTCTGAATCCTGACGTTTACGATAAATGGATTCGTTCGGGATTTGGTGCGCGTAATAAAGGACCTGGACTTAATTCACGACCTAGTTAATTTTTCGAGCATCATCAAACGTAAACCGCGGAGATAACATGAAATGAAATGAAAAAACTTTATTTAGAAAAGGGTTAAAAGAGTGGTTACTGGCTCCCAAACTAGGATTCCCTGTGCTATGGGTAGCCAGGCTTCTTCCAAAATACATAATGATAATACCTAACATACGTCGATATCTTATAGCGCTGTGCGTTATTGATATTCGCTGGAGTTTTAAATATGATTTTAATGAGAAAGATTGGATTTATTGCAATATATTTTCTATCTAAACACTAAAGTATGTACTGCTGTATAGTTATGTACTTACTAAGACAAAGAACACCGATACTAATAACATGCATATTATGTATTGCAAGTTTGGTGTGTCAATAAGAGATTGTTATTTTATTGTATATTCATTAGATATTACTTGATGTATACTAATGTTGCTCATTATGACATGAATACATCTTATGATGCGATAAATTCACACCGCGCAAAACTCGCCTGTCAACCAGAATTTGCGAATGTTTGGGATTATTTTAAAGAGGTCTTGTTTTTAATTTGAAACATTGTATATAGGGTGTATCAAACTCCATTTTTTATTTCCGAAAAGACGGGTTTCGGGACAGCTTCGAAATAATTGTAATTATTTCATTGCGGTACTTCATTTTCGTGACATAAAATTCAGTATGAAACGGTTGATGATTTTTTGCCCTCTTAGTAAAAATTGTTTCTTACTGACTAGTAGAACTTGGCCTTTTCTGGGATATAAGTCATAATAATTATAAGAATTATCGTAGTATCAATAGCACTCGCTAACTGTGGAGGAAAAATTCTCAAATCTGTGAATCGCCAATCCGCGGTGGGCATGCGTGTTGACCCTCTATCTGAGAGGCCTGGCTGCTGAAGTGGGACCTATACAGGGTTATTTTTAAAATGACTAATTTCTGAAACACGCACAAAAAATTTTTCGAAATAGGTTTACTTAGTTTTATTAAATTCGCGCTACCAGTGTCGCAGTCCGATAAATCATTGCCTCACGTAGAAGAACGCGCATTATTTTTAAATCATAAGGGTCTAGACAGACGGACTGCATTTCAACTGCATTCTGACTGCAAAATTGCAGTTTGAATGCAATTGGCACGACAGCTATGAAACTGCCAACCAACCGAGCAGTCCCACTGCAGTCATTGTGCAGTTGGCATGCAGTTCCCTGTTCGGTTGGTTGGCAGGTTTTTTGCAGTTGTACCACCGGCATTCAAATTGCATCTGTCTAGACCCGTGCGGTCTATAAAAACACAATTCCTTAAAACACTCTGCAAACGCCAATTAAAATAGTCTGTGGTGGAGATTTTACAAGGAAAAGACGTAACCACAAATTAAATAAACTGCCTCTAAGGAGAGTTATAAGGAATCGTATTTTTATAAGTAAGGCCGTAAGGTTTAAAACATTATCTATCAAACAACGCCATTACAAAAAAAAAACCCGTGAAACATATTAAAAATAAACAGTTTTTTTTTAGCAAAAGTTGTTTAACTCGTATTCAAATGACTAACTCGTAACGTATTTCAGTAATTAGATAATCGTGTATATTTTGCATTAAGTATGTATGGATTGTATTATTTGAGGGGTTTTGATACACCCTGTAGTGCCTTATTATCATTCCTTGCGTCGTGTTCCTACCTACATACAACATGGTGGTTTCGTTAACATTTCTTGCTTGAATGGTAAAAATGTCTATCTATGTTTTTCTCCTCATAAAATGTGCCTAGATAGTATTCGCGTGGGTTGATGTTAAAATGTATAAAATAATTTATATAGGTACTCATCGGCTGAAAATATCCATAGTGACGTTTTCGTGTCCTTCCTACCGATATTTGGCCTTAATGTGTAAATACCATACTAATATTATACAATATGCTACTTGTGCAGTAAAATCACATAACGACAGTTTTTGAAATGATGATCAAAATCACGTCTAGCCACTTCGCTAGTGGTGATTTTGCTCCTTGGTTCGCTTTTCAGAGTGTGAGAGTTAGAGAATGTACATGGTTTGACGATAGGGCTGTGAATATGTATATTTCTCGTATGTTGACGCGATCGATGTTTCATTGTTTAGATTTTAACCTTTAAATTATTTTTTATTGATAGTTTTACCTTTTTTTAATCGTAGTAACGGGCGTCTATTTTGAAGGCACAATGTTGACCATCGCGCCTACGAATCAATGTACAGTACCAGGCAAGTCCATCACATACCACAAACCTAAACACCTAAGCTTTGCCCCACAACTATTGTACCTTCAATGTAGCCATCAAATCATGAATATCTAAATATAGCGTCTAGACAGCTCCGCTTTTCAATTTATCGACCAAATAACCAATTCAAGCTTCTCAGTGCTGTTTTTTTGGCGTTTTTGTTTTACTGACAGTAAAACTACCTATAGTGAAAAAAGCTAGTTGAAATATAAATGCAATATTTAGCCAATAGCTTTTAAGTTTTGCGATCTGATGTTTTCGTGTGATTATGTAGTTTGCTGGTCTATTACACTTTGGTAGTTAGTGACAAAAGAGACGGATCAATTGAATCCCGGTGATTCTAAATAGATGCTTTTATTGTATTTGGAAAAGTACAGTTAGGGTAAAGTGTTGCAGCTTACACACTCAATCATTAATCATTCATTTGTTTTAAGGTTAGATATTTATGTTTTCTCTCATGTAACAAATTCGTCTGTTGTTGAAAGTTTATCTATGAAATTCTTAGTTTTAGTTCACATCGAAGTGTAATTTAAAATTTAATTGAAAATACTGTCACAGATTTTAAAAAGCGTCGTTGTCAAAAATCTTTTTAATGCCTATTAATGCAACGAATTTTATTGGCTTTTCAAGATGGAGGATTAGATTTTAAGAAAATTAAATAAATATGCATGTTTCCTTAAAGTCTGTCCCTCCCTGAATGAAAGTAGGTACTCGTTTTAGTAAACTTAGTTTATTTCTAATCATAGTATAGTGTAACTGTACTCTAAATTGCCGCAAAAAAACTGTTTTACTGCGCTGATTTATTTAACGAGCTGTATTTTAGTGTCTTTACATACGAAGGGTATTTTTACCTGTGGTCTTTGGTTCTCTTTTTTGCCAATTACTCCCTCACAAGAAAAACAAATAACTTTAACAACTAGGTACTCATTTTGTATAAAAAAGTTGTTTTATCAGAAATTTATCGGAATTATAAAAATAGAAGGAACTGTCTCCTGTAAAGCCACTAAAACATTTCAGTTCTCGTAGCATATCAACGTGCGACTATGTTTGTCACACATTTTGTGGCGCGCATCTGTCAAATTAAGAACTAAACCGCTATGTCGTGATAAAAGTTTAAAATGTGTGACAGACAAATTCGCACCTTGTCGTAAAGCAGATATCTATGATTATTATTTTTATTTAAATTCGCCGGAATGGGGGATGTTATTATATGTTAACATTTGTATCTAATATTGTTCTTGTATATAAATATTCAATAATTACAGTTGTTGATATTTCATGATTATTGTCGTTTTATTTTAGTCAAGAAGATTTCAGCAAAAGTTACTAGTGAAATAAAACACACAAAGTTGTTAAAAGTTTATATTGTACATCAACTATGATTTGTTTAGAGGTAGAACATCCTACACTTAACGTAAAAGACTTAGTCTGGGTACAAATATTGTTCAAATAATATTAATTATTGTGTAATTTAATATAAAAAAAAACGCCTGTATTAATATCATCTCGTAGGCGGAATAACCGAAAATATTATTTAATTACTATTTTACATAGTAAATAAAAAAAAGGTCGTCTAAGTCCTGATTGTAGAATTGACCACGATACTAAATCCTTATAAATCACATGTTACAACTACTTTACTCATTTTCACAAAACCATCTTTCAATAGCTCGGTCGATTCTTCCAAGTTCAAAGTAACTTCAAGCAGAATACACCTGCTTATGCCGGTGTTAGGACCTAACGCACCAAGAACATGAAAAGTATGAACGGGATTTAGAACCTTCGATATAGTTTACTTTTTCATAAAATTATCACAGAAAAAATTAAAACTAGCAAAAAAAAAATCAAAAGATGGCAACTCAATTATGCACCATGTCTAAAAAAGAAAATAAATTAGCAAAATCTGAAAGTACAATCGAACACAAAAGTGGAAACTTTTAGCTTCGAGATCAAAAGCTTTCGAGAACAACTGTACTTTTACTGAAACGTATACAATGAAAACTTAAAAATAGTAATTGTTGAAATACATATAAGTTCTATCTGATACAATTTTACTTCAAAAACCCAAACAGAATGCTTGATGTGTAATGTGTTACTAATAAAATTATATTAATATGCTTCTCCAAGTCGTAATATTGACGCAGAAATAAAAAACTTCTTTTCACGCCACTGACAGTTAACAGCATAAGCCGATATAATATATCTTTTCCGTAGAGCATACAAATATACAGTACAACTATGAATATAATACAGTAAATAACGTATATTTTACTTCATAATTTACATCTATTATTTATGTTATTATGCAAACACTTCCTGTGCCAACTCCCTCCAATATAATCCTAGTTAGAAACATCTAAGGTACGAATAATATACTTTCTAAAAAATTGCTGAACACATTTCATTTTAATTAGATATGGGAGAGAGAGTACATCTGAAAACCAGTGTTTCAATAATTATCCACCGACCACTCAGATTCCTTAAGAACTATGGCACGAAAACTAAAATATACAATAAACATTTCGTTAAAATAAATATAATAGCTATTCGGTACCAATTTTACTTGATAGGCCATCCTAAAAGCGTTTTTACGTATATACGCAAGTACATTACGCGTGTACTTTTTTTACTATGAACAAATTATCATAGGTAAAAACTTTTTTTGAAAAAACTAAGCTAGTTTTACTCTGTGATATACATGGTGGCGTTTTAGTCGATCTGCAGTCAAGGGATTTGTTCTAAGATCGGCATAATACGGGCAACCTCCTACCTCGTGTAAACGAACTTTAGAAGTCGCGAATTGTTAAGCATCAGAACAAATGTTGTTCTAGGTCAACAATAGAACAAATTCCATATATACAGAACTGCTAAAATTTCATTATATGTATCACAGATAAAAAAGAGTTATCAAATATTCTCTTCATTATTTTTACTTTTTATTATACTGGTCTTTCTGAGATCTGTTCATCACCATTCTGGCTCCAATATTCTTTGCCTGCCCCATCTTATTATAGGAAATAAAATACTGGCAAGTCACTCTTTGATATTTAAAAATTGAATCTTAGAAACATTCCTTGTAACTTCAAAATGGCGTCTAAAAACAACAGTTCGGATAAGATGGGGACCCTGTTATCTCTTATTTCTCTTTTCCAATACTGAAATGTGTTTTTTTTAAGTCTTCTTGGCTTCAACATAATTATTATTAATTAAGATTCTTTATTGCACAAAACACATGTTTGGTTCAAAGGAGTACTTAATGCTAAATAGCATTTTCTACCAGACAACCTTATAACCTCACTTTCTACCAATATTATTCAAATAGTATACTTAACACTGGACACACTTAACTTTATAGATGAATGCCGACCTGGCCGCACCGCACGCGCCGCAGTCGCCGCAGTCATAGCTTTTGTTAATGG
This sequence comes from Yponomeuta malinellus, assembly GCA_947308005.1. NCBI lineage: Eukaryota > Metazoa > Arthropoda > Insecta > Lepidoptera > Yponomeutidae > Yponomeuta > Yponomeuta malinellus. The sequence continues at coordinate 1,867,929 of OX371006.1, read as the reverse complement.
TCTCGCACACCACCGCAGTCATAGCTTTTGTTAATGGTCTCGCACACCGCCGCAGTCATAGCTTTTGTTAATGGTCTCGCACACCAGCACACCACCGCAGTCGTTCCCGTCGCCGCACGTATCGCACTAGATCAACTAGCGCACGACGCGGGCGGGCCGCGCGGATGGCGTCATCAGCTGCGGCTTGAGCAATTTCAACAAATTCATATTAAGAATTCTAATGAGGCGACTGCGGTACGTGCGGTGCGGCCAGGTCTACGTTCACCTTAAATTAAGACTACAAAATTCACCTGGGAATGATTCCCAACCTCTATTCCAACAGGATGAAATTTTACTAGTAAATACAAAAAACAAGTCTGAAAAATAGCGTTTTTTTATCAGAGAGATAATTTGATTTTTACCAAGAACTTGGCGTCCATTAATTTTTTTATGACTTCGTGTCCAGTGATACCAGTCACAATTTTCATTTATTTGCCAAAATCGGTGAAGCGGTTTGGTCTGTCATATAAAAATGAATACCATAACTCTCATTGATTTCGTTGTGGGATAAAAAGAGACGGGCCATTGGAATTGTGTTGCAAATCCTATATTTCACGAAATAGTCTTTCTTGAAAGTAGCAAAGCTCCCTTCTAAAGGACTGAAAAAAAACCCGTCTAGTTCGATCATAAAGTGGGTCGCATACCTGCGCTAAAGCATGGTATAGCTTCCATACAAGAGCCAGACGTCCGCACGCCTTGAGACCATACGCTGTGCTGCAATGCGCATCAAAGCTAAAAGAAACACATTTCAGCATTCTCCCCTTAAAATCTCGAAACTCATTCATTTCACTTATTCGACAAACGTTACGCCTTTGCTCTATGGTCCTTTAAGTTAATTTTACTTTTTTTTATTTATGTTTTATGTAACAATTCTTAAGCTTAGTACTTTACAGTAGCTTTACACACTAAAATAGATAAGGTAACTATATGCTACAAATTATTATGTATATTGTATTGTTAGGTATATTATATGTTGTTGTTGGCAGATATGTTAGTTAAGATTTTTGCAGTTTGGTTTGACCGTTTTCTCATGACACTGTCATAAGAATAAGATACATTTTCTAGTGTCATACGCAAGCTACATTTTCTAGACACTTCTAGGTAAACTTGCTTTGCTAGAACTAGAAGCACATTCTGATAATGTTCGTAGCTAGCTAGACAAAGTAACTGTCGGAGTATTATGCATGTGTAAATTTATATCAACACGTTTCACACTTGATAGTACAAAATCTGTATAAAATCGCAACCCATTATTAAAGGGTAACTTTATCAAAACGACCATTTTCTTTCTATATTCTGCCTTTACATTCATTCAGTTTATATCTTTCCAACTTATACCAACACTAGAGCAGGCATTTAAAAACTGCTTGAATTGTCTTTTCCTTTAATAAATTCGCCAATCAATGAACACAATACTTTTTACGCAATAGCCCCAATATTTACAACCTACACTAGACATTTCGACTTTTAAGGGGCTGCTACACAAGGAAACTTTCTCGCACGCGAGTGGCGATTTCATCTAGGCAATAATATGGTCTCCTAGGGTAAACAAAGGCCCCGAGCTTCGCCTCTCGAATACAATCAACGCTACTTAAACTCTCCTAGCGTCCGCGAGCCCGTGTAAACAAACTATACGAGTATCTCTTACGAGTTTCGCCATTCAAAGACACGCCTTTTTTGTTTAGCCTGGTAGTGTCAGTGGTGGTGCTATAATATCTTCGTAGGTGGCACAAGGTGTACTTGTAATTGAATCGTTTGATTTTAAAACAACACATGCCCTTTCATTACAGCTTGTCAGGAAACAGAAAAAACTGTTTTATTAAAATACTAATATCTACAATAGCAATATTTTGGCATATTATGTTAATTTCTGTATGGATAAACTAAAATTTTTTTCTAATGTAAATCAATAGGCAGGTGTAAATAATTTACTTAAAAAAAATGGACAAGTGTTATTTTAAAAACACATGTTACTTGTGTTGTTTTAAAATCACACGATTCAATTGCAGGTCTAATGAGATATGCCTATGAAAAAGGTAGGTCACGAATGGCGAGTCTCCTGTCAAAATCAATACAGAGCGATTAGCGCGAGCCTCTCATCGACACTTGCGATTCTCTCCCGAGATACGAGTTTTTGTCAACATGTTAACAGCAGGCGAGAGTCGAATGGCGTGTTTGGCGATGGAATAATCGCGAACGATTATTCGCTACTCGCGTCCGACAAACTTTCCTTGTGTAGCTTTCGCTTTACTCTACGACACAGATGTTACAAAAAAGTTCTATTACTTCAAAATCTATGATGCGAGGAATCGATGCGCTAAAAATAATGTAGTAGGTATGATACAATAATGGAGAACCCGAACTCAAAATGTTTTAATATAATAGGAGAGGCCATGTTAAATAAACGTAGATTTTTTTTTCTCTACGACCAATACTTTTCATAAGATGACCTGTCGAAAAGTCTAGTCACGTGGTATAAAAATGCGCCATACAAATCGGGCTCAAACTATGACGTCACAACTTGCACGTAACGCCTCATGAAGTATTTGTCAATATTTAAGTTATCTCGTAAAATAATGTTTTTATGCATCTACATAATTTTAAGAAAACGTTCAGAATTCAATGAAAAAACAAAATCGAATGAGTCTTTTATTATTAGTGCAACTTTATTTTTCGCTATTTTTGTGATCCCGAAAAACCAGAAAAAAATATTTGTATTTATTTTGTAATTTTTTATAAGTTTTTATGTCTTCTATGGTTAAAGGCGATGTCACTCCAATCTTAGACGCAAGTTCCCCATTCATACATACTATATGAATATTGTGACGTTAACGCCTTTCATTTCACTATGTCGCGATATGATTTTAATTCACATGTAACAGCACCATTT